>SJXQ01001843.1:58209-346373 GCA_006408695.1 Aepyceros melampus | reverse complement strand
AGGTTAATGACAACCTCCTCCAAGAGGGCTTATGCCACACCCAGGTCTGCTGCACCCAGAGCCCCTGCCCCTGCATCAGGCCACTGCTGACCCTTACTTCTGCAGGAGACACTCAAACATTCAACCATTGACAGGAGAATGTTGGACTCCACCAAAAAAAGATACCCCTCAACCAAGGGCAAAGGAGAAGCCCCAGCAAGATGGTTCCGTTCCGTTCCGTTCAGTCGTTCAGTCGTGTCCGACTCTTTGCAACCCCATGAATCGCAGCACACCAGGCCTCCCTGTCCATCACCAACTCCCAGAGTTCACTCAGACTCACATCCATTGAGTCCGTGATGCCATCCAGCCATCTCATCCTTGGTCATCCGCTTCTCCTCCTGCCTCCAATCCTCCCAGCATCAGGGTCTTTTCCAATGAGTCAACTCTTCGCATGAGATGGCCAAAGTACTGGAGCTTCAGTTTTAGCATCATTCCTTCCAAAGAAATCCCAGGGTTGATCTCCTTCAGAACGGACTGGTTGGATCTCCTTGCAGTCCAAGGGACTCTCAAGAGTCTTCTCCAACACCACAGTTCTTCGGCGCTCAGCCTTCTTCACCGTCCAACTCTCACATCCATACATGACCACAGGGAAATCCATAGCCTTGACTAGACGGACCTTAGTCGGCAAAGTAATGTCTCTGCTTTTGAATATACTATCTAGGTTGGTCATAAGTTTTCTTACAAGGAGTAAGCGCCTTTTAATTTCATGGCTGCAGTCACCATCTGCAGTGATTTTGGAGCCCCAAAAAAATAAAGTCTGACACTGTTTCTACTGTTTCCCCATCTATTTCCCATGAAGCGATGGGAACAGATGCCATGATCTTCGTTTTCTGAATGTTGAGCTTTAAGCCAACTTTTTCACTCTCCTCTTTCACTTTCAACAAGAGGCTTTTTAGCTCCTCTTCACTTTCTGCCATCAGGGTGGTGTCATCTGCATATCTGAGGTTATTGATATTTCTCCCGGCAATCTTGATTCTAGCTTGTGTTTCTTCCAATCCAGCGTTTCTCATGATGTACTCTGCATATAAGTTAAATAAGCAGGGTGACAATATACAGCCTTGACGTACTCCTTTTCTTATTTGGAACAGCAAGATGGTAGGAGGGGTGAAATCACATTTAGAATCAAACCTCATACCTGCCAGAGATGCTCAGAGGTCTCAAACAAAACCTTGTGTGCCCCAGGAGACCCACAGAGACTGAGTCAGACATGCCTTTGAGTGCCTTTGAGTATTGAGTGACAAGGAAGAGATATTTTCAAAGTAATTAGGTGCTGTTCTGTCAAGAATTTCTCTAGGATTGTCTTTACTCCCCAAATACTACTACTCTGGTGGAGAATCATATAATAATTTACCATCTAAGGTAAAAATGTTTCATAATATAAAAAGGTCAAAAGAACTGAAAATGAGATTTTTAAATTTTGTTTTGTGGTTCCCTTTGACAATAAAATTCCCTCTAAACTTTAGCTGGTTTCTAACCTATTTACTCCCATCAGTTCCTGTGGTAGGCAGAATTTGAAGATGGTCCTCAATATTCCCACTCTATTGTGTATAATGTGTAAATGTCTTGTATAAATGTGTAAATGCCAACTTGAGTTTAAGCAAACCTGTGACTATGATGGTTTATCATTTCCATGAGTAGTAGATTGGTTACTAATCAACTGACTTTGAGTTCATCAAAAGAGAGACAATCTGGTTTGGGCTGACCTAGTCAAATGAGCTCTTTAAAACAACAGAGGCTTTCCTAATGTCAGAGAGATTCCACATGAGGAAGTTTCCATGGCTGGCTTTGAAGATGGACAGGTCTACGTGGAAAGAATCTGAGAGGAAATTCTAGGGACTAAAGCAACCTCCAGCTGACACTCAGTAAGGAAATGGAAACATAAACTCTTCAATCTTAAGAAATTTAATTCTGCCAATAACCAGTGATTTGGCGAAGTGGACTTTGAATGTCAGATAAGACCACAGCACCAGCCAATACCTTAATTCAGCCATGAGACCTGGGCAGAGGATTCAGGTATGTCATGCCCAGACTTCTCAACCATGGAACTGTGACAAAATAAGTGTTGTTTCAAGCTGCTAAGTTTGTGGTAACTTGCTATACACAATAGAAAGGTCATATAATTCCCATATAATTGTTAGACATAATTCTCAAACCCAGTTTTTCTTCTTTCTTCTTCATGTTCATACGTTTCCCCCCTCAACTTAAAGTAAACTTCCTGAGACCACCAGACTTGGGGGGAAAGGCCACATCCTTAATATGTCATTTTCTACAAGGCTAAGTACTAATAGGCTTTTGTTACCTAAATACTTTTAAATTTTTTTCTTATTCCCTCTGAGTTGTCTTAATTCAGGCTGCTATAATGAAATCTGGGTGGCTTATTAACAACTGCAATTATTTTTCATAGTTCTGGAGGCTGGAAAGTCCAGTATCAGGGTGCCAGCATGGTCAAGTTCTGGTGAGAACATGCTTCCTGGTTTGCAGATGGCTGTCTTCTCCTCCTACAGGAAACAGGAAGAAAGCTCTCTCTTGTCCATATATGGACACTAATTCCATCCACGAAGGCCCCACCCTCATGACCTAATTACCTCACAAAGACCTCACTTTCAAATACTATCGTACTGGGGATAAGATTTCAATACATGAATTTGGGATTGAGAACACAAATATTCAATCCATCCCAGGGGCCTACAAGCAGTTGGCACTTCCAGTCACTCTATATCCCAAATTCTTGACTGACTCTATTCCCCGCCCTTTCTCTTGCAAACCTGCTAATTCATGCTGTGGTGTTCTCTTTCTTATATAACCTTGCTGAATGAAACCATTTATAGACACAGACACTACTAACATTCTGTTTTCCAACAGCATTTGAAAATTTGAATGAGAGGGATAAATTTCCAAGAAAAACATAAATTATAAAAAGTTGTTCACAGAAAGAAGCAAATAACTTGAATTAACAAATAACAGGATAAAATAACAATTTTGAAATAAAAACATTAGAAACATAACATTAAGGTCAGGTAGGTTTTGTCCAAATGCATTAAAAGCCATAAGGAACAATTACTCTCATACTATATATATATACTTATAGAGCAGGAAGGAAAAGGAAACTTTAAGTGTTGCTTTTTTAAAATAAGCTATTATAACTTTGATTTTAAAACATGACAAAGAGAAGATGCAGACACAAACCAGCCTCACGTTTAAATATTAAGTACAATAAAAAATTTGGCAAAAATATATTTTAAATGTAAATGTAAAGATTCTAAAATATTAGCAAAGAATCCTACAATATGACAAAAGAATAAAACTACATCCCCACAGGAAATATATTTTGGTTCTGTGAACATTTTCCCGAATATTCATTGGAAGGACTGATGCTGAAGCTGAAACTCCAATACTTTGGCCTCCTGATGTGAAGACTGATTCATTGGAAAAGACCCTGATGCTGGGAAAGATTGAAGGTGGGAGACAAAGGGGACAACAGAGGATGAGATGGTTGGATGGCATCACCGACTCAATGGACATGAGTTTGAGTAAACTCTAGGAGCTGGGGATGGACAGGGAAGCTTGGCGTGCTGCAGTCCATGGGGTCGCAGAGTTGGACACGACTGAACTGACTGAACATTGTTTAATATTAACATTGGTTAGCAAAATGCAAATATACCTTATTCTACAAATAGGAGAAAAAAGAAAAAGTAGGTCTTGATCAGACTCAAAAAAGATGTTTGATGACATTTAACATTATCTAAGATTATAATTTTCAATAAAATAGGAATATGACATATTTCCTTAATGCAGAGGAGTGGAGGGATGGAAATTCATTTCCAACAAATAGCCAATGTTATGCTTAATGATAAGACAATAAGGAGAGAATCAAGAATATTACTATCATCATTATTATTTTACAGAGTGCTGCAAGTTCAAGTCAGTAATTTTAGATGAAAAGTTGTAAATATAATTATAGTTTGCAACTAATATGATTACAAAACTGAAAGTACCAAATATTCAATTGAAAATATTAATGTTTTATTAATGTACTTTAAATTTATTAACTTAGTTTAAAACTAATTTATCAAAAAGTTATGGGTAAGAGAAGAGTTTAAAATATAAACAATAATATTTTAAATATCAATAATAATTAGCCAAAATATAAAGGGTAAAAGCTTAATCATAATAATAGCACAAAACAAAAATAAATCTTCAAATTGAACTTAATAAATGCAGAAAATAAATGGGAAAATACTACGATATCTTGAAAATCATTCAAGAAAAGTTGAAGTAGTACTGGGGAAAAAGACATTTGGGATGACTTACTAATCAACTAGAAACATTAAGATTTCTACCTCATAATTTACACCAAGTGTATTTTAGCTGAACTAAAGATGAATACAAAAAGTAAGATTATAAAGCTAGAATGAAGGATTGTGAAGGATTGGTCAGACTTTTAATCTAGCGTGACTATGGACTTGTAAGTTTGACTTCAAAGGCAGATTCCTCCAAAGAAAAAAAAATTGGTAGGTTTCATCATATGAACTTTAAAACTGTCATCTGTCGTCTTCAATGAAAAAGACATAAGGATCAAAAGGCAAGACCTCTCTTTCTCCTGCATGGATGCATATCAGAATCTTTGTGTGTGTGAATTCTAAAATGAATCTGTGTAATTTTTTTTAACTGTCATTCACTGAGTGTTTAGTATGTGCTAGGCAATAATCATATGAAGTGTACATCTTTATTTTCATTTCACAGATGAAATTTTGAGAAGTTATCAGTACCAAGTAACTTGATTAGCAGCTATCATACTCTGAATACTGTACTAAGTACCTTATAAGGAGTCTCATTTAATTTTCACAATTATTCTATGAGGTAAGAACTATTATTATGTTAATATTCAGGTAGGAAATCTCCAGCTCATAGAGGTTAAATAATTTGACCTGTTTGTAAGAGGCAGCCTGCAACTGACCTCAGTCAGCCTTCACGCACCCTTCCCCCACCAGCCAGAACTCAGAAATATTAGTTACATTATTTAAATTTTGTTGAAATTCTCAAATAATCTTAAAAGTAGAAATGAGATATTCATGTTTTTTCAGAAGCAGATATTTGTTTGACAATATTGAGAAGCAAAGATTTAAAACTTTTATTCAACAGTTACCAATTAACTATGTAACAATGTAACATTAAAATTAGAAAAAAATTTTGTAACATTTTTAATAAAGTATTTATTAAATGCCTACTCTGTATGAGACACAGTTTTAGGTACTAAATATCTAAAGAAGGAACAGATAGTCTTCTACCATTATGGAATTTACATTCTAAAAATAGGGTTAATAGCCTTACAAGTTGTAAAGGAAAACTAATCAACAGCCCAATATATAAAAGAACAAGTACACAAATGGTCAAGACTGAAATGAATTCTTAGGAATATATGCTCACACTCTTATTAGTAATGAAATAAATGAAATTCAAGAATAAGGTATTAATTTTGATCTATCAGAAGAGAAAAGATTCATGAGAATAATTACAAGTGGTCTTGGGATTGGTGTGTAGGAGCATAAACAACCCAGAAATTGATGTAAAGCTGAGGGAACTGACTCAAAAAAGTTCCACCTCAGCAACCAACTATAAGGAATATAATCAAATGGAGTTTACATATAATGGAACATTATTCCTTCATTAAACCTGATGATAAGGTCTTTACCAAAGGGAAAAATTGTTAGGAAGTAAAATATATCATTAGGTGAAGAAGAGATTACAGAGAAAAAATATTTGAAATGTACTCATTTTTAATGAAAATCATTGGCTCTGTATCCTGTTGCAATATTAGAAGATTTTTACACATCTAGGTTTTAAAAATATTGTTTAATTTCTATATGTCTTAGGTTGCACCTATACTACAATAAACCTGCATAAATCCAGTCAGTTCAGGAGAAAAGCCAGATTCCACTCAACTATTGGGATTGTAGAGGCAAAAGCTGGAACCACACTGCCCCTGCTCTATTCTGCCTCTGTTTGTTGACTAAATTTTGTCACAACTCCTCTGTGCAAACAGATAAAATATATTGGAGTTAGAGGGTATGTATCAAACTTCTAGAAAAATAAGGCAAATTACAATTATTTAGCATTAATACTCTAAAAATAAAGTATTGCTACCAACATCTCAAATAGACATTAAAGATGCAGCAGCTGACTCATGCTTGGCAAGTCGAAGCTCTTATTTGCCCCTAGAACTTGGACCATGTCTTTATATCTCATTAGGTAAGCCAAATATGGCATCAGGGAACAGCTAATTCCCTCTGCTGTCCTAGGTCACTGCTGATATTAAATGACCCTTTCATCACTACCCAAGTGCTAAGGAACTAAGTGAAGCAACTACAACCTTGTTTACATTGGGAATGAGATAATTTGATAAGCTCAGGACTTGCCTAATTGGGGCTACTAGTCTAAATGTTTATTCAACTGGCAAATCAATTTGTGTTTTCTCTCTAGTAGCTGATTTTTTTAAGCTCGAGCAGAACTGCCAATGGTATTAGTATTACATAGATAGTCCCAAGTGTTTTATTAACAAAGGGTCCTTTGACCCTAAAAAAGAGCATTTCTATTGGAGAAATGATGATGTCACCTATGTGCAATTTTGCTGGAGACTGCTAAGCAGGGCATTGGGTTTGTGAAGGGTACAATCTTTAATTAGGGAAATGGAGAGCTTACCTATCAGGAAAGGGTAGATTTTTCTTTCATAAGATCTAATTCTGCAAAAACAGCTACAGCTGAAGACCCTTGTGTGCTGAACCTAACTTGCTATTGAGTAGCTAAATTCTCAAAACAGCCAAACTCAAGTATTATTACCATATTTAAATTAATCTGGTAAATTATTATCTAAAGATTTTACTTAAATGATGTTTTATAGAAACTTTATGTAGTTCTTATCTGAGACAATTCACAAAACAACTTCTTGCAGCTCAGAAAGGTTAAGTACCTACCCTGAGACACACAAATATCAAGCAGCAAGTTTCAATTCAAATCAAGAATTTTTGAGGCTCTGTTGGTATTTTCAGTATAGTTGGTCATCTTTCCACATCATATGTTCTCTTTGGGTTAGCTTTGACCTGAGTACAGCCTTGGAGTAAAATGATTCATAAATCTTCCATGCCCATCACAACTCTAGGCATTAAGGCAAAGAGCATGAATGACAAATAGCTGACATTTATGCTGGCTTTCCCCACTCTGACATTGCACTCTCTCCTGCTATTTCTGGATGTGGCCTCAGAATCCTTCACAACACAACCCTCCACTCATCCACTGTAAATTAATTGGATTTGGAATGTCAGAGAAAAACTATTTTTTTCATCCCTGGAATAATGTTCTGTCATGTTCCATTCTCATAATTTTTAACAATGACACAAATTATTTTAAAAAAATAACATATGTCTTTGGAACAAATACATTTTCTAATCATAGGTGAGCAGTACTTAGCCTTCAGATTTTCCCCCTCCTTTCATTCCACTGAAGTGCATCTTTCCAAAGCCCTGTTTTTATTATGGTACCTATTTGTTACAGGGGCTTCCCTGATGGCTCAGCAGGTAGAGAATCTGCCTGCAATGTAGGAGACACAGGAGATGTGAGCTCTATCCCTGGGTCGGGAAGATCCCCTGGAGGAGGAAACAGCAACCCACTCCAGTATTCTTCCATGAAAAATCCCATGGACAGAGGAGCCTGGTGGGCTACAATCCATGGGGTTGCAAAGAGTCGGACACAACTAATCAACCAACCACGTTTGTTTAAAAGTCCTTATTTCCTTTTCAGTAACTGCTTAATTAAGTCCAAAGTCCTTGCTCCACCTTCTAACACCCACCACCATCTGGCCTGGCCTCTCTTTCTAGTCTTACTTGCCACTCTTCCCCACCATGAACACAACTCCCAAACAATGCGCATCACTCATTTCCTAACAATTTTTCTTCTTAGCACCACCCTTATCTCTTGATGACCTCGATCAGAAATGTCTTCTTTCCTTTTTTATATTACTCTAAATATATTTCTCAAAATCCCTGCCAGTTTTTTTAAGTTGACCCATTGCTGTCTGAGTTTTCATTTTGGTTCTTCCATTTATCAGCTGTATGAAGTTGGGCAAGTGGCTTAACTGTCCTGTGTCTCTGATTCATCGTCTATAAAATTGAAACAAAGTACTTTGTAGGAGTGTTATGAAGAGTTTATGCGTTATTCTATGCAGAGACCCTAGAGAAACAAACTGGTGCATACTACAAAAAATTTGCCATGAACATCATTGTCATTTAAAAAGTTATTATTCTTCATTATGTGTGTGTGTGTGTGTGTGTGTGTGTGTGCTACACACATGTCCAACTCTTTGCAACTCCATGGACTCTATGTAGCCTGCTAGAGTCTGTGGGATTTTCTATCCATGGGATTATCCAGGCAAGAACACTGGATAGGTTGCCATGCCCTTCTCCAGAGGATCTTCCTGACTCAGGGATTGAACCTGGGTCTCTTGGATTGCAGACAAATTCTTTGCCATCTGACCATGAGGGAGGCCCATTTTTCATTATACTTTAATATCATTAGGTATTGTCTTGTGATAAAACATCTATCATGCATTGCCTTGATACATTAGTATTGGTATATAAACCTTAGACTTTCTTCTAAATTTTAAATTCCTGTATGAAAGTGACTATGAATTTAACACATCTTGACTCACAAAACCAACAATAGTGCCTTGATCACTGTAAATAAAGAATAGATATCTACTGAATCCAGTGTTTTGTCAAAAGAATGCTACCTATAAACATAATTTGGGCTTCTCTGGTGGCTCAGTGGTAAAGAATCTGTCTGCCAATGCAGGGGACACGAGTTCAATCCCTAATCCAGGAAGATTCCGTATGCCAGGGGACAGCTAAGCCCCTGCACCACATTTACTGAAGCTCATGCACCTAGAGCTCAAGCTCCATAACAAGAGAAGCCACCGCAATGAGAAGCCTGTGCACAACAATGTAAACTAGGCCCCACTTACTGCAACTGGAGAAAGCCCACGCACAGCAATGGCACCCCACTCCAGTACTCTTGCCTGGCAAATCCCATGGACGGAGGAGCCTGGTGGGCTGCAGTCCATGGGGTCGCACAGAGTCGGACACGACTGAAGTGACTTAGCAGCAGCAGCAGCAGCAGCAGCAAGCACAGCAATGAAGACCTAACATAGCCATAAATAAATTAAGATCTTCTGATTTTTAAGCCCCAAATAAATAAAGATCTTCTGATTTTTAAGCCCCAAGATTTCAGGGCTTGACAAAATGAACTTTGGGAGAAAAACATAATTTAATATATATTACATTCTCAAAATTCATTGTCTCTTTCCATCATACATACAATAAGAAGTAAATTATTTGCTAGAATCTCAGGGCAGGCAATGAACTTGAAAAAAAATTCAATTTCCTCTCTGACTTCCGGTTTAAGGGTACCTAAGCTACTTAAAATAAATAACTACTTTTCTACACTTAATCCATCTCAAAGAACAGAAATACTTCAATCATCCCTTTTGACCTATTCTGTACTCATTTAGTTCAGTGATATTTCTCCAAGTCTAGTCAGATTCTCCTGACACAATGAATATCTTCCAAAGATATTATCTTCTCTGTCTTTAATCCAAGTAAAGCAAAATTATTAGCTTCTTCTCAAAGGATCTGTTTTTCTCATCTTTAAATCAACTTGAATCCTCTTGCAAGATTCATTCTCATTCCAGGTCTGAAAAGAAAATATAGAAACCAGTGCCAAGACTCAACAATGAATGACTTTCTGGATACATTAAAATATTACTTTTTTTTTTTTTTCATAAAAGCTACATTCTTGCCTTGTGCTCACTGTGATTGATAAGACCCTTGGAACTGGGCTGCATTTGTATAGATTTTCTCCATCCCAGAGCTCTCTGACTTTATTTTAGTCCTTAAGTGAACTGTTTTGCAATGAGGTCTAAAAACCATTCTCAAATATATCAAGGAAACTCTAGGAGGTGTTATTTGCCCCAGCTAATTTAGCGTCATGAGCAAACGTGATGAAATCTCAATTTCTTCATCCATGTCAGAGCTATCCAATACAATTAGCCCTTGAGGGGCTCCTGAGGAGCCATTCCTAATGGTTGATCTTTCATCTTATTATTGTACTCACTAACAGTAGTTTGGTCTAGACTTAATCTTTTTAGCTTGTAGACAAGACTGTCAAGAAGTGAGTAAGTGGTGGTGAGGAGGGGCAATCTAAAGCCTTATTAAAATCAGTCTGGGTATGCCTATTACTTCTCCTGGATCTAAATGCAGCTCACCTCTCACACAGCACGGATGCCATATTTTATAACATGACTCATGCCTGAAGAGCCATGACTCTCACATCTAATACTTTGTGTTTATTTACTTCATTGGACTGGATCATTGGATCATTTTTAATAATAAAAGTCATAGAACTTTTTCTATGACTTTTTAGTTTGCACCAGTCTAGAAAACTATTTTATGAATGTTCCTGTACATTAAGACTGAGAAGTTTACAAAACAGTGGATGAACTTGTGGTTGAAAGCCTAAAGTATAAATGATAACCACAAAAATCCCACATGTGAAGAAATTCTCTGTTCTTTTTGGAAAAGGAAAGGCACTAGGGAAGATTAGATCTAAGGTTTTCCCAAAGGCTTATGCCCTGAAAATTGAAAAAAGACCAAACTCTGGAAACTGTTAAGATTTTTTTTTAAGGGATTAAGCCTGAAAGCAGGCTAGGGATAACTACTCTAAACTGAGAGATGGATTGTGCCCAATTGATATCAGATGTCTGAAGTTAAACACCAAGTAATCTTTCTATTTTACTTTTCATGATAGTGACAGGCAAATCAGAATATATTTTTGATGCTCTTTCATGGAAGATACTGGAGACTCTATCCTGCCTTTGTACATTTGGTGCTTATGACAGGTCATATTTTCTTTGAAAGCCATAGGAATTAAATATATACTAACCCAGGAACTGGCACAAATGATGCAATAGGGATGTTACCAGTCCCCCAATGGTATCCATAGCTTTGAAAATCTGCCAAAGTATGTGAAGTAACAACAACAACGATAATAACAGTCCTTCAATGATGCATTTTCACTAGAAATGAAAATAGTATGTGTTGTTTTGCTCATTATAAAAGTTGTAGATATTCACTGTTTAATAAAAAGATTAAGAAAATTACCCCCCCAAAAACTAAAAATCGCTGACAGCCTTTCATTCAGACAACTACTTTTTGTTTGTAAGCACCCTTCTATCCCTTAACATACACATCATGTATAAAACTGTATGTCCAAGTTTACATATATGGGGTCATATTGTGCAGTATGTTTTCATTCTATAATATAGCATAAGTATTTTAATGTCACTAAATACATTTTTAAACGGTTGCATAGAATTCTATTGAATGTATGCACATTTAGGTTAATGTATATTTATCTTCAATTTTTGGCTATCATAAATAAGACTTCAATAAGCAGCCTTAAGTATATGTATTCTCAGATTTATGCAACTGACTTTTTTCTTTTTTATTTAATTGTAGGAAAATTACTTTATAATGTTGTGCTTGTTCTGCCATACAACAAGGCAATTCAGCCATAATTATATGTCTTTCACCTCTCTCTTGAGCCTCCTTCCCCTCTCTCCATCCTACCCCTCTAGGTCATTTCAGAGCACAAGGCTGGGCTCCCTGTGTTAAAAAGCAACTTCTCACAAGACCAACTGAGTCTTTAAGAAAAATTTACACTAGAAGTGAATATTCTAGTATAAGAATATAGTACATTAAAAATTTTGATATATATTCCCTGTCTTCCAGAAGATCTTTATTAACTGCTCTCAAAACAATGCACGATCTAGTTAATTTATTAATGCTATTATAAGACAAAGCTTACTGTTGAAAACAGCAAGTTCCATTAACTTATTCCATTGCCAATTTTATGGATGAAAATGATGCTTAATTGCTACTTATATTGTTAATTGTTGTTGCCCAGCCACTAAGTCTTGTCCAACTCTTTGCAACGCTCTGGAGCACAGCCCACCAGGCTCCTCTGTCCATGGGATTCTCCAGGCAAGAATACTGGAGTGGGTTGCCATTTCCTTCTCCAGGGCATCTTCCCAATCCAGGGGTAGAACCCACGTCTCCTGCTTGGCAAGTGGATTCTTTATCACTGAGCCACCTGGGAAGCTAATTTGATTAATAGTGAAGCTTAAAATATTAATTTGAATTTGAATTTTTGTCAATTGTCAGTTTATTATGTCTTTGGTCATCTATCTTTCATTACTGATTTTTAAAGAAATTCTTTAAAAAAAATCTGTGTATTAAGAATGATCAATTTTGTCTGCCATGTTCAGTTCAAATATTTTCCTGGATTGTTGTTTGTCTTTTGACTTTGTATGCAGTAATTTTTAATTGTACAAAGTTGGTAATCAATATACTCAAAATTTTATAAAGTCAATTCTATATTTTTGGTTTGCATGTTATAATATAACTCAGAAACATACTCGCCCTAATAATTTTATGTGATTTCACTTTTTAAATTTAAATTTTGTAACCTATAAAGGGATTTAATTCTATATGAGGTAGATTTGGATAAGGTTTTTAAAATTTAAATAGGTAAACAATGGCTACAATATCCTTTTAGTGAAAAAAAATTCACTTGCTCAGTTATGTAAGACACCTTCTATCATATACAAGATTCTCATATAAACCTGGTTATCCTTCTGCGGTCTTTCTATATATAGTTCAACTGATCTGTCTCTTCCTACAGCAGGAACATCAGCTTTAATTACTGCAGTTTTATACATTTTGCTATCTAGTGGAGAAAGATCACTTTATTATATTTAAAGAGCATTTCTAGTTCTTTTTCTCATATATTCTTCTAAATGAACTATAGAAATAATTAGTCAAGTTTCAAAAAAAATTTTGGACTTTTAATTGAATAAGTAGATAAATTTAAGTAGAATTAACTGTTACCCTCTGTGGTAGTTTGTGATGTGTCCACTTGGGTAAGTCAAACTACACGTCCAAGAATTCCCCTTTTGTGTGTTTCCTAAGACAGCAAGTCACAAGAGAGCATCTTGGATGAGATTTGGAGGGCAGAAATGAAGCAGCCACCATTTTGAACCTTTATAACTACTTTATAACCACTTTATAACTACTTTATAATCACTTTATAACTACTTTATAACCACTTTATAACTACTTTATAACCACTTTATAACTACTTTACAATCACTTTATAACTACTTTATAACCACTTTATAACTACTTTATAACCACTTTATAACTACTTTATAACCACTTTATAACTACTTTATAACGACTCTGCTGACTCACTTTGTTGGTTTCAGGCAGCTGGACCTGCAGCTTTTGCACCTTCTCATGGATCCTCCATCAGCTCCTCTAACTTATGGTTCAAAGGTGTATGACTCTTGGGCCATGACCAAGGTCTCCAGCTTATGCGTGGTACCAGGTCATCAAGGTCTGAGATGAACAGGCCTAGCAGGAGGAAGGCAAGGCACCTATGGTTCCAATTTTGTGCTTCCCAGAGGTTGGCTCTTCCCAGAGGTGGCTCAGAGGTTAAAGTGTCTGCCAGCAATGCGGGAGACCTGGGTCAATTCCTGGGTTGGGAAGATCCCCTGGGAAAGGAAATGGCAACCCACTCCAGTATTCTTGCCTGGAGAATCCCATGGACGGAGGAGCCTGGTGGGCTACAGTCCACAGGGTCGCAAAGAGTCGAACACGACTGAGCGACTACACTTTCACTTTCGCTATCAGATTTGTGCAAGTATCACCTTATCATTGCACAAACCTGAGGGTGCATGCCTGCTTCACTTGGCACTGTCAGAGCCCCACTTCTACTACCCTCGTTCTAGCACTGTAGTAGGCAGCTAGAACTGACCCAGGTTTTGGTTAGTCTTTGCCAGCTCCTGATTTTGTTCATGACTTCTAGTTTGTTCTTGCTCTGTCCTACCTCATATTCATGCTCCAGCCTCAGACACAAAGACAACTGCTCTACAGAGACAGTTTAAATAGTTCCCATAATCCCATAAGGTCAAATCTGTACAATAAATTCCTATATACACTTGCAGAGAGAATTCAGGAAAATATTTGAGCTAATTATGGCAAAGTTGAAAAATGCTTATATATATATATATATATATATATATATATATGCTCTTAAAACTCAATAATAGAAAAATAGGGGACCAAGGACATGAGATGCCAACAATTCACAAAAGAATGAAAAATTCAAAGTAATATTTTACACTTTGCTATTAACCAAAGGAATGAGTACAAGTGCAACCACTAAATATCAATTTTCACCCATTCTATTGGCAATGATGATGTGCAGGAATTCTTCCCAACTCCATTCTATTCCCTCCTTCCTCAATAGTTCCTAATACTTGATTTACATTATAAAAACCAATACACCTCACACCTCTACCTTCTTAGAGTCATCTATAGAAATCTGATCACTCCTTTTAACTCATTGAATATTTTATCTCCTGGCTTACCATCTACCACTAATCTGTCATCATTCTTGATGTTTCGCAAGTTATCTATTCAGCACTCTGGACTCTCTGTTCATAGAAACCTTCACTCTCAAGGATCTTGCCCTCCACCTACCTAAGCACACTTTCCCAGGCTCATGCCTTATGCTGTAATACTATGGGCACTGTGCCACATCAGAAATCTTGATGTCATCTTCCACTGTCACTAAAGAAGTGGTTAATTAGATGCCTGGGGATTACAGAAGCAAGGGTTTAAGAACCTAAGTAATGACCTCATAACAGGAGTATTTTGCCTAATATCGTTTTTTATTTATAACAATCTGACATGCATCCTGGGCTTCTTAGGTCGTTCTAGCAGTAAAGAACCTGCCTGCCAATGCAGGAGACAGAGGAGAGGCGGGTTCGATCCCTGAGTTGGGGAGATCCCCTGGAGGAGGACATGGCAACCCACTCCAGTATTCTCGCCTGGAGAATCCCATGGACAGAGGAGCCTGCTGGGCTATGGTCCATAGGGCGGCACAGTTGGACACAACTGAAGCAACTCAGCACAACGTGCACCCTACCTCTCTGATTTTCGTCTCCTATGCCATTCTTCATTCAAAGAAACCAGGCAGTTGTACAAGCAGTCAAATCCATGTCTTGGATCAGGAATAAGTCTAGATACGTCTACAATATATTGTTGTTTCCAGAAATCAAGAATACTTTTTTTTTTAAGTGTTTAATCTTTTTAAATGAGGGAGCTACTTAAAGTTGCTCCTGAACACTGTTACCACAATTTAATATCATAATATGATTAAGTGTTTGGAGCAAGTTAAGTCTGTGAAAAACTATTATCCTATAATGAAATTCAAAGTGGGAAATTTGCTATTTTAAAAATAGTTACAATAAAAAGAAAGGTGGCAAGTATAGACATAGTGAATTTTAAATTTTAATTTTAATAAATTTGGATAAAAACTCTAATTAGAAAATATACATGTACCCTAATGTCCATAGCAGCAATTTTACAATAGCCAAGACATAGAAGCAACCTAAGTGTCCATCAGCAGATGAGTAAATAAAGAAAATATGGTATATATACACAATGGAATATTACTCAGCCATTAAAAGGAATGGAATAATGTCATTTGCAGCAACATGGATGAACTAGATATCATCATACTAAGTCAGAAAAATAAAGACAAATACCATATGATATATTTTATATATGGACTCTAAAATATAATGCAAATAAAAATTTTTATGAAATAGAAACAGATTCACAGATAAAACAAGCTTATGGTTATCAAAGAGGAAATTGGTAGTTTGCAATTAACGGATACATACTACTATATATAAAATAGGTAAACAACAAAGACCTACTGTATAGCACAGGGAACCATATTCAATATTTTGTAATAACCTATAATGGAAAAGAATCTAAAAAAGAATATATATATACATATTCTCTTTATATAACTGAATTACTTTGCTGTACATCTGAAACTAACACAGCATTGTAAATCAACTCTACTTCAATAAAATTTTCTTTTAATTTTAGGCCTTTGTATACATGGATATAGCCTTTCTCTAAAGTTACATGCTTATCTAAGAAATGCACTCTCAAAATTTGAATTGCCAACATCTGGCCACTTTGACTTACAAAAATGGCAATTCCATACAGTTCAGTCAATATGGTGCACTTGTATCTATTTGTGTAGGAAACAAAGTGTGTAAGCTGATACCTGTAACTGCCAAAAATACTAGGAACTGTACAAAGAATTGGAAAGAATAATTTGCTCTAGGGGTCACTCAAAATAACCAGTTAGAATAAACGGAAACAGTGAGAAGCCAAATAATGGATTAGCCTAGTGTCCTGAAAGGAGAACTCACTGCATAAAATTACCTCCTTTTGGTGGCCCTGTTGTCTATGGTGAAATGGCAAAACTGTTTCCAATAAAATAACTTATTTTTCCTCATACAAAGAATCCCAGACATTATAGATGTCAACTATGTCACTCTCTTCTGTTTACCCAGCCTCCTTACTCTAGTGCAGACTTGCAGTTCTGTGAGGCAGACTGCATTCAGAGTCTATTGATCTCAAAGCTTTATACTGCCCATCCCTCACCCTCATGTCCTCATATCTCTCCTTCTTGGCTGAGAGTCCATAGTCCCTCAATAGAACTGCTTTTTGCAAACATGCTCCATTCCTTGTTCTCTTTCTACACTTTCTCAAATGGCAACACACAGGTTCAAGTTTCACCCAAATGTCCTCCTACTCCATGATTTATCACAACTGGCTGACTGGTAATAGTTTAACTATATGACTGAAACTTTAAAATAGGATATTAGCATTGTTTACCAACCCTACAAAATTCACTCTCAATGAATACTTTAAAAATGACCCACATTAAAAAAAAAAAAACTTAAAAGAAGTTAGGTATGAGACTAGAGGAGTGGTCTGGCTTGGAAATAAAAACAATCACTTTATGGATGATAATTAAAGCCTTGAAACTAGATGGAACCACACAGGAAAATGTATGTAAGGAAAAGGAGAGGTCCAAGGCCTGTGCCTTGAACTACTTCAACATCAAGAGGTCAGGAAGAGAAGAAACAAGAAAAAGAAGCTGAGAAGAAGAGGCAAGAGAGAAATGAAAAAACCAGGTGTTCAAGAAGAAAACTGAAAAAAGTGTTTATGGAAAAGCAGTTATCAAATAGGTCAAATGCTGATAAAAGATCAAAAAAGATTAAAATTAAGATGTGATGGTTAAACTTAATATCAGTCATGAGGACCTCAACAAGCACAATCTTGATGGAGTAGAGAAGACAACATCCTTCCCGCGTTCAAGAGAGATTTGGAGAAAAAGAATTGGTGACAGAGAGTACAGACAACTATTTCAAGAAATGTTGTTATAAAGGAAGTGAAAGTAATGAGCCAGTGACTAGAAGGACCAAGAAAGATTGAATTTTTTAAAGTAACAAAAATAATTGTAATGTCCAACAGAGAATAGGCAATTGGTATTGCAGAAGAGAAGAAGGAGAATGGTTGGAGTTGGTGAACATGGCAGAAACCAGTGCTCAAGTGGAAGAAGAGTCCTTGGGTAGGAATGTGGCATGGCACTGTGGAGAGGGCCAAGTGGATGGACATAGATGCATTTCATCTGCCTGCTGCTGCTGCTAAGTCACTTCAGTCGTGTCCGACTCTGTGTGACCCATAGATGGCAGCCCACCAGGCTCCCTTGTCCCTGGGATTCTTCAAGCAAGAACACTGGAGTGGGTTGCCCCTTTCCTTCTCCAATGCATGAAAGTGAAAAGTGAAAGTGAAGTTGCTCAGTCGTGTCCGACTCTTGACGACCCCGTGGAATGCAGCCTACCAGGCTCCTCTGCCCATGGGATTTTCCAGACAAGAGTACTAGAGTGGGTTGCCATTGCCTAAGCCCATGCAATTCCCTGAATAATGTCTCCTGAACTCAGACAAGCATATCATTCATGACATCCCCAAACGCTTATCTTATGTGTTGGCCAGGAATCTCAAGATAAAGACGAGGGATGGACTTGGGGGCACAGTACTCCCTGTTTTTGAGGCTTCCAGTGCACCTGGAGCAGATGGCTTCAGGCCTTGACGAGACTTAGAATATGAGACTTTTTTTAACCACTGTAGTCAATGAAGTTCAAAGTGGCTTTTCCGCTCCGTGTTTTTAAATTAAAGTGTATTTGATGTACAATATTTTCTTAGTTTCATATGCACAGCAAAGTGATTTCAGTTATATTTTTTCAGATTATATTCCATTATAGGTTATTATAAGACAGTGACTAGAATTCCCTGTCCTATACAGTAAATCTTTGTTGCTTATCTATTTTATGTATGTTTGCATCTGTTAGTCTCATACTCCTAAGTTGTCCCTTTCCACATCATTTTGACACAGGTATGTGGCTATTTTAAATCTTTGGACTGTAATCTTCTCGTGAACTTATATTTAAATTTGGATAGTGCTTAAATTCTTGGCTGGCTGGTTAAGCTAACTTTTGGGCTTCCCTGGTAGCTCAGATGGTAAAAAATCAGCCTGCAATGCAGGAGACCTGAGTTTGGTCCCAGGGTTGGGAAGATCCCCTGGAGAAAGAAATAGCAACCCACTCCAGTATCCTTGCCTGGAAAATCTCATGGACAGAGAAGCCTGGCAGGCTACAGTCCATAGGGTCACAGAGACTCAGACATGACTGAGCGACTAACAACACAGAGAGCTATTAATTAAATTAATCCTTCCCTGAGCAGAGTCTATACTGAGCCTTGTTGGTCCTATTAAGTTCTACCCACTAACAGGGACCTGGACCCCGCGACCAGCTGTTGATCTTTTCCCGGGAAATAGGTCTAGGTTGACCATGGGCTTAAATAGTTGAGACCGAAGTGTTAAGAGGAATGGATCTGGGGAATGCAGCTGGTGGAGAACACATTTATAATCCCTTTTCTGGACATTTCCTTCCTTCTACAAGAATATAACACTCCTCACTTGATCGAACCTGCGTCTCTTTATGTCTCCTGCTTTGGCAGGTGGGTTCTTTACTGCTAGCACCACCTGGGAAGCCCCAACCATTTACTGAACCTCTTTAAATTCCCAACAATCTCACTCATAAAGGCTCAGTACAAAGGCTTTGGCTACTCTGATTTAGGAAGATTCCAGTATACATTTGAAAGTGTGAGAATTCTATTTTCATTATTTTTACATTTATACTGAATATTTGCATATGCAAAAAAAATTGACTATTACTGCCAAATGCTTAAAGCTAGGCCACAAAAAGTGGACTACAGACAGAGTAAAATTGTCATAGGCTGCAGAAAAACACAAAATGCCTTAGGCTTACTAATTTATTGCTAGTACTAAATAAGAATATATTTCCTTCTGTATATTTTAAATTATTTTTAACACCACCAATCTCTAGGATCTATTTACATGGATGATTATACATTAAAATTAAGCTTGCAGTATAAACCAGATTAAAATTTTTTAATCTGCTAGGCAAAGAATAGAGTCATTTAGCATCTCATGCAAGTCAACAAAAAATAGAAAAGCAGCTGTTTAATGAGGTTTTGCTAATTTTTAAAATAATGAGATTCCAGACTGGCACCCATACACTAGAAGAGCTCTGCTCTCACTGAAGTGATATCAGAAAGCAATTTAATGGGAGTTTCATAAATATGGCTTCTTCATATGGGAGCTCTCAGTTTGTCACAACTTAGTGGTTTTAGTAATGAAAAACATGCTTGAGCAAAATGTTATTTACAAATGCAAATGAGACCCCCAAAATAAACTTCTCTGGACATAAATTGTTCAACTTTTCAGAGAGAATTAATTTAGCCACTTGGTTTCAATGAACACTTGTGTTCACTGATTAGATTCTAATACTTACCTAAAAATACAAAATGTAAGTTTCACTTGATATAACTTGTGTTCAATTTTAAAGTTTTTCTTTGCTCATCATTCACACAGAAACTGCTTGCAGAATACTATATTATACAAAAATCTCCATTACATTTTTCACATTCATAATTACTCTCTATGTATTTAGGTGTTTCTATTAGTTATCAATCAAAAAGACAGTGGAATAGTGTAGAAAAGTAAGTAGAGTATCTTTTCTGATTACTCTAGGCATCACTCAAGTGAATATTTTGTGCACTAAACTTAGAGAATCCATAATTTAATCATATCTGTCATGTAGGGATATGAATTCATCATTTAGAAAGCCAAAATAATTAAACTAATTAGCCAGCCAACAAAAATTTCATTATTTTGAATGAAGAAGATCTCTGGTTGAATCTAAAGCAATAATATTCTGATTTTTGAATTAAATATGAAGTTATACTAGGTGATAATAGCAGTTATCATTTATTGAAACCACCATGTGTTGAGTACATATCAGATGCTATATTTTACATTATATAATTCCTACAGTAATACTGAGACACATAGCATTATTCCAGTTTTACAAATATGAAAATTGAGGTTCAGAGAGGTTAAGTAATTTAACTAAGATCACACAGCTTGTGGCTACCTAGGATTTAAACTTAGGGATGTCCGCCTGCAATGCTGTTCTTAATCTTTACGTATAATGGTACTGCAGGTGAGGATCCGCTTGTTCCAGCGTCATCATTTGTGAACTGGGTGATCTAGTACAAGGTTCAGTTCTTTGCAGTGGTTTACATCAAGATCCTTTGGTCCCAGTGTGAATTTTAGAATCTTTTCCTTCATTTATAACATAAGCTAAGTAGATGGACTAACTTTCAAAGACATCCTTAATGACAGAGCGAATTTGATATGAAATTGTAATCTCCAGTCAACTCAGATTTCTACAGATATCCTAAATATCTGAAACATTTACGACCATTTATCATTGAACTAAGTTGTCTATACAAACTGTACAGTTTGTTGATCTTGTACAGATATTTATTAAGGTCAATGCTGTATGTGTTCAAAGGAAAATTAAGTAGCAACAATATAAATAATAAATGCCTCCCTAGCCAAAGGGATTTTCCCATAGAATTTCTGAAGTTAGCAAAGGTTATTACATCTTCTGCCAATATATAACTTAATTTTTATACAAGTGTATTTCCAAACTCAGCCTCAGCTACAGTTTCAAGCTCCAAATAATTACTGAATAAGAATTATAAATAAACAAAATGTATTTATAATAGCAACATTGTATTAAAAGTAAGATAATAATAATAACAGACTTGAATGTTATGAGATAAGTAAATATTTACAAATAACTAAAAATTGAAATTAACAACTACTGGGAAATCTCAGAAATATGTATGAGTTTGAGGCAGTGAACAGTACTATTTATCATGTACTCTTCACACCACCACTCTTTTCATCTAGTTGTCCACCTGTCCTAAGAGTTCAGTGGTAGTGGATTCGGGTTACAAATCCCTGAGTTCTAAAGATACTAAGCATGCTAAACTTTCATCACAGACACATATAATCCATCTCCATTAGGGAGAGTAAGGCACGCTGATAGCAGCAGTAAATGTTAACAGTCTGCACGCAAGAACTCAATCAGGAGATTTCAACGAAGCCAGTTTCTCAGAATCCTTCCATCTTGAACATGTGCATATCCTTTGACTTAGCAGTTCCACTTCTAAGAAATTATCCCACAGTAATATTTACCCACATATATTAAGTATTTACCCACAGTTATATTAAGATATATGTACAGGGACATTCATTCATTGAAGCTTTATTTGTACTAGTGAAAGCTAGGAGGAAGGAAAGCTATCAGTAAACAAGTGATTAAGTAAATTACGTTACCATTACTCTGTAGCCATTAAAAAGAATAAGGTCAGTTTTTTTTTTTTTTTTTGTAGTAATATGAAAAAACTCTCCAAGATACATTATTAACTAAAAATAAGCAAGGCAAAGGATAACACATATGGTAGGATGTTATTTCTTTTAAAATAAATATGCTAGTGGTAGCATATGTGTGTGCAAATACATAGAAAAAGAACCAAATCAAGGAGTACCAAATATTAGCATTAGTTCCCTCTTGGGAGGGGCTTCCGTGGTGGCTCATGGGTAAAGAATCTGCCTGCCAATGCAAGAGACACGGTTTTGATCCCTGGGTCAAGAAGATCCCCTGGAGAGGGAAACGGCAACCCAGTCCAGTATTCTTGCCTGGAAAATCCCATGGACAGAGGAGTCTGGCAGGCTGTCATCCATAGGGTCACAAAGAATCAGATACAACTTTACAACTGAGCACACACCTCTTGGGAAGGAAGAGAGACTTGGAAGTAAATGAAGGGGAACATTCTCATTTTTCTAAGTATTCATTATTATTTAAACATTTTATAATGAGAATCAATTCCTATAATACTTGTATAATAAAAGAACACAGAATTCAGTTATGATACTAGGACATTACTTTTTAATATACCAGAGTCATTAAAGGATATATAAGTTTGTGTGATGTAGGTATGTATATATGTATATGTAATTTTGAACTAATTTGACTCTCTGATCTGAGATATATTTATAGTCCTAATTTGTACTCCAAATCTGAGTTAATTTGAAAATTCTTTCTGTTAAAATCATGTGGGGATAAAAAATGTATTTAATCCATGTAACAAACCAAGTGACCCCAGACACTGATATCAAAAGTGCAAATACACTTCTAAATATAGAATTCCAGAACTAAAATATTCTTGAGAATAGTTTTTCATTATTATATCTTGATTTTCAATAATAGCATTTATAGGTTCCCCATTTCTTCTAGGAAATTTGAGGAACCAGCCACAATTCCTGAATGCTCAGTCAGTTGCCATATTTTCCAAAATGTTTCACAAAATGTAATAGAAATAAAACATATTTGAGTTTCAATAGGTTCAGCATTTGACAGGGCCTTTAACATGACCCTGTCCAGCCAAAAGTGAAGTGAAAGCATTAAGTCACTCAGTAATATCTGACTCTTTGCGGCCCTATGGACTATAGCCCACCAGGCTCCTTTGTCCATGGAATTTTCCAGGCAAGAATACTGGAGTGGGTTGCCTCCTCCAGGGAATCTTTCTGACCCAGGGATCATACTGCTCTGAATGCCTTTCTACACAGAGTCAAAGCTTTGCTGTTTTCCACTCAATATCATCTTCTGTGCTATTGAAAGCACTGATAAGGAGCATTTCTTTAAAAATGCTCAGCTATTTTTGTCAGGACTTTTTTCTAAACCACATATCACTAAGAAATGTTTTAAGCTGACTAAATAAAAGATAAAAAATGGTATATTATTTTTACAATTTTGCCCATTTTCAAGTTGAAAGTAAACACACTGTGTGATTAAATCTTAATATTTCTGTTTGTATAAATTCTATAAATATCTAGAAAATTTCCACAAGAAAAGCATATTTTCAAAGCTTAAAAGTGCTACTTAGATATTTTTCCTTCTCATATATTCTTCAACTTTCAAAATTTTTGAAAAAAGAAATTTAAAAACGTACTCACTGTATAATTTTCCCATCCTAACTTGTATATTGTTATGCTTTGGAACAGCAACTACTAAGATCAAAAAAAAAAAAAAAAGGTTGTTTTAGGAAGAATAAATTGTTATTCAGTGATATAAGAATTAAAATTTAAGACTAGTTTACTGTTGATTGATGATAAAACTGTCCAGATTCACAAAGTTTCCTTATTTTTTTTCTTCTACCTTCCCTAGGTAGGAAGTACAGGGCAAACTGTCCTTCCAAAGCACAAGTAACCTTGCTTAAACTGTCTTTTTTGCTTTTAGTACCAAGTAAGTGTTCTTGCCTGGAGAATCCTGGGGACGGGAGAGCCTGGTGGGATGCTGTCTATGGGGTCGCACAAGTCAGACATGACTGAAGTGACTTAGCAGCAGCAGCAGCAGCAGCAGCAGCAGCAGCAAGTAATAGAAAAGGCAGAGGAACCAGAGATCAAATTGCCAACATCCGCTGGATCATGGAAAAAGCAAGAGAGTTCCAGAAAAACATCTATTTCTGCTTTATTGACTATGCCAAAGCCTTTGACTGTGTGGATCACAATAAACTGTGGAAAATTCTGAAAGAGATGGGAATACCAGACAACCTCACCTGCCTCTTGAGAAATCTGTATGCAGGTCAGGAAGCAACAGTTAGAACTGGACATGGAACAACAGACTGGTTCCAAATAGGAAAAGGAGTACATCAAGGCTGTATATTGTCACCCTGCTTATTTAACTTATATGCAGAGTACATCATGAGAAACGTTGGGCTGGAAGAAGCACAAGCTGGAATCAAGATTACTGGGAGAAATATCAATAACCTCAGATATGCAGATGACACCACCCTTATGGCAGAAAGTGAAGAGGAACTACAAAGCCTCTTGATGAAAGTGAAAGAGAAGAGTGAAAAAGTTGGCTTAAAGCTCAACATTCAGAAAATGAAGATCATGGCATCTGGTCCCATCACTTCATGAGAAATAGATGGAAAAACAGTGGAAACAGTGTCAGACTTTATTTTTTTGGGCTCCAAAATCACTGCAGATGGTGACTGCAGCCATGAAATCAAAAGACGCTTACTCCTTGGAAGAAAAGTTATGACCAACCTAGATAGCATATTCACAAGCAGAGACATTACTTTGCCAACAAAGGTCCATCTAGTCAAGGCTATGGTTTTTCCAATGGTCATGTATGGATGTGAGAGTTGGACTATTAAGAAAGCTGAGCGCCGAAGAATTGATGCTTTTGAACTGTGGGGTTGGAGAAGACTCTTGAGAGTCCCTTGGACTGCAAGGAGATCCAACCAGTCCATTCTAAAGGAGATCAGTCCTGGGTGTTCTTTGGAAGGACTGATGCTAAAGCTGAAACTCCAATAGTTTGGCCACCTGATGTAAGAGTTGACTCATTGGAAAAGACTCTGATGCCGGGAGGGATTGGGGGCAGGAGGAGAAGGGGACAACAGAGGATGAGATGGCTGGATGGCATCACCAACTCGATGGACATGAGTTTGAGTGAACTCGGGAGTTGGCGATGGACAGGGAGGCCTGGCATGCTGCGATTCATGGGGTTGCAAAGAGTTGGACACAACTGAGTGACTGAACTGAACTGAAGTGATAGAGGTATAATTATGCATTATGAAAACTAGATTCAGATAGTGTCTTTGAGTTCTATACAATACATAAAGTCACAGGTATTTTCTAGATTGCAAAGAAAGATAACAAAAACTACAAAGATGTTGACAGGCTGAATCCAGGTGATGGTATTAAACCCACCTATATTTTAAAAGAAAATATCAGGAAATTGTGAGTTATGCAGGTATCTATAATAATACTTCCTAATATACACAAAAATTATCGATTATTTCAATAGAAAATTCTACATTTATAAAGGATTAATGCCTTCATATAAAAAATAGAGAGACTAGCCACTCATTTATTTATAGAGGATCCAGATTTGGGGGGAAAAGAAGACTGGATGCCCAGTTACATTGCTGCACATGAGTTTTCTCTAGTTGCAGCAAGTGGGGGCTACTCTTCGTTACAGTGCACAGGCTTCTCATTGCAGCAACTTGTCTCGCTGCAGAGCCCAGACTCTGGGCACACAGGCTTCACTAGTTGCAGCATCCGGGACCAGTAGTTGTGGCTTGTGGGCTTTAGAGCACAGGCTCAGTGGCTGTGGCACATGGTCTTAGTTGCTCTGCGGCATGTGGAATCGTCCCAAGCCAGGGATCAAACCCGTGTCCCCTGATTGGCAGGAGGTTTCCTAACCACTGTACGACCAGGGAAGTCAGTTACATTTAAATTACAATCAAATTGTTTAGTATAAGTATATTCCAAACATCTCATAGGACATACTTATACTAGAAATTATCCATTATCTGAAAATCAAATTTAACTAGACATCCTGTATTTTATTAGCAATCTTATTTACTTATCTTAAGGAAGGACTGATGCTGAAACTGAAGTTCCAATACTTTGGCCACCTCATGCGAAGAGTTGACTCATTGGAAAGTACCCTGATGCTGGGAGGGGTTGGGGGCAGGAGGAGAAGGGGATGACAGAGGATGAGATGGCTGGGTGGCATCACCAACTCGATGGACATGAGTTTGGATGAACTCTGGGAGTTGGTGATGGACAGGGAGGCCTGGCATGCTGCAATTCATGGGGTTGCAAAGAGTCAGACACGACTGAGCGACTGAACTGAACTGAACTGAACTGAAAATCTCTATGAAATTGGTTTCATCTTCCCCAATTAAAAATGAAGAAGTCAAGTCTCAGAATGCAAGCTGATCAAGATCACATAGCTCAGAGGTAGTAGAAGTCACGTTTGAATCAAAAGCCCAAGTTTCAACCCTATACTTTGTGTACTAACTGAGATTACATTTCAAATATTTAATAAAGATACAGACAGAGCTCTACATGCTTTCTAAAAATCAGCTCAGTTAGTTCTTATTACAAACCTTTGCATACATATGTGCGTGCTTAGTCATGTCCGATTCTTTTCAACCCCATGGACTGTAGCCAACCAAGATCCTCTGTCCAAGGAATTTTCCTGGCAAAATACTAGAGTGAGTTGCCATGCCCTCCTCCAGGGGATCTTCCTAACCCAGGGATTAAACCTGTGTCTCCCAAATTACCAGGCAGAGTCTTTACCACTGCACCATCTGGGAAGCCCTTTACAAACCTATGAGGTAGGTAGTGTTATTATTCCCTGTATATAGATGAGAAACTGGAGACCCAGTGGAGGTAACTATCCCATGTCACATAACTAGTAAATGGTGAAGCTAGACTTCAAACCAAGGCAGTCACACTCTAAAGAACCTGACCTCTTTTCTCCACCCATCATTCTGCAGCATCACTTGTAATAACATTGTCTTACTTCTAAATTTTGATTAACTAACTTTTTTAGTTAAGATGTAAAATGTAAAAAAAAAAAAATGTAAAAAATGTACATTGAAACAAGCCATAGAATATGGTTTTCAATTACAATTTGTGAAACTGAGATGTAAGAAAAATATGAGGAATCAAAAAATGGGCCAAAGAACTAAACTGACATTTCTCCAAAGACATACAAATGGCTAACAAACACATGAAAAGATGCTCAACATCACTCATTATCAGAGAAATGCAAATCAAAACCACAATGAGGTCCCATTTCATGCCAGTCAGAATGGCTGTGATCCAAAAGTCTACAAGCAATAAATGCTGGAGAGGGTGTGGAGAAAAGGGAACCCTCTTACACTGTTGGTGGGAATGCAAACTAGTACAGCCACTATGGAGAACAGTGTGGAGATGCCTTAAAAAACTAGAAATAGAACTGCCTTATGACCCAGCAATCCCACTGCTGGGCATACACACCAAGGAAACTAGAATTGAAAGAGACACATGTACCCCAATGTTCATCGCAGCACTGTTTATAATAGCCAGGACATGGAAGCAACCTAGATGTCCATCAGCAGATGAATGGATAAGAAATCTGTGGTACATATAAAACTCCTAGAGGAGAACATAGGCAAAACACTCTCCCACATAAATCACAGCAGGATCCTCTGTGACCCACCTCCCAGAATATTGGAAATAAAAGCAAAAATAAACAAATGGGACCTAATTAAACTTAAAGGCTTTTGCACAACAAATGAAACTATAAGCAAGGTGAAAAGACAGCCTTCAGAATGGGAGAAAAAATAGCAAATGAAGCAACTGACAATTAATCTCAAAAATATACAAGCAACTCCTACAGCTCAATTCCAGAAAAATAAACAACCCAATCAAAAATGGCCAAAGAACCAAACAGACATTTCTCCAAAGAAGACATACAGATGGCTAACAAACACATGAAAAGATGCTCAACATCGCTCATTGTCAGAGAAATGCAAATCAAAATCACAATGAGGTACCATTTCATGCCAGTCAGAATGGTTGCAGTCCAAAAGTCTACAAGCAATAAATGCTGGAGAGGGTGTGGAGAAAAGGGAACTCTCTTACACTGTTGGTGGGAATGCAAACTAGTACAGCCACTATGGAGAACAGTGTGGAGATTCCTTAGAAAACTGGAAATAGAACTGTCATATGACCCAGCATTCCCACTACTGGGAATACACTCTGAGGAAACCAGAAATGAAAGAGACACGTGTACCCCAATGTTCATCGCTAATGAGGTACCATTTCATGCCAGTCAGAATGGTTGCAGTCCAAAAGTCTACAAGCAATAAATGCTGGAGAGGGTGTGGAGAAAAGGGAACTCTCTTACACTGTTGGTGGGAATGCAAACTAGTACAGCCACTATGGAGAACAGTGTGGAGATTCCTTAGAAAACTGGAAATAGAACTGTCATATGACCCAGCATTCCCACTACTGGGAATACACTCTGAGGAAACCAGAAATGAAAGAGACACGTGTACCCCAATGTTCATCGCAGCACTGTTTATAATAGCCAGGACATGGAAGCAACCTAGATGTCCATCAGCAGATATGGATAAGAAAGCTGTGGTACATATACACAATGGAGTATTACGCAGCCACTAAAATGAATACATTTGAATCAGTTCTAATGAGGTGGATGAAACTGGAGCCTATTATAGAGTGAAGTAAGCCAGAAAGAAAAACATCAATACAGTATACTAATGCATATATATGGAATTTAGAAAGATGGTAATGATAACCCTATATGTGAGACAGCAAAAGAGACACAGATGTATAGAACAGTCTTTTGGACTCTGATGGGAGAGGGGGAGGGTGGGATGATTTGGGAGAATGGCATTGAAACATGTATAATATCATATGTGAATGAATCACCAATCCAGGTTCAATGTATGATACAGGATGCTCCAGGCTGGTGCACTGGGATGACCCAGAGAGATGTTACAGGGAGGGAAGAAGGAGGGGGTTCAGGATGGGGAACACATGTACACCCGTGGCGGATTCATGTTGATGTATGGCAAAACCAATACAATATTGTAAAGTAATTAGCTTGCAATTAAAATAAATAAATTTATATTAAAAAAGAATACATATATTAAAATATCAATTAATACTTCAAAAAAAGAGAAAAGTATGAAGATCCTGGTGATACAAGATATCAGTGACATGAGTAGAATAAAAATATTATACTGGAATTTTAAATATGGAGAAATTTCAACTTTAAATATAGTTATTTAAATAAATATTAAGACAGTTTTATTTTTATTGGAGTATAGTTGCTTTACACTGCTCTGTCAATTTCTGCTCTACAGCAGAATGAGTCAGCCATACATATACATATATCCCCTCCTCTTTGAATTTCCTTCCCATTTAGGTCAATACTGAGCACCAAGTACAGTTCCCTGTGAAATAAGTAGGTTCTCATTAGTTATCTCTTTTATACATAGTAGTGTATATCTGTCAATCCCAATCTCCCAATTCACCCCATCTTACCTCCAGTTTTCCTCTTGGTATCCATGTACTTGTTTCTTATATCTGTGTCTCTATTCCTGCTTTGCAAATAAGATCATATTGCCGGGAGAAATATCAATAATCTCAGATATGCAGATGATACCACCCTAATGGCAGAAAGTGAAAAGAAACTAAAAAGCCTCTTGATGAAAGTGAAAGAGGAGAGTGAAAAAGTTGGCCTAAAGCTCAACATTCAGAAAAACGAAAATCATGGCATCTGGTTCCATCACTTCATGGGAAATAGATGGGGAAATAGTGGAAACAGCGTCAAACTTTGTTTTTTTGAGCTCCAAAATCACTGTAGATGGTGATTGCAACCATGAAATTAAAAGATGCTTATTCCTTGGAAGACAAGTTATGAGCAACCTAGATAGCATATTCAAAAGCAGAGACATTACTTTCCCATCAAAGGTCTGTCTAGTCAAGGCTATGGTTTTTCCTGTGGTCATGTATAGATGTGAGAATTGGACTGTGAAGAAGGCTGAGCACCGAAGACTTGATGCTTTTGAACTGTGGTGTTGGAGAAGACTCTTTAAGAGTCCCTTCGACTGCAAAGAGATCCAACCAGTCCATTCTGAAGGAGATCAGCCCTGGGTGTTCTTTGGAGGAATGATGCTGAAGCTGAAACTCCAATACTTTGGCCACCTGATGTGAAGAGTTGACACATTGGAAAAGACTGATGCTGGGAGGGATTGGGGGCAAGAGGAGAAGGGGACAACAGGGGATGAGATGGCTGGATGGCATCACTGACTTGATGGACGTGAGTCTGAGTGAACTCTGGGAGTTGGTGATGGACAGGGAGGCCTGGCATGCTGCGATTCATGGGGTCGCAGAGTCAGACATGACTGAGCAACTGAACTGAACTGAACTGATACCATTTCTTGATTTCACATATACACATTAATACATAATATTTGTTTTTCTTTCTGAGTTACTTCACTCTGTAAGACACTGAGTTATTTTTAAAGTTCCTTAACAAAATAACTTTGAAGATGATTGAGTTTCATGTAATTACTAAAGCAAAGCTTACTTACAGGAAAATATTTTCCATGAGGTCTTGTTTGTTCACTGACAATAATGTGAAGTCAGTGAACACATCAGCAATGCCCAGTCCTTTCTTATTTTCTCTCCAGACACAGTCTCAGGTGCCTACGGGACCATCAGTATTCCTGCTCATCATCTCCTCACTCTGAATTTTAATTCTAGCTTTTCATAAAGAAAACTTCTTTCTTTCATCCTTTATGGAACATATTTTTCTTAATAAAAACTTGCAGGAATAATGCTTTAACCTACAGAAGAACATAATTTTAATGTTGACGATTTCAAGCATAAAGGCAAGTTGTTTGAACAAATAATTTGGGGTTAGTCTACCTTTTCAACCAGTCATAGCACTGATATGACACATCAGTTAAAAATAAGTTCAGGTGTATGAGACGGAAAGAAAAAGTAGCAGTAGCTTAACAATGGTTTATCTTATTTTCATCTTAATGATGTTGAGAGGTAGAAATTCTAGGGCTGGTTTAGCAGCTCCACTGAGTCATGGCTTCTATATTCAAGGACACCTCCAGGACCAAGATAATTGCTAGAGCTCCAGCCTTTATGTCTATATTCCTGTACCTCCAATTTCAAGGTCTTTGAAGTCCTACATGCTTCTGCTTATATTTCAATGACTGGAATTTAATCACATTGACACATGAGGTTTAAAGAGAGTTTGGGAAATGTCCTTAGCTGGCCATATTCTTCAACATTATGTTACAAAGGAAAAGGGGGGAAATTAATAACAGGAGACAACTACCAGTCCCTGTAAAATGGGACTAGTTTATTTCACCTCCCAGTAAAGGTGGCCTTCTTGTGACAATAAGAAATCTAAGATCAACTGGATACTTTATGTGACCCCCTCAAACTTAGATAACTCCTGAACTTTCAAATCCTAAAGTCTCCAATGTTGTAAGATGGTGGTTAAATAAAAACATATCCCTTTAGATTTTGTTTGGGGAATATATGCACATTGTTTATGTATATGATGGAAGGTAATCTCAACTTATACTGCTGCTGCTGCTGCTGCTAAGTCACTTCAGTCATGTCCAACTCTGTGCGACCCCATAGACAGCAGCCCACCAGCCTCCTCCATCCCTGGGATTCTCCAGGCAAGAACACTGGAGTGGGTTGCCATTTCCTTCTCAAATGCATGAAAGTGAAAAGTGAAAGTGAAGTTGCTCAGTCGTGTCCGACTCTCAGCGATCCCATGGACTGCAGCCCACCAGGCTCCTCCATCCATGGATTTTCCAGGCAAGATTACTGGAGTAGGGTGCCATTGCCTTCTAGGTACTGACAATTATGATAATTAAATGTTGAAATGGAATTTCTCAGAGAATCTATAAGAGGCCATTGTTGAGAAAGAGTTAAACATAATACAGATATTTATCATGCTGGAAAGGACTGGGAAGGGAGTATGAGGCTAATTGGGGTAGGGACATGACTTGGCAAAGTTGTTAGTTTTATGATTTTATGTGTAGATTCCAAGTGACTGATTGACATTTGAAAAAGATAAGCTGTTTATAATATTGGATAATCTATATTCAAAATTTGACACAAAGACATTTACTATAACTAATCATGGTATTTAAAAAGCCAGACTCTTTGATTTAGTCTGTTAAAACCTGGAAGACTTCTGCTCTGACTTATATTGAGAATCTCAATATAAATGTGTGTGCTTAATACATTTAATGTAAAATGAGAATGAGGTTGCCCTTATTTTAAAGGTTTTAAATAATTGTAGTTCAACCTTGATTTTTAGTTCCCTATCAACCACTCCTTCCTCTAACCATGTTCTGATGGTGATTGACATCTCAAAGATTTAGCCACCTGTGAACAGAGTTTTAAATATAACCTTCTTGAATTAATTATGCAAAGCACTCAAAATAGGTTTCGAAGGCACCTACTGAAGCAGAATTAAATCAGAAAGGAATGAGGTGGCCACAGAAACTGTTTATCTTTTGTATAACAGGCAGCTATCAGTATTTTTATAACCAAAAGTAAAGATAAGCATAACTAAAATCACGTATTTTGTGCTAAATATATCAGTTCATTAAATGTTAATGTATAAATGTCAAGTCAGTCAGCTGAATGTACAAAAATGAGGTTTTTTTAATACTCATGAAGAGAGTTGTTAGGCAATCTCTTCTTTTTTTTCCCCTGCCAATGTTATCATTCTAGTTGGTCCTGATTCTAGACTCTCTGAGAAAATGCAAATTAAACAAAAGATGTATTGTTTGCCTTTTGGAGATCTGCAATTTGCTGATGAGAAAACATAAACATTAAAGAAATGCAAACGTAAAAAGTATAAGTATTTAACTTAGATCTAAGTTATTCTCTTTTTTTTTTCAAAAATCAGATACAATATAATAAAATTTTGAAAGAATATGTTCATTTGGATTCATATTTTTACATGTTATTTTTCATAATGCTATCACAAATGTATTTGACTTCACTGAATATTATCTTAGTTTTAACATATACATTTATTACTTGAAACCATTCTGCTCTTAAATAGTTCATAATGATACTTTTCATATCCTACAGGTATCCATATTCATTCAATATATATTTTATGAGCTTACTGCATGCAAGGCACTGTGCTAAGGATAAAAATTGATTAGGTTTTTTTTTTTTTCTACTTTATTTTACTTTACATTACTGTATTGGTTTTGCCATACATTGACATGAATCTGTCTCGGGTGTACATGAGTTCCCAATCCTGAATCCCCCTCCCCACCTCCCACCCCATATCAACTCTCTGGATCATCCCCGTGCACCAGTCCCAAGCATCCTGTATCCTGTATCGAACATAGACTGGCTGTTCGTTTCTCACATGATAGTATACATGTTTCAGTGCCATTCTCCCAAATCATCCCACCCTCTCCCTCTCCCTCAGAGTCCAAAAGTCCGTTCTATACATCTGTGTCCCTTTTGCTTTCTCGCATACAGGCTTATCATTACCATGTTTCTAAATTCCATATATATGTGTTAGTATACTGTATTGGTGTTTTTCTTTCTGGCTTAGTTCACTCTGTATAATCGGCTCCAGTTTCATCCATCTCATTAGAACTGATTCAAATGTATTCTTTTTAATGGTTGAGTAATACTTCATTGTGTATATGTACCACAGCTTTCTTATCCATTCATCTGCTGATGGACATCTAGGTTGTTTCCATGTCCTGGCTATTATAAACAGTGCTGCAATGAACATTGGGGTACATGTGTCTCTTTCAATTCTGGTTTCCTCAGTGTGTATGCCCAGCAATGGGATTGCTGGGTCCTATGGCAGTTCTATTTCCAGTTTTTTAAGGCATCTCCACACTGTTCTCCATAGTGGCTGTACTAGTTTGCATCCCCATCAACAGTGTAAGAGAGTTCCCTTTTCTCCACACCCTCTCCAGCATTTATTGCTTATAGACTTTTGGATCACAGCCATTCTGACTGGAGTGAAATGGTACCTCATTGTGGTCTTGATTTGCATTTCTCTGATAATAAGTGATGTTGAGCATCTTTTCGTGTGTTTGTTAGCCATTCGTATGTCTTCTTTGGAGAAATGTCTATTTAGTTCTTTGCCCCATTTTTGGATTGGGTCATTTATTTTCCTGGAATTGAGCTGCATAAGTTGTTTGTATATTTTTGAGATTAGTTGTTTGTCAGTTGCTTCATTTGCTATTATTTTCTCCCATTCAGAAGGCTGTCTTTTCACCTTGCTTATAGTTTCCTTTGTTGTGCAGAAGCTTTTAATTTTAATTAGATCCCATTTGTTTATTTTTGCTTTTATTTCCAGTATTCTGGGAGGTGGATCATAGAGGATCCTGCTGTGATTTATGTCAGAGAGTGTTTTGCCTATGTTCTCCTCTAAGAGTTTTATAGTTTCTTGTCTTACGTTTAGATCTTTAATCCATTTTGAGTTTATTTTTGTGTATGGTGTTAGAAAGTGATCTAATTTCATTCTTTTACAAGTGGTTGACCAGTTTTCCCAGCACCACTTGTTAAAAAGATTGTCTTTAATCCACTGTATATTCTTGCCTCCTTTGTCGAAGATAAGGTGTCCATAGGTGTGTGGATTTATCTCTGGGCTTTCTATTTTGTTCCATTGATCTATATTTCTGTCTTTGTGCCAGTACCATACTGTCTTGATGACTGTGGCTTTGTAGTAAAGCCTGAAGTCAGGCAGGTTGATTCCTCCAGTTCCATTCTTCTTTCTCAAGATTGCTTTGGCTATTCGAGGTTTTTTGTATTTCCATACAAATCTTGAAATTATTTGTTCTAGTTCTGTGAAAAATACTGCTGGTAGCTTGATAGGGATTGCATTGAATCTGTAGATTGCTTTGGGTAGTATACTCGTTTTCACTATATTGATTCTTCCAATCCACGAACATGGTATATTTCTCCATCTATTAGTGTCCTCTTTGATTTCTTTCATCAGTGTTTTATAGTTTTCTACATATAGGTCTTTAGTTTCTTTAGGTAGATATATTCCTAAGTATTTTATTCTTTTCTTTGCAATGGTGGATGGAATTGTTTCCTTAATTTCTTTTTCTACTTTCTCATTATTAGTGTATAGGAATGCAAGGGATTTCTGTGTGTTGATTTTATATCCTGCAATTTTACTATATTCACTGATTAGCTGTAGTAATTTTCTGATGGAGTCTTTAGGGTTTTCTGTGTAGAGGATCATGTCATTTGCAAACAGTGAGAGTTTTACTTCTTCTTTTCCAATCTGGATTTCCTTTTATTTCTTTTTCTACTCTGATTGCTGTGGCCAAAACTTCCAGAACTAAAAATATGGAATGCTTCACGAATTTGCATGTCATCCTTGACAGGGGCCATGTTAATCTTCTCTGTATCATTCCAATTTTAGTATATGTGCTGCCGAAGTGAGCACTAGAACACTTCCTTCATCAGGAAAATGAAGCCCTTTCAGCTACAATATTTTAGCATCATTGAATTTCTTCAGGTAAGCTAGCAAGACACAATCTCTGGGTCATTGCAGGTCACCTCCCATCACAGCTAAAAGTAAAATTGGCCAATTAAGCTGTTACTTCTTAGCAGCTGTTCCATGGGGCCATTGATCAGCCAACTGGTTGACAGATTCCGAGTCTCTCCTCTGTTGACTGGTGGATTTTCCCAAAGAAAGAACTCAAAATTTCAACATCCAGCCTATCAGACATTCATAGTCTGGGATGCCAGAATCAAGGATGTAGAACAACTTACTTGAAGGCAAGTGCTGTATAATAGCGTCCTGAGTCTACGAGGGTTCAGGTACCATGGCATGAAGCAAAAGCTAGAGAAAAATCTGGTTGATCTGGAAAGTTCTTGTGGAGAACAGTATCTAAGGCCAGGGCCTGCTTGCCTTTTCTTTCCACCTACCAGTGGGCAGCTCAAGATCTTGGGAGAAAGGGACAGGTGGCAGGCTCAGGGCCAGCCATTGCAGAAGCCACTAAAATTGGTGTGTCCTATAGTGGCACGGCACTCTCTTGAGTCCCATTTTCCCATAAGCACCCCTGGGGATCAGCTATTCCCCTGCTCAGTCTGAGAAACATCCCAGCCCTGCCTCAGGCTCTGGGCCCCCATGGAGCCATAAGATAATATTACAGATTTTCTCTCAAATGACACTCTCTGTCCCATGGCTGATGCTGGGGATATTTAATGGGCCCATGATTTATCTTTATAGCTGTCCTTGTTTGTTTTGAAAACATTGGAGTTATCAGTTGGCTCCTTCAGACAAGCCCTACTTTTGGCCTGGCAACTTGGAAAGCGGAACCTCTTCGTGAAAAGGGAAAATAAGCCTCAAAGAAATTACTTTTCTAAAAAGTTTCAAGAAAGGAAAACAGTGTTAGAATGGAAGTCTACCTAAGGATGAAACAGAGGGGAAAGGCCCCTTTCATAGGTCTCACAAGGTCCCTCCTTCCAAAGGCCCCAACACTTGGTTAATGCATGGTTGTTGCCATATTGAAATTCTTTAAAAGTTTGGAAGAAGGGCTTCTGTGCTTTAATTTTGTACTAGACCTCCCAAGCAATGAAGTTCTGGCCAGCTGGTCTATTTTCAAGTTCTTCTTTGTGTTCTCAGAGCACAAGGTGGAAGCTCAGAGGAGAAAATGGCCATCTTAGCTGTAAGGCTCGAGTCAAGGCTGCCCTGGGATACACCGGGCTCCAGGCCTACCTTCAAGATTCTGTCTGAAGCTGACTGGGCTTCATCTGGGAGAAACAGCTTGTCCTAGAGCAAAAGGCCTTCCTTGGACTAGGGTATCCACTCTGTGTCCACACACTCCCCTGGCCATACTCCCTGAATGACGTGGACTCTCAGGTAATGGAAGCCCAGAATTGGAAGACCTAGAATTCGGGTGGGCTGAGGAACTGCATTCATTCCCTAAAGCTGTTGTAACCACCTCCCACAGATGGAAGCTTACAACAACACATTTATTCTCTTACTGTCTGGATACTGGAAGTGAGTACTCAGTCTTCCTGGGCTCAATCAAGGTGTCTGCAGGCTCGAGGAGAGAATCTCAACGTTACCTCTTCCAACTTCTGGTGGCTGGCTCCTGGCCATCCCTGGCTCATCACGTGGCCTCCTCACTCCTGCTTCAGATTACTTCTACTTCAGACTCTGTGGTCACAGTGGCTCCCTCTGTTCTATATTACTTTCCCCATCACTCACCTAGAGCCAGACATCTGAGAAGATGAAGTCAAATGGGCCTTAGGAAGCATCACTACCAACAAAGCTAGTGGAGGTGATGGAATTCCAGTGGAGCTGTTTCAAATCCTAAAAGATGATGCTGTGAAAGTGCTGCACTCAATATGCCAGCAAATTTGGAAAACTCAGCAGTAGCCACAGGACTGGAAAAGGTCAGTTTTCTTTGCAATCCCAAAGAAAGGTGATGCCAAAGAATGCTCAAACTACTGCATAATTGCACTTATCTCACACGCGAGAAAAGTAATGCTCAAAATTCTCTAAGCCGGGCTTCAAAAATACATGAATCATAAATTCCAGATGTTCAAGCTGGTTTTAGAAATGGCAGAGGAACCAGAGATCAAATTGCCAACATCCGTTGGAACCTCAAAAAAGCAAGAGCATTCCAGAAAAATATTTATTTCTGCTTTATTGACTATGCCAAAGCCTTTGACTGTATGGATCACCACAAACTATGGAAAATTCTGAAAGAGATGGGAATACCAGACCACCTGACCTGCCTCTTGAGATTGGAAAACTCAGCAGTAGCCACAGGACTGGAAAAGGTCAGTTTTCTTTGCAATCCCAAAGAAAGGTGATGCCAAAGAATGCTCAAACTACTGCATAATTGCACTTATCTCACACGCGAGAAAAGTAATGCTCAAAATTCTCTAAGCCGGGCTTCAAAAATACATGAATCATAAATTCCAGATGTTCAAGCTGGTTTTAGAAATGGCAGAGGAACCAGAGATCAAATTGCCAACATCCGTTGGAACCTCAAAAAAGCAAGAGCATTCCAGAAAAATATTTATTTCTGCTTTATTGACTATGCCAAAGCCTTTGACTGTATGGATCACCACAAACTATGGAAAATTCTGAAAGAGATGGGAATACCAGACCACCTGACCTGCCTCTTGAGAAATCTGTATACAGGTCAGGAAGCAACAGTTAGAACTGGACATGGAACAACAGACTGGTTCCAAATAGGAAAAGGAGTACATCAAGGCTGTCTGTTGTCACCTTGCCTATTTAACTTATATGCAGAGTACATCATGAGAAATGCTGGGCCGGAAGAAGCACAAGCTGGAATCAAGATTGCCCGGAGAAATATCAATAACCTCAGATATGCAGACGATACCACTCTTATGGCAGAAAGTGAAGAAGAACTAAAAGCCTCTTGATGAAAGTGAAAGAGGAGAGTGAAAAAATTGGCTTAAAACTCAACTTTCAAAAGACTAAGATCATGGCATCTGGGTCCCGTCACTTCATGTGAAATAGATGAGGAAAATGTGGAAACAATGGCTGACTTTATTTTTCTGGGCTCCAAAATCACTTCAGATGGTGATTGGAGCCATGAAATTAAAAGACACTCCTTGAAAGGAAAGTTATGACCAACCTAGACAGCATATTAAAAAGCAGAGACATTACTTTGCCAACAAAGGTCCATCTGGTCAAGGTTATGGTTTTTCCTGTAGTCATGCAATGGCTGTGAGAGTTGGACTGTAAAGAAAGCTGAGCACTGAAGAACTGATGCTTTTGAACTGTGGTGTTGGAGAAGACTCTTGAGAGTCCCTTGGACTGAAAGGAGATCCAACCAGTCCATCCTAAAGAAGATTAGTCCTGAGTGTTCATTGGAAGGACTGATGCTGAAGCTGAAACTCCAATACTTCAGCCACCTGATGTGAAGAACTGACTCATTTGAAAAGACCATGATGCTGGGAAAGATTGAAGGCAGGAGGAGAAGAGGACGACAGAGGATGAGATGGTTGGATGGCATCTCTGACTCAATGGACATGGGTTTGGGTGAACTCTGGGAGTTGGTGATGGACAGGGAGGCTTGGTGTGTTGCAGTCTGTGAGATCACGAAGAGTCAGAAATGACTGAGCAATTGAAATGAACTGAACTGAACTGCCTCTCTCATATAAAGACACCTAGGATTACACCTAGGGACCACCTGGGTAATCTCTCCATCACAAGACAAAATCACAATCACAATCAGAATCCTTTGCAAAAAAGGACTTTGCAAAGTCCCTTTTACTATATAAGCTAACATTCACAAGTTCCAGGTATTTGAGGGAGGGTGTCTTTGGAGGGCCATTATTCAAGCTGCCTCAAGGGCAGTTGTGAGTTGGAGCTCTGCCAGGAAGCTCGAGGGTCTTCCTGCTTTCTGAGGTGGCTCTAGAGCTTCCCTCCAGAAGCTCCTCACCCTGGGTGTGAACTCCAGAGGGTCCTGGCAGCCATCCACACGGGCCCCCAGTCCCACCTCCACCAGCTTGTACCTGTAAACAAACAGAAGGAAAGAGGGGATGGCCCCAGGACCTTGCTTCTCACTTCCTTGGCTACTAAGACAGTTATATCTGAGTCGAGATGAGGGTCTCCTTTAATGCTGGCATGCATAATCTTATTACTTAGTTGGACTCAAAGAAAGAACAAATAAAATAGTTTTCAACCCTGGAAGGGCCCATGAGGAGGAAATTTTCATTTAGGCCCTGGAGAATAATCCATATCAACTTACTAATAGGCAGGGGAAGGCGGGAGCAGCTTGAGCTCTTTATAAACACAGTGAAAGTGAAAGTATTAGTCGAGTCTGACTCTCTTGTGACTCCATAGACTGTAGCCCACCAGGCTTTTCTATCCATGGGATTCTCGAGGCAAGAATACTGAGTGGGTTGCCATGCCCTCCTCCAGAGGATCTTCCCAACCCAGGGATTGAATCCAGGTTTTCTGCATTGCAGGCAGATTCTTTACCATCTGAGCAATCAGAGAAACCCATAAACACAGTGGGATGGCCTAAAATGAGCTCTCTGGGGTTGGGTCAGCCTCTGTTTAGCCGCCTAACTTGACTGAAGACAGAACCGGACAGGCAGGAAATGAGACCTAGTGACCAATTATCCCAAAGGCAGCCGTTCAGCTATCTCTCACTCTGGACAGTTTACACAGCAGATAAAATGGTCTCAAATTATCCCCCAGCAGTGAAAAGCCTTGAAAATATTGTCCCTTGGAAATGGGAAGGACACCCTCAGTGGTACCAGCTCTATACCCGGTGCTGTGTGGGGCCAGCCCTGAGCTCCTGTGGGTTGTACAGAGTTTTCCTCTGAGTCCCTCTTGTCCCCTAAAAACCTTTCTAATCCCCACCCTGTGCCACCAAGGTCCCCAAACATGTAACCTGCAGTACCCAATGCTGCCCCCATTTTTAGGGTCCTGTCAGGAAGGGTTACTCTTGTCTGGAAAATTCCATGGACGGAAGAGCCTGGTAGACTGTAGTCCGTGGGGTCACTGAGAGTCAGACATGACTGAGTGACTTCACTTTCACTTTCACTTTTCAGGAAGGGTTCAGGGAATAGTAGAAGAAACTTAACACATTTTTAACAGAAAGGATGAATAATATACTAAAACTCAAATGCCAGATGCAAGTAGTTTATACTGAAATTCAGGAGAAGTGCTTTGTGAAGAAGGGGGTACTCAGAATTGGCCTTGGAAGGTGAATCAGACTTAAGCAAACAGAGGTTAGGGTAGTAGGAGGAGGACCAAGGAAGAAAGGAGAGAGCCACAGGAGAGAGTTAGCAAGAAGACCAGCTGCCTTGAAAGGGAGGGGCTGGAACCAGAGGTCTATGGAGGATAGGATATTGCTATAGTCCAGGACGAGCTTTTCTGATGGCTCATCAGGTAAAGAATCCTCCTGTGAAGCAGGAGACACAAAAGATGTGGGTTCGATTCCTGGGTCTGGAAGAGGGCATAGCAACCCACACCAGATTGTCACCTGGAGAACCCCATGGACAGAAGGACCTGGAGGGCTACAGTCCATGCGGGTCGCAAAGAGGCAGGCGTGACTGAGTGACTAACACACACAGTCCGAGACAAGGCTTAAACTAAGATGATGGCAATAAGGATGAAGGGCAACAGGAACAGAGTTAATATGGCCCAGTGAGAGTCATCCACCTACCCACCCTCAAAGGTATCCATCTGGCCCTCCCCACACAAATAACCCTCCCACTCTCCCCTACCTGGAAATCACCCTCGATTCTTTCCTCTTTTGCTCAAGGCCCTGTAGTTAAGCATCATCAGCTGTTTTCAAAATGTACCCTGAATCACTTCTAATCACCTTCATGGCCACTCTTCCAGTTCAAATCACCATCTCTTGTCCAAGTTACTGAAATAGTCTTCTTTAGATGTATTGTTTCATGGGAATCATCTCATCCCTCCTGAATGATCCTATGACTGAAATTCTATAGCCTTATTTAGTGATGAAGGAATTGAGACACAGAGAGAGAAATTGAGAGAGCTTGTATAAATGGCAGGTCTGGGGCTAGACTCCCAGCTCCCTGTTATGCTGTACTCTTCTCCATCTTCTGTGACCAGTGGAAGAAATGGTGCAGACCTAGGAACTAACATGGAACGATGCTCAAGATGTACTGCAAAGTGAGAAAATAAGATCTCTGTGTGAATATGAGCAGGAATGCATCTACCTATGAAAAACGGTACATGTTCATACATGCATTGAAAGTAGCGTACAAAGATACCGATAAATAATATTAAAATGGAAGAATGGGTACTTTCTGTGGTAGTTTTTCTCAAATTTATAACTATAATATTTTAAAATTTCCACAGCAACCTGGAATAGGTCTTTGCTTACATTTCACCTTCTGGGTAAGTCTTCTCTAAGATCCATACACCCATTCTCACAAGTCATCCCCTCCCTCCCTGCTTTTTCTTTCTCCATGGGACTTATGAAATTGAAAGCGCTAGCTGCTCAGTTGTGTCCAACTCTTTGCAACCCCATGGACTGTAGCCCCCAAGCTCCTCTGTCTGCGGAATTCTCCGAGCAAAAATACTACAGTGGGTTGTCATTTCCTCCTCCAGGGGATCTTCCCAACTCAGGCTTCAAAGGTGGGTCTACTGTACTGTAGGCAGATTTTTTACTGTCTGAGCTACCAGGGAAGCCCATGGCACTTAACGCATTCAGTAATTAATTATTTTAGTGATTCTCTGTCTCTCTTCTAGAATGTAAATTCCATGACAGTGAGATTATTACCTGTTCTACTCAGTCCTTTATTCCTAGACCCTATGAACAAATGAAATTGTTGAATGAAAGGAAAAAGCATGTCATTTTTATAAGCAAATTTCATAGGCAACCTGTCTCCTAAGTCAGACCCAGAGGACACTGACACTGACTCCTGTGACTCAGGTGTCCCTATCAGCTTGGGATAAGTTGTTTGCTATCTCAATGCCACACCCTCAGGGGATGTTACTGCCAGAGGGAGCCAGCCCTTTGCTTCCTTGGTGGCCTGCAGTGTTATCTGCCCATCCAATTCTTTCTCCTGTGTGTACGGAAGCCTGCAGCACCTGGAGGCTTCCCTCAAAGCCAGCTTCATGTAACTCTGTTCACTGCTGTCAGTGGAAGTGGTCCAAAGCTCTTCCTGGCTGCAGTGGGACAGCTGGTCAGGTCACTGAGAGCAAAGCCAGGTGCTAACTGCTTCCTCCTGAGTAGCGATATTCAGAGACTTAGCTCAACCCTCAGCCTCGAGTTTGCTATGCAATCTGTGTCCCTTCTTCAAAAGACCTGAGGGAGAAATTCAGCCCCTAAAGCCTTGCCTGGTGGCTCACATAGTAAAGTATAAGCTTGCAGTACAGGAGACCCAGGTTCAATCCCTGGGTTGGGAAGATCCCCTGGAGGAGGGCATGGCAACCCACTCCAGTATTCTTGCCTGGAGAATCCCCATGGACAGAAGAACCTGGCTATAGTCCATGGAGTCTCAAAGCATTGGACACGACTGAGCGACTAACACACACATACAGCCATCACATTCCAGATAATCCAAGAGCTGAGGACGTTCCTGGTGGTCCCATGGTTAAGACTCCATCTTCAACCACAGGAGCTTGGGTTCGATCCCTGGTCAGGGAACTAAGGTCCCACAGGCCCCGTGGCATGGCCGAAAAAAGAGAGCCCAAGAGCTGAAATTTTCTCTTTCTAAACAGCATGGGGACTTTCCTGGCTCCATCGACTTAACAGACAGTTTGGTTTTACAACTGGAGGAAAACCTAGAGAATTTTTGCTTTTAATCTCTTGGAGAAATGTTGTATATATGAGTATTTTTAATTTGATTTCTTTTAATTGTTAAACTGTCAGTATAAAAACGCCAAAGAAAATCCATCAAGTATCATCCCACCACTCCCACAATACAGGTCTCATTTTCCAAGGTCAGCTTCCTCTCTTTGATGACACATACAAACATCATCACACCATTACAGTCATGTTCCACACACAGATTTGCACTCTGCACTAAACTTTTTTTTCTGTATAGAAGATTTTTAAAATCTTCATAAGTCTAGTTTCTAATGTTGGTATTCTATTCTTAGGGCTTCCCTGGTAGCTCAGTTGGTAAAGAATCTGCCTGCAGTGCAGGAGACCCAGTTTCAATCCCTGGGTTGGGGAGATCTCCTGGAGAAGGAAATGGCAACCCACTCCAGTATTTTTGCCTGGAGAATCCTATGGACAGAGGAGCCTGGTGGGCTACAGTCCACGGGGTCACAAGAGTTGAACACGATTTAGTGACTAAACCATCATTATATTCTTGAGAAGATAAGCTGTGCGAGAAGTTGGAAGAGAATCCTTGAAATACCAACCAGCCATACCCTGCTGTCATTGCCACTCCATTCTGTTTTCAATCAAATGCCCTAGCCCAGCAATTCTCGTACCTTTGGTTTTGGGTTTGTTTTTTCATTCTTCCCTTCCTCTATCCCTCTTTTTTATCTTTAAACTGAAATATAGTTGATTTACTCAAATCTTTGGTTTAAAAAAAAATAAGCAAGAAACACTTTTAGTTTTGTGACCTCATCATGTGCTTAAAAGTTATTGAGGACCTCAAAAAATTTTGTTTATGCTGATCATAGGTATCAGTATTTGCTGGAGTAGAGATTAAGACCAAGAAATTTTAAAAATACTTATTTATATATTTATCAGAAAATAATGCCATTGCATGTCATCATAAATAACATATTTTTATGAAATATGTTACTTTCAAAATACTTTTTTAAGACAAAGGAAATTATAGTGGCAAAGTGCATTGGTTTGCATATTTTCAAATGTCTTTAAAGTCTGGCTTAATAACAGACATCTGGATTCTTCATAACTACTTCTGCATTCAATCTTTGTAGTATACAAAGAGGGTTTTGGTTGAAATATATGAAGACAATCCAGCCTCATCCAGAAGTGTAATTGGAGTATTTTAATAGGCTTTTCAAATAATTATGGATGTTCTTCTTTGTTCCTATTCAAACCTTGACAAGTGGAGTTTTTTAAAGGTAGTTGTAATGTGGAATTTGAAATGATATCAGTAAACTTTTTGTTGATATATAACAGAAATCAAACCAATATTGTAAAGCAATCATTAATCAATTAAAAATAAATATTAAAAAACTTTTTATATCTGTCACATAAAAAAGCATTTGTCTCTCTTTCACTTGAGATGGCTTTTTTACCCATGTATGATTTTGAAACACAATACATTGGTCATTTGGAAGATACTGGTTCACTGAGTCATACAGAGTTTCCTAATGTTAACACATTTTATTATATAAAGTATTTTAAAAATCACATTTGTTCATATCACCACTGAGTTCATCAGAAAATTCTTGAAGTATTGGGAAACTCTCAAGCTTGTAGAGAAAACACAAACTGTAAGAAAAAAGTTGGGGTTTTTGGCTTAAAAACTTGAATTTTTTTATTAGCAGCACATGATATCAGTTGTTTTTCTTGAACTAAGACTCATTGTGTTCATTTTTGGAAAAATGTCTGTGAAACACTTTTATCTCAATAACCATAGTTTGTCAGTCATTCTGTCAAGCAAAAATGGTGCTCCATGAAAAATGCAATTAAGTTCAGCTTGTAACTCAATCAATTGCACAAGTGCTTCTCCTTAAGGCCATGGTGTCCTTAGTTTTGCTGCAGAAATGCTTTACACTTGCCATTTCGTCACACAGCAAATTAAAAAGATGTTATTATGTGATCTTGACTCTTTTTTTAAAAAAATGAATGTATGGTGATTTTTTTAAAAATACAGTTTTAACACCACACTGTATTAAGGCATAAAGTCAGTACTTTGATTTTGTGGTACCAAGAGTTTAATTCACTATTGCTTTTGCACTGATCAGTAAAAAATGCAAATAACATGATAGTATTAGTATGAAGACGGTTTGAGCTTACAAATTTCCTGAAGGGTCACAGAGAACCGTGCCCACCTCCCCTCCACCCCACACCCACCAAGGGTCTATAGATCACAGTTTAAGAACTGCTGCTCTAGGAAAGCGTTGAGATGAATCACTCTGGCAAAGGAATATTTATTACAATTGCATTGGCCTTAGATACCTATCTGGGGTGAGCTGAGTAGGACATACATAAGTTAAAAGGATTCTTGATCCTTCTACTTTAAGACTGTACCCAAAAGAGAACTAAGGGTTCTTGGTCATTTTTCTAAGTCACAACCTTTCCCAAAACCCCCTAGGTCTTACCAATCTAATGATAGAAAGATATCCCAGAGTGACATCACCAAGATGAGGACCCAAATTGTCCTGACATTCAGTTCAGTTCAGTTCAGTTGCTCAGTCGTGTCTGACTCTTTGCGACCCCACGAATCGCAGCACGCCAGGCCTCCCTGTCCATCACCAACTCCCGGAGTTCACTCATACTCACGTCCATCGAGTCAGTGATGCCATCCAGCCATTTCATCCTCTGTCGTCCCCTTCTCCTCCTGACATTGCTCCTTCTCAAATGAACAACTAACAACTCTACAAGAACAAGACACCACTGAGAGAATACTAGGACACGAGGGTGAGGCTGAGGCAGCCCCTGGCACCAGAGAGACAAAATCAGACTGTATTAGAAAGTAAGAGAAACAGCTACACTCTGACGACCTTGCCCCTCCTCCCAGGACAATGCTACCTCTGACTCCTCCAGTGGGAAAACAGAACCCAGGGTGGAGACAACCAGCCACCTCCAGCATTGTGGTGGCCCCATGAGGATTTCAGGAGAATCTGTGGGGTGCAACCACCAGGAATCTCGCTATGAGGGAGAAGGGAGGAGAGCTCGCAACAGCCAGCACAGGGATCTTGACCGAGTTCACATCTGTGGTCCCAAGTAGCAAACCCAACCGGCAGCTTTGTTCATTTGCAGAACCAAGTGAGCGGTGCACACTGACCAGGAAACTTAGCAAGGGCAGATCTGCCTGATTCAGGTCCTCTGAGAGGTTCTGCTGGCCCTGGAGCCGGGTCTGCCCAGTCTCAGATGAGGAATGGAATCATAGCCCTGCCCACTATAGAGAGTGTCTCCTATCCCCGTCTGACTGGAAGGGTGGAGACAACACCTGCCAGTTGTACAACCCAGCAGTGCTTGAGTTGAGAGGTGGGCCGGCAAAGCCAATAGTTTGCAGAGCAAAGCCACAGCTCCACTCAGTCAGGGAACCTGGAATGTGAGTCAGCCTGAGTTAAGACAACAAAGAGCTTGACCAGTTTTAAAGCTGCTTCTCCCACTACACCCAGGTACAGAATCTAATTCACATTCCCACTCATTGCTGAATATATGGTTCAGCCTTTCTGACCAGGGAAACTTAGCACACAGGAAGCTGCACAGCCCATTCAACAGTCCTATTTACAGCAGCACTTGAATAGAGAGTGGCTCCCCACATCTGCAGAGCAAGACTGCCGGACTCAGCTAACCAGGGAATCCAATCCACATTCAGGCTGACTCAAGCTCCCAATGAGTTGTCCAGTCCCTGGGTCTCATCCTGCTGCCTTGCCAGGGCAGGGAAGCTAATTCATAGCCCCATCTACTGTGAATCAGTACCCAACTCATAGCCTCATCCATTCCTCACCTGAGTACCCAGTCTTCACCATCTAGTAAACCCAACCAGAGAATTCAAGCAACTACAGAGGCTCCCTTAGCTTCACGAAGGACTCACCCACAAGCAGTCCTATCCGGCTGTTCTCAGCTAGGGAGACACACCCCCAGCCCCATCCCTCAGATGGGGAACAGTCAACTTGCCCCAAAATAGACCATTACAGCAGGACCCACTTGCTCAAGGACTTATCAGAAAGTAAGTATACTCAGAAACTCAAACTGAGCTGACTAGAGAACTGTCTCTTACAAAGTAAACCTATAAAGTCAGGAAGAGGAGCTCAGTTACTCAAATGCATAGATACTCAATGTAAATAATCAAGGATCATAAACAATCCGGTAAATATAACACCACCAGAGGAATCCAATAAGTTCCAATAACTGATCCTAAAGAAATGAGGATTTATGAACTGTCAAAGAAAGAATTCAGAATAATCCTCTTAAGAGAGTTTAGCAAACTACAAGAAAACACAGATAACATTAAACAAAGTTAGGAAAACAATGAATGAACAAAACAAGTTCAGTAAGGAAACAGTAGCCATAAAAAAAAATCTTAAGAGTTGAAAAATACAGTAACTGAACTGAAAAATTCAATAGAGAGTTTCATAAGTAGACTTGACTGTGCAGAAGAAAGAATCAATGACCTGAAGGCTAGGACATTATTTGCTCCTGTCAGAGGAGCAAAAAGGAAAAAAAAAAAGGAAAGAATGAAGAAAGCCTATGGGATTCATGGGACACAATGAAAAGAGATAATATTTGCTTTATAGGAATTCCAGGAGAAATGAAAGAGTAAGAATACAAAATATATTTAAACTAATACTGGCTGAAAACTTCCAAAACCTGGGGAGATAAATGGAAATAAGGACAGAGCCATGAGGTCCAAAAGGCCCCAAAGAAGTTGAACTTGAACAGGGCTATATTGAGACACATTTTAATTAAATTGTCTAAGGTCAAAGACAAAAAAGAATTTTAAGAGCATTAAGAGAAAAGAGAGAGGTTACATACAACAGAACCAACAGTCAGATTCATTGACAGAAAGTTTTCAGGTCAATAGGTAATGGGATTACATATTCAAACTATCGACAAAAAAAAAAAAATTTTATCCAAGAATTGTATACTCTGCAAAAGTGTCCTTCAGAAGTGAGGGAGGGATGAAGACTTCCCCAAACGAAAAAAAGCTGAGAGTTTATTACCACCAGATCTGTCTTATAAGAAATGCTAAAGGGAGTTCGAGTGGAAATAAAAGCACATGAACTAACATCATAGAAACATAAAAAGATAGATGTAAGTAAGAGCCTGTTGTGATAATCATTTCACAATATACGTAATATATGAAGTCAAACCATCATGCTGTAGCCTGCCAGGCTCCTCTGTCCACAGAATTCTCCAGGTAAGGATACTAGAGTGGGTAACCATTCCCTTCTCCAGGGGATCTTCCTGACCCAGGGACTGAACCCAGGTCTCTTGCATTGCAGGCAGATTCTTCATCATCTGAGCCACCAAGAAGCCTTATTATGCTGTACACCTTAAACTTACAGTGATGTGTGCAATTAATAAAGCTGGAAAATTTTTTTAAAAAGTTACATGTATCCCAAAGAAAAGACTGTCTCTCAGACTCTCAGCAGAGTTGCCCAAACCACTTCCTCTGATTTTTCCTTTGGTCTGACTAATCTTTCCCAGGGCAGTAAATCCCCTCAAGAGGATCAATTCCCAACTTGCCCAATTCCCACCTACCTAAGGCCATAAGCGTGGAGAAGAGTTTTTAACTCTTGTCCCTCTTATTTTGTTCCAAGTTTTGTTCCCTCTTACTTGGTCCAGAAATATGTCCTCAATTTTTATCAGAATGCAGAAATGGGCAAAGGGAAGTTTACAGCTCTCCCCACCCAGTATTTGATGAGTGACACTCATACTGGCAATTTCCCTTTTTTGGACACTTGTGCTGCTTCTAATAGTTCACCATTATAAACAATGCAAAACCAAATACCTTCAAGTATATACATTTTTATATTTGAAATTTTTTCTTAAGGTTAGTCATTCTACCTGTTGATTTTAGCCAGCAGACATTTAACATCTGGCAGGAGAGCACTTTTATATTAGGATATTAGGTTGGCTACCTGGGAACTCTATATTGTGTATACCACACCTTCGATTCCAAAACAAACTGTACCTTTTCTGCAGGAAATGCTAGTAACACAAATGGTGTTAAGTGTCAAACAGATGCTCAGTTGCTAAGACCAGGGAGAACCAAGGTAATGTTGGGGACCAGAATCCAAATAATAAGAAATAGTCACAAGATGTAAAAGGTTCTGAGTTCTGTGCAAATTGGGCTCTGTAATGAAGTAGGTGGGCCAAGAGCTAAAATATCAGATTTGAAGATTAAAGCAAGAAATAGACTTCCAGGTACAGTCTAGTACAGTGGTTAACAAACATGGGTTTGAAGTCACCTGTGCGTGCATGCTAGGTTGTTTCAGTCTTGTCCAACTCTTTGCAACGCCACGGACTGCAGCCCGCCAGGCTCCTCTGTCATGGGGATCCTCCAGGCAAGACTACTGGAGTGGGTTGCCATGCCCTCCTCCAGGGGATCCTCCCCACCCAGGGTCCCCTGGGTCTCCCAGGGTCTCTCTCGAGTCTCTTCTGTCTCCTGCACTGGCAGGCAGATTCTTTACCACTAGGGCTGGTAAAATCCCTGCAGATGGTGACTGCAGCCATGAAATTAAAAGACGCTTACCCCTTGGAAGAAAAGTTATGAGCAACATAGATAGCATATTCAAAAGCAGAGACATTGCTTTGCTGACTAAGGTCCGTCTAGTCAAGGCTGTGGTTTTCCAGTAGTCACGTATGGATGTGAGAGTTGGACTGTGAAGAAGGCTGAGCCCCGAAGAATTGCTGCTTTTGAACTGTGGTGTTGGAGAAGACTCTTGAGTCCCTTGGACTGCAAGGAGATTCAACCAGTCCATTCTGAAGGAGATCAGCCCTGGGATTTCTTTGGAAGGAATGATGCTAAAGCTGAAGCTCCAGTACTTTGGCCACCTCATGCGAAGAGTTGACTCAATGGAAAAGACTGATGCTGGGAAGGATTGGGGGCAGGAGGAGAAGGGGAGACAGAGGATGAGATGGCTGGATGGCATCACTGACTCAATGAACGTGAGTCTGAGTGAACTCCGGAAGATGATGATGGACAGGGAGGCCTGGTGTGCTGCGACTCATGGGGTCGCAAAGAGTCAGACACGACTGAGCGACTGAAATGAACTGAACTGAACTGAGTGCTACCTGGGAAGCCCGAAGTCACATGTATCTAGATTTGATTTGCAGCTCTACAAATTGTGTGTGTGACCTTGAAAAAGTTGTCCAAACTATCCAAAGCTTGGTTTCTTGTCTCTGAAATGGAAAATGTAAATGTTATGACCTTGAAAGGGCTCCAGTGCCCTCAGACTTCCTTTTGGGTTTGGGCAACGAGCATACCAGCTGATGAAAAGTAGGGAAGAGAAGAGAAGGCCCCAGGTCCTCTGTACTAATCCTTGTGGTTCCTCGATTGCTCCCACATTCTTTGTAATTAAGCCCTTAGGGAATAAACCCTACTCAAATTATCCTATTTTCTTGTGCATATCTGATTCCTGTTGGGACCCACACTAATACAAAGTCCTTCCTCTGCTTTTCTCTGTATCACACGGAACTGCACTCTTCAGGCTCTCTGGCTTCCAAGTGAGCTCAGTCAATAAGGACAGTGTTGAGTACAGGATAGTGGAAGGCAGGGGCTTGCCCATGTGTGTTCTTTTCTTCTTTCAGTGGTGCTCCTGAGATTCCAGCTTCTACCTTACCCTGCACTGGAGCCTAAGCTTCCACAACCTGAGCCTTTCTCTTTTGCTTTCAGATCTTGCTAATCTCTCAGCTGCTTCACCATTGCTATCTGGTTTCTCATCTCTTCCATCACCTGCAGAACCAGTTCCCTAGATTGAATGTCCTTGGTTTGGAATACTCAGAGGGTCTCTGTTGCTTGTTTGGACCCTGACTGAGACATTCTCTGAGCCTTATCTGTCTCCTCATCTCTGAGTCTCTGAGTCTCCTCATCTGTAAAACAGGTAATAAAGAATACCCATCTCTGAAAGATACTGTGAGAATTTCAATGTGTGAAAACTATACGTGGTGTATATAGTAACTGTTGAATAGACAGATATTGACCATTATCTATCTTCTGAGTTTCCAGTGGTCTTTGGAACAAAGTTCATCCTTTGTAATATAACTTAAAAAATCTGGCCCCTGTCTTCCTTCCAGCTCATGGTGAGTCAGGAATCCAGTAAGTCACGGGTAAAAGCATATAAAATATCTACTTGTCAGGAGGAAGCAAAGGATCAGAAACCTGTATGGAAAACAGTGCAAGGTTACATAAACAAAGGAACCACACTGTGAGCATGAAACGGAGATAAGTTTCCAATCCAGTTAGAGGCCCTTTATTCACTTCCTGCTGGAACAGGAAACTGCTCCACCTCCCATTATGCAAAGAAAAAGAGGCAAATGGTGGCATCTGGCTGGAAAAGGAGAAAAGGGGATTATGGGTTAACTAATTCTGAAGAAAGGTTATCGAGCACGGGTTGTGTTCCTCCAGTTAAATGATTTCGGTGGCATTTACAAGTCCTAGTACACCGGGTAAATCCAGAGCCCTCTCTTATTTCCCCTTTCACCATGGAGTTGAGTTTCTTGACTGGGCTGTCTGTACCATCAAATCAACCAGAAACCTAATCTTCTCTTGCCGTGGTGCCCACATCCCACAGAAGGGAAGGCAGTTAGCTCCCTCTTCTCCTCACAGCTGGTAAGAACTGGGTGGGTACATCTCGTGTTCCTGTTGTGAAATGGAATGCACAAACAGGGGATGTGATTCATGTCTGTAGACACATAGTACTCTTGACAGCTAATCAGGAAATGCCTTTTTATGTCTGGTCTTGTAAATCCTCTTCAAAAGTTTGATGGATGCTAGATGGGAACCATCGTGTTAAAGAGAGCGCTTGTTATCTCTTCAAGGGCTGACGCCCCATGCCCATCACCACCGAGTTCCGAGAAGACTCTGCATCCTCACCCCTTTTCCTCTGCCCCACTCCCAGCCCCCCACCCACACCTCCAACACACACATTCTTTGGAAAAGAGGTCACATAACATGAGGCATACTTTAGGCTGCAGCGTGTTGTTTGTTTTCATGGCAGAAAAGCAGTTTCGCTTAATTTATACAAAGTACAGAGAAATATTTAAAAGTCTTGTAAAAACAAATAAATCCAGCTCTCATCTGGTGCTCAGGAAATGGCGAAGAAAGGAACAGGTAGGGAGAAGAGTCATCTATAAATCAAGTGGATTTAACAACTAGAATTGTGACTTCCTCCTGAGGGAAATGAAAACGGCTCCTCTGATCAAAGAAGCAGAGCTTATTATTTTATTTTTCATTCATTCATTTGTTTTGCAGGAAGGCGTCTAAATTAACGAAAAGGGCTAGATGTCAGGGAAATACAAGATCTTCATGGAAAGATGATGGAAACCACAATTTACTGGTGGCAACAGTGTGCTGGAAACCATTTCTTAATTATCTTAACAAAAATGAAAGTCTCATTTTAGTGAACTTAGGCCAAGGGAAGCTGTGTGTATAAAACCATCTCAGGGTTAGGACTTTTGCTCAGTGAGTAAATAGTGTTTGGTTGATTAATAAGGACATATTTTTAATTCCTTGAGACTTAACAAGACAACAAATTGGACTTGTTTAGATTTCTCCTTTGGACCAACAGGAACACTTTGACACACCTCCCCCACTGGGAGGATGGGGAGGGTGCTTCCTTGAGCCCTTTCCCAGACTCTGAGCCCCCCAGTGCTGAAGTCACACATGGCTCAGGATACACAGAGGTGACCTCTGAGTTGAGAGATATTTATTCAAAGCCTTCTCTAAACTATCAGATGTGGAGATCGAGGAGCTTTTTGTAAGACTACATATCACAACCTCCCCCCTGCCTCCCCAGAAAAAAAAGTAAAATTTGTTTCTCTGATCAGAAGAGCAGTTTTCATTCCCTTTGGGGGAAGCTTCCACTCAACTGGAGGTACATGGAGGACTCTTCTTCCTCTCTATTTGCTTGCCCCTGTTTTTGAGCACAGTGAGAGCAAATGAAGTCATCCTTGTTTATCCACTCTATTTTCTCACCAAGTCTGGCTAGTTCTTTTGAAGGGGGGCTCCAGCTTTCTCTTATCCCCATCCTCGATACTTTGTCTGAGCATGTTTTAACAGCCTCTCCTCCTCTCCTTTGCCCCTGAAGTCATAAGCTCCCGGCACTCTGCTTTCATGTGCTGCTGCCCCTCTGCAGCAGGGGTTCCTTTTGCTGCCAGGCTGAGTCTAAAGGCCTCTTCAGAGCTCTCAGTAACTCTCCCATTCTTTCCCAAACTCAGTTCTCCCTCTCATTCCAGTGGTTTCCTCTTCCACTGCCTGGGCTTCTTTCTCTCTTCCTTCTCTCTCGACACAGATTTCACCTTCCATGGACATTACTTCCTTCTCTCTGCAGAACACCCCTGCGCATCCCAGCCCCACTTCTCGAGGACCTTACTTTCATATTCTTCTCTTTCTTGAAGCTCCCTCAACATGCTGAGCTGTGGTGCTCAGTTTAGCCCCTGATTTGCCACACTCACAGATCATTTTCAAACTGCTCCATTTGTATGTCTCTTGTTTTTCATCAGTACGACAAGTTTCTCAAGGACAGAAATCCATTTCCAGGGCTTGCCTGTATTTGGTGACTGTAGAAAAAGTTTAGAAATGAATGCATGACTCAAAATGGATCCATTGACATCATCGTGTAGTAGAAAGGTCTTTGGAGTCAGACAGGCCCATCTCGAAGCTGCTACCTCTTCACCATGTTGCTGAAACCTCTGAGTCTCCGTGTCCTCACATGTACAAAGAGGACACTAATACTTGGCAGAGTTGCTAGGCGTATTAAATGGCATGACATTCATAATGCTTCTGAGATACTGTTTGGCCCATAATTAGATGTCCAGGAGGTGGTAGTAATTTCTGTTATTATTGAACTCTGGAGAAAGTAGGTGGCAACATTCAATTCTGGAACTGAGTGGGACTTACTGTGGGAGACCCTTGCCCTTTGATCCCTAACTGACAGCTAGAGAGAAAACAAGTGTAGGTTTACTGTCTGCTCAGCCCAGACAGAGTTGACTTGTGTCTAACTCTCTGAAGGAGATTTACTTTATAAGGTGAGAATACAAGTCTTTCCAGATGGGACGAGCATACCAGAGGTTCATTCCCTGAGCCCAACTCGTAAGCTCCTTGCCTCAGAGATAATGCAGGGCTCAGTGGTAGAGGTCAACATTGTCATCCAAGAGCAATGCCCCAGAGACAAGAAGCAGACACTTGGCCTTGGCAGAGAGATTCTCCAGGCAGCAGGCTGGCGCTAGATGCATAAGGAATAGCTCAATCAATCCTGTAGCAACCTGGATGCTGAAAAGCACAGAGAAATATGAGGAATGGAATAAGAGTAACAGACCCTGAAATAGTTCTTACCATGTGTCTGCATTGCTTTAAGAATTTCTATATAGCAACTTATTTAATCCTCACAACCACCTATGAGGTACCTACTATTATTAAGCTAGATCATCTCTGTCTACCCTCACCTATTGCAAAGGGACAGGGCATGGAAGCTTTTCCTGTTTCTTTCTACTCTCTTTCCCTCCCTCTGAGGATGAAGGTAATTCATGAAGATCCTAACAAAACTGAATGTGGAGGAAGCCAAGGTTTTTGCTCTGTGTCTGGGGCAATATTTAACTCAGTTGGTTGAAACAACTAAAACATAAACACAATTTTGCTTTACATGCTTGTCGTTTCTTTGAGAGGTAGGAGGGACTGCTCTTTGAGTGTCATGTCATGAAATCACTCTTTCCTCAAATGTGAAGAAGTAAACATTAAATGAGTAGATTCCCAGCTAACTGGACAAGAAAAGAAAAGGGCATCCAAATGAATGCCACCTAACTTTCTTACAGATATTGATACAAAGTTAAGTGCTATTTTGCAAAAAACTTAACACTCAGCCACTTGGAATCATTAGATTTTGAGACTGCCTTTAAGGATATTTCAATCCTTTTTCTCCTCCTTGGCATCCATTATGTTTATGGGACAATTCTTTAATTCATATGTAGTGGTTACGAGCATGGACTCTGAAGCCAAGCTACTTGAACTCTATTCCAGATCGGCAACTCTTGGTGATGGAGTTCACCCAGAAGCTGGACCCGAGATAAGGGTTTGGGTACAAGTGGCTTATCTGAGAGCTAAGGCCAGGAAGCACCAGTAAGGGAGTGGAGAATTTCTTTAGGAAAGGAAAGACAGACAGCAAAGTGTGCATTTAAAGGGCCAGGCTACCTAGGGATGCTGAGGGTTCTAGTCCAAGAGCATTTCTCTGGAAAGCTGTAGAGAATACACTTCAAAGACATCCTACCCAAGGGGCAAGCAAGCTGGGGATTCATCAACCATGTCCCATCCCTCACTGGCTGAGGGCTGCCCCCTAGTATGTGAACTCCCTGGGATTTCTGGCCTCTCCTCTTTCAAACCAAGCTTGCTCTTGCGGCCACAGAGGCCCTCTGGAAAGAGTGGGGAGGTGTCTGCCTACATGGGACCAGTGAGAGCCAAGGGATGAGGTGGAGGACAAACAGCCTCAGCTCTAGTCCACTCCTGTCACCACACAGATCTATTCATGTATCTGTCTTGTCACTGAGTTTGAAGGTGGCTGGCCACAATTTCCAAGGGGAAAAAACTGTACAGCAGGCACATGAATGAGATAAGCCACCCTCACTTCTGCTGCAGTCAGTGTGAAGGCTCTGATTCTGGTCTTCATCATCTGGTTCTTCTACCCCCTCACTTCACTCTGAATTCCTCTGTCCTTCAGCCAGTCCTTCTGCTGGTCTAGGTTGTAGACCTGGTGGGATAAATTATACCCCCATCCCTGAGGGGTCTGAACCCTCAGTTTCCATGTCCTTGTCAGGGTATGATTGCTACTATTGCCCAGCCACAGTCTAGGAGCATCAAGAGCGGGGGACCAGGCTGCCCACTGAATTCCAGATACACTTCTTCCTGTTCTCACCATGTAGAAAGAAGCCTGCTTCCCTGAGATAACCAAGGTCAACTATTCCTGCCAGTACATAAAGTCTTTTGTGAGGGAGGGGGAGCTTACTGTACTACTGACCCAGGAATTTTAAGGGACTAGGTGACAGACACAGTTTTAAATTGGTGAAGCCCTGACTAAATTTGTATAGATGTTCCTCCCATTTATTTCAGGACCCACAGTCTTTAGGAAAAAACCAAAGCTGCAGAAATAGGAAGCACAGTCTCTCCAAGTAGGTCACTAGGAATGATGGTGAGAGGGCCACTTCCTGCTTTGTTTCCTGCATCTGTGAATTCTGCCTCCCAGGGTCATGACTTGATGTATATACTGCACCTTGAAGACAGTGCCCCAAGCCCATGGTGTGTCATCCCCAGCTGGTATCTTAGCTAAGTCTTAATGAGGTCATTCCTAAACTCTACCCAGCCAGCAGCCCCCAGATGATGGAGTGTGTGATAGGATCAGTAGATCCTGTTGTTGTGTGACTGTTGTCTTGACTTCATTGTAAAGTGGCTCATTTGGCCTGAATGTGGATTCCCATGTTGGCAACCCAGACATTTGTGAATCTTTGGCTAAGGGTGCTGGCACTATGGACAGGGAAGTTAAATCCACCCCCCCTAAGCACAAATCTGTGTTTCCTTCCAAGTGGGATGAGTCCAATATAATCAACTTTTAACTCCTTGAGAGATGGTACAAAACAGAGAGCTCAGCATTGGTTTCCACCTTTAGTAGGTCAGGCAACAGATGCAGCAGTAGCTAGGTTACCTTGATAAAGGGATTCCACGCTGGTGCCTCCATCCTTGTCATCTTATAATCAAATGATAGGCCTGGCTTTCAGCAGTCTGCCCTCTCTCTGTAGAAGATGTGAGTCTCTTTATATGGCAGCAGAGAGGACTCCTCACCTTCTCCTTCTTCACTGACATGAAACTTTTAACTTCTTTTTTCAGAGCGAATGCTGTAAACAATAGACAATCAACCCCCCCTCCCCAGTCTTTGTAGTTAGCATTGCCCCAAATCTTCCAAGAGCTGATATCTGTTATTCATTTAGTCATGTCCAACTCTTTGTGACCCCATGAACTGTAGCCCAACAGGTTCCTCTGTCCATGGGATTCTAAAGGCAAGAATACTGAAGTAGGTTGCCATGTCTTTCTCCATGAGATCTTCCCAACTCAGGGATCGAACCTCAGTCTCCCACATTGCAGGCAGATTCTTTATCATCTGAGCCACCAGGGATGAATCACTCAAGTGCTGGAGCTATGACATAACCCAGGGTACCCTTCCATCAGTTCAGTTCAGTGGCTCAGTTGTATCCAACTCCTTGCAACCCCGTGGACTGCAGCATGCCAGGCTTCCCTGTCTATCACCAACTCCCAAAGCTTGCTCAAACTCATGTCCATTGAGTTCGTGATGCCATCCAACCATCTCATTCTCTGTTGTCCCCTTCTCCTCCCGCCTTCAATCTTTCCCAGCATCAAGGTTTTTTCCAATGAGTCAGTTCTTTGCAACAGGTAGCCAAAGTAGGCTACCTGAAACAGGAGCTTCAGCTTCAGCATCAGTTCTTTCAATGATTATTCAGGACTTTCTCCTTTTGGATGGACTGATTGGATCTCCTTGCAGTCCAAGGGACTCAAAAGAGTCTTCTCCAACACCACAGTTCAAAAGCATCAGTTCTTCAGTGCTCAGCTCTCTTTATAGTCCAACTCTCATACCTATACAAGACAACTGGAAAAACCATAGCTCTGATTAAACAGACCTTTGTTGGCAAAGTAATGTCTCTACTTTTTAATATGCTGTCTAGGTTGGGTCATAGCTTTTCTTTCAAGGAGCAAGGGTCTTTTAATTTCATGTCTGCAGTCACCATCTGCAGTAATTTTGGAGCCCCCCAAAATAAAGTCTGTCACTGTTTCCATTGATACTCCATCTATTTCCCATGAAGTGATGGGACCAGATGCCATGATCTTCGTTTTCTGAATGTTTAGTTTTAAGCCAACTTTTTCACTTTCCTCTTTCACTTTCATCTAGAGGCTCTTAGTTCTTTTTCGCTTTCTGCCGTAAGGATGGTGTCATCTGCATATCTGAGGTTATTGATATTTCTCCCGGCAATCTTGATTCCAGCTTGTGCTTCATCCAGGCAACGTTTCTCATGATGTACTCTGCATATAAACTAAATAAGCAGGGTGACAGTTTCACCAATTTCCTGATTTGGAACCAGCCTATTGTTCCATGTCCAGTTCTAACTATTGCTTCTTGACCTGCATACAGATTTCTCAGGAGGCAGGTCAAGTGGTCTGGTATTCCCATTTCTTTAAGAATTTTCCACAGTTTGTTGTAATCAGTACACCATCTCAATCCCTATGGCTGAGAGTCTGTAATGCTCCAGCACACAAGGGGTCTTCACCACCTCACTTACCACCAGCAAATGATCCTTCTTACCTTCTGGCCAGACTCAAAAATCCCATTTGTGAGTCTTTTCTAGGACCACTTCCAGTTCATCCCCACTGTCTTGGCTTGAGTTTCCAGAAACAGATCCTGAGACAAAGGTTTGAGTGGAAATATTTTATTTGGGAGTCAAAACTAGGAAGCATCAGTTAGTGATAGACACATGGAAGAGAGCAAATGTAAGGTCTGTTAAGGAGCATTTTAATGTTGTGGGCATTGTGGACACAGTCCCAGTGGAGAGCTCAGGAAGACCACATAGACTACGAACTATTTTCGACCCCATGGAGTGTAGTCTGCCAGACTCCTCCATCCATTGGATTCTCCAGGTAAGAATGTTGGAGTGGGTTGCCATTTCCTTCTCCAGGGGATCTTCCCAACCCAGGGACTGAGCTGGGGTGTCCCCCATTAAAGACAGACTCCCTGATGTCTGAGCCACCAGGAAAGTCCGAAAAAACCCCAATTCCAAACATGATCTTGTGCTAAATCACTTTAGTTGTGTTCAATTCTTTGTGACTCTATGGAATGTAGCCCACCAGCTCCTCTGTCCATGGGATTCTTCAGGCAATAATACTGGAGTGAGTTGCCATGCCCTTCTCCAGGGGATCTCCCCTACCCAGGGATTGAACCCATGTTTCTTAAGTATCCTACATTGGCAGGTGGGTCCTTTACCACTAGTGCTACCTGGGAAGCCCTTAGGACCTATGTTCAGACCATAAAAACTAATGTGAGACTTCACATGATGAATCCCAAGGTGAGAAAACTCTTGGCAGTTTTCAATTTAAACTAGGCTGAGTGCTTCAAGTTAAGGACCAAAGTCATGAGGCTGTCTTCCTTTGCAAATAAAGTGACTGGTCTCCTCCCTAAAAGAGGGGGAGATTACATAAGCAAATTAGTATTTCTTAAGATGTATAAATTTCCACTGTGGGACAGATCCCACAAATTTTGTGTAAATTTCCTCATCTTGCCACTGACAGTTCCTTTCCATCCTCCTACCACATGGTCCTGTAGTCTGAGTCAAAGCTGTATGAGAGATGGAGGTTGGAGAGTTCTTGCCCCTGCTCTGGCATCAACCCATCACCAGACATTGGGTTCTGTTCTCAGCCTCTTTGGACTTCAATTCTCTCATCCATAAAACATGGGTGAAATAGCTTCAACCATTACATACAGATTAAATAAGATATTGTGTTATGTGAGGACTTCCCAGGTGGCTCAGTGGTAAAGAATCAGCCTGCCAAAGCAGGAGATGCAGGTCAGTCAATCCCTGGGTTGGGAAGATCCTTGTAGAAGGGAATGGCAACCCACTCCAATATTCCTGTCTGGGAAATCCCATGGATAGAGAAGTCTGGCATGCCACAAAGAGTCAGAGATGACTTAGCAACTGAACACACATGCACGCATATATGTGACGGGTTTGTAAAGTTAAAAATGCCATTTTAAATAAATTTATATTAAAAAATAGTTGTCAGCTATGCAAGAGGTGGAACCTGGGCCTTTGAATTTGGAGCCAGGCATCTGTAAGAATTACCTCTGGCTCCAGCCTCTTGCGTTCACTCTGGCCCATGATACTTGGCCTGGCTAAACTGATGTCTTTCTTCTCCCCTTTAGCTACGTCCCCTGGGCTCTGTCCAGGTCTCCATGTCCTTACTCTGGCCACTGACCCTATTTTTACATTTGTACCCTGTGTTTGGTGTAACTCCTGGGAATATCTTGAGTCACGTTCCAACATCGCATCTCCCTTGATCTGAACTTGAATGTCCTGTTGCTCTTCCTGCCTGAATTCTTCCTTTGCCGAGCCTCTCACACTAGGACAATGACTCTGCTATGTTCATTTTTTGTCAGCATAGATCCTAGATGAGGGGAAGAGTATGATTTTTAACCAGCCCACGGGAACCACCAGACTCTAATTCTCAAGTTACACACACAAAAATAATTCAGAAGGGTTGGGTATAGTTTGTTGATCTCTTTCCACCAGCCACAACTGCTCAGACTCCCTTTATCTTTCCATGGCATCTGGACTTGCCACACAAAGGGAACCCACACCTCAAGGTAGCTGAAACTCAAGTCACAGTAAAAACTCATCAATTTTAAATTGATTCTGAATCAGTAAAGAATAGGATCAAGTAAAAAAGCATAAGACTAGGTGCCTGACACATAATGAAAGCCCAATAACATCAGTTGAATGAGAGTTCCCATATGTGATTTTTGGGTCATGCTTAATTGATAATTATTCACAATTATGTCTGGATAAAGGACTTTACCCTCTGGCCCTTGGTTTCTTCATGAATAGAACACAAGCATCTCTATGATCCCTTCCAGAACTAAAATTCTCTTCCATGTAACTGGGCTAAAGTCCACTTTTGCATCACCAGTGAAACAGAGGTTTTCTTCAGTTCTCTGCTCAAATGTCTCCTTGTTGGAGAAAGTTTTCTTGATAATTGATATTAAATAGCACTTCTCTCCTTCCCCTGTCATGCTTTCTCCTCGTCCTCCATTTTATTCTTCTTCATGGCACTATCAGACACTTACTCATAATTTATCACCTGTCTCCTGCCTCTAGAGAGGAAGTGCCTCCACAATAGAGATTTCATTCATTGTGTCCATAGCTGTGTCTCACTCCCAGCACCTAGAACAACACCAAACATGTAGGAAGTTCTCTATACAGAGCCCTTGAATTAATGTGGGATTTGAACAAGCTGCAAGGAGTATAAATTGGGAAGAATATGTACCTATTAAGAAATCAAACTTTTCCAGTGCTCTGGACATTGTTTCAGAATGACTCATTGGCTATGAAATTAATGCCGCTTCCTGCAAACCACCTGTCTCCTTTATAAACCTAGCCCCTTCAAACCATCTCTTAAGCAATGCTTTATAACCTTGATTCTAATTATTCTTAATCTTGAAGGTCATCCAATTGCACACATTAATAATAATTAAAATTCAGTTTTATTTGTTCAAGGTGGATTTCCCTGATCACAATATCCCAGACCAATAAGTTTGGTAGCTGAGAGTTTATGCTGGCTTCTGTACCATCTTAGAGTCTGTTTTAGAACATAGAGGTGCAGTGAGACTTCCTGAGTTTGAATTCTGGCTCTGCTAGTTGCTCCCTGAGTGACTGGGCTTCCCTGGTGGTTCAAATGGTAAAGAATATGCATGTAATATGGGAGAAGCAGGTTCAAGCCCTGCGTCAGGAAGATCCTCTGGAGAAGGGAATGGCTATTCACTCCAATATTTTGCCTGGAGAATCCCATGGACAGAAGAGCCTGGTGGGACACAGTCCATGGGGTCACAAAGAGTCAGACACGACTGAGTGACTAACACAAACAAGCGAACACCTGAGTGATTTGGAGCAAGTTACTCAGTGTCTCCTTTTCATGTGTAAAAGGGAGGTGATAGTCCTTCTGCTTTCCTCCAGTTGCCTTTGCCATTCTGTATCCTAATCCGTGTTCTAGGAGGCTTAAGCTTGCTGACCACAGCCCCTGGGCTCTTGGGCTGGGTGACAGGAAGACCCTGGGCAGGAAATCAAGGGCAACAGGAAAGGGGGTTGAAACTTTTCTCCTCCTCCACACCCTTCCTCCTTACCAGGATTTGGTAATGGCCATCTTTCTTGAGCAAAGTATCTGACAAACAGCTCAATTGCCATGACTGAAGATGCGACTGTGTGAGGTGACATTGTCCTCTCCCCACCCCCTGCCCCGCTCCTCCCAGCCTGAAATAGTGTTTCCTGGGTTTGTTAGTTTCAGACATACCTTATTCCTCAAAGATCCCCTTCATCCTATCCATGTCTCTGAAAGCAACCCCTTCACTGAAACCTCTTCATCTCATCCTTTGAATTGTGCTTTCTGCCCTCTGCCAAATCCTAGCCGAAAAGCATAAGAAAATGTTAGTCACTCAGTCGTGTCCAACTTTTTGCAGCCCCATGGACTATAGACCACCTCCCTCGTCCCTGGAATTCTCCAGGCAAGAATACTGGAGCGGGATGCCATTCCCTTCTCTAGGGAATCTTTCCCACCCAGAGATTGAATCCAGGTCTCCTGCACTGTAGGCAGACTGTTTACCAACTGAGCCAGCAGGAAATCCCAAATCCAAACCCAAGCATCATGAATGCACCACCAGGCGTCAAATGAGTGAAAAGCATGTAAAGCAACGAGAACATTGCCTGACACCTTCAAGTTCTCAATTTGTGTTAATGATTATTATCTACATAACAAGATGAAGAGAAATTGTACAAGACAGCATGTGTGAAAACATTGATCATCGTTCAGAACTGATGTACATTCTGCCTGGTGGGAAAAAACTGGCATAGTATACAGTCTTTTGTGTATGATCCTGAGTAAGTGAAGAAATCTCCCAGACTCATATGGTTGCTATGGAAATAACAGAAGATGATGCATAAGACAGTTAGGTACAAGACCTGATAAACTGTAGGCACTCATATCTGACAATCAAAAGGGGCAGAAAAGTTGAGCCAGCTTCACAGGTGTGTGATCTGTGCTTAGTAGGGACACTATAGCTGGTTTAATGTTCTGCAGTTGCCATTTTGAAATTCTTAATAATTTTTGAACAAAGGAATCTTTGTTTAATCTTTCTTTCTGTACTGGACTCCACAATTTATGTAGCTAGTCTGGGAGGGAGAGCTCACTTTATTTTTCAAATCATTGATGTCACACTGTAATTCATGATTTCTTTTTGTATCAAACATGAACAACTAGCTGAAGGGAAATGAGACTCTTGAAAGATGGCATCTGGTGTTAAGTTTGTATTAATCAATTAATAAATATCTGCCAAAGAGCTGGTATGTGTATGCATCAGGCACTGTGCCAATTACTTCTTTGAGCCTAAAATTTCCTGCTTTGTGATTCCAGGCTGAGTTGATCAACATGTGACCAGATTGGAACTGACCTTTTTGAGAACCTTTCAGTCCTATCTGTGGTATCTGAGTCTTGGGAGAAAAAAAAAAAATCCTTTTCTTATTTCATCACAGGACTGTGACTAGAAATTGTACAGTGAATCATCCAAACTCAGAAGAACTGGCAACTAAAATCCTCCAATTAAAGGATTTTAAACTCCAGGAACAGCATACCAAATTTGGTATGACTTGAGGGATGATGCATAACTTTTCCAGGGTCTTAAGTTTGCAAAATTGAAAAGGCGAAGCACTCAAAATGATTACCTCCTCAAGGTAACATTTTATGCTGGAAGGTGTGGTGTGACCTTGAAGGAGAGTGAAGGAGTAAAAACATAACATAGGCTTGTCTATTTAAGGAAAAAATGACTTCAGGGTCAGAGAAGGCAAGACTGCTCCCTGCGAAACTTGGTGGGAGCCCAATAATACGTGCCACCCTTGGAGATGCTCCTTGCTCATTTCTTCTGTACAAAAGGAGGTAGACATACATCCTGAATGAAAGATGCCTCCCAAACAACAGGCAACACATGCTAACTTCTCAGGGGAAGGAAGAAAGGCTAAGAAACGGGTCTTATATGTTTGACTGGAATCTAGAGGGATTGCATGGAGCAGCACCTAGGAGCATAGCTCTGGGCTAAAGGACAGGCTTTCTTTCTTTCTTTCTTTATTCATTTTTTTTTTACTTTCTTTTTTTTTAATTAATTTTTATTTTTAGTTTGTTTTGCTTTACAATACTGTATTCGTTTTGCTATACATTGACATGAATCAGCCACGAGTGTACATGAACTCCCAATCTCGACCCCCCCCCTCCTCCCACCCCACACCATCTCTCTGGATTATCCCCGTGCATCAGTCCCAAGCATCCTGCATCCTGCATAGAACCTAAACCGGCGATCCGTTTCACTTATGATATCATACATGTTACACTGCCACTCTCCCAAATCATCCCACCCTCTCCTTCTCCCAGAGTCCAAAAGGCTGTTCTATACATCAGTGTCTCTTTTGCTGTCTCGCGTACAGGTTTATCATTACCATCTAGGCTTTCTTTAAAATGAAGCATTAAATTAGAGCACTTTTTCTTGTTTACACATTATATATAACACCCACACACAAAGCCAGTATTGCCATCTTTACAATACTAGTTAATGTCATTTCTAAAATGCAATGAAGTAATGCTGCCAATGAATTTAAGATTCACGCTTTATTATGAAAGAATTCAGAGATAAAGTGATAGTAAGAAGTGGGTTTATTTAGAGACAAACACACTCCTCAGAGTGTGGGCCATCTCAGAAGAAGAAACTGAGAGAGAGAGAGAGAGAGAGAGAGAGCACATCCAAGGAAGTGCTAAAATGTGGCCTGCTTAGTTTTTAGGGGTTGGGCAATTTCATAGGCTGGGCTTCCCAGGCAGCTCAGTGGTAAAGAATCCACTTGCCAATACAAGAGATGCCAGTTCAATCCCTCAGTTGGGAAGATCCCCTGGAGGAGGAAATGGCAACTCACTCCAATATTCCTGCCTGGGAAATCCCATGGACAGAGAAGCCTGGTGGGCTACAGTCCACGGGGTCATAAAAAAGAGTCAAACACGCTTAGTTGGTGACTAAGCAACAACAACCATTTCATAGGTTAGCGAGTGGGAGCCTTATTCCAATTATTCTGGGGAAGGGATGGGGATTTCCAGCAATTGAGCCACTGCCCACGTTTTAGCCTTTGATGGTTGGCCTCAGAATCCTCATGTTGCCGGTGGGTGTCATTTAGATGCTAATGTATTACAATCAGGGTATAATGAGGCTCAAGGTCCACTGGAAGTCAAATCTTCCACCATCTTGGACCCAGTTGGTTCTAACCAGTGTTTGTCGTGTCCTGTGGCCATGCCTTTCTTTTAAAAGCTGTGCCTGTCACCCTTCCCTCCTGTTTCAGTAAGAGACTAGAAGAGATATGGGGGATGGGACGTAAGAAGCTGACAGAGAAGGTGGCTCTCTATTTGTATAAGTAGTTCTAAAAACAAAGAGACTAGTATTCATCTATATGATTAATAAGTTCTCCAAGTTGCTTTTCCATGAGGCTACGGGCTCCTCAAGGCTAACACCTGGTACAGAGTTGGTCTCCATATGGGTTTAGACGGGAAGAAAACAAATGAAATGCAGCGATCTTTTTCAACCTCCCATAAGCAGGCTGAAACCAGTATGGAACATCTTTTCCCTATAAGAGTGCCTTTGATGCTCTGATACAAGGGGGGAAACAGGCACAAAGGGTGATATGTTCTGGGCTTCGAATTCCCTAGAGTGCAGTCTCTAGATGGCAACTAGGAGGTAACCCAAAGCAAGCTCATGCTGTTGGTTATCTTAAACTTTTGAAAGTGCATACTGAGAGAACAAAAGGACCTGAGGACCACTGCAAGTCAGGGAGCATCAGCCTAGAATATGCTGCAGGCAGACAGGGGTGGAAAACTGCCATGGACCAAAGGTCAGTGGTGAGTCAAAGAAGCAGCCTCATCAAAATGCCTGCAGCTGTGTGTTGTTTACAGCCAGTGTTATCAGACTCTGAGGGTTTCTATATTATGCAATGGGACATGGGTGTGACTAAGAAAGAAAGAAAGAGTCGTGTCTGACTCTTTGGGACCCCATGGACTGTAGCCTACCAGGCTCCTCCCTCCATGGGATTCTCCAGGCAAGAGTACTGGACTGGGTTGCCATTTCCTTCTCCAAGGGATCTTCTGACCCAGAGATCGAACCTGGGTCTCTCGCATTCCAGGCAGACGCTTTAACCTCTGAACCACCAGGGAAGCCCATGGTGTGGGCTAATCCAGGGTGTGACTAATCCATATGTTAATGGGCCATCTGATAATAGACAGTACAATAAATATTTGTTGAGTGAATGTTGTTGAGTGAGCAGGGCTATAAGGGTTCGCATATTCATTATGAAAAACACGAGTTTGTCCTCACAGGTTACCTCTTGTGAGAAAGACTGGACTATCTCATCCTGGGTCAGAGGTGAAGGATTCTAAGTCTGCCTTGCCTGGGGAAGGACGTGGTGCTGTCCTCCTTGTCATCCTGCTGTGCTTTGTTGACTTCACCCTGATAACTTCTCCTATCCCTTCTCCCTGAGAGAGGATGTAGTGTCAGGTAAAGTTGATTTTACCGGAGGAAAGGAAGACCCACCGACGTCTTCTCATCTCCTTCTGATCTCTTTCTGATCCTTTCTGTCCTATCCACTCTTAACCCTACCATCTGCGTCTTCTCCAACACTGCAGTGTCTATCTTCTCATTTAGAGCCTCTTGTTTCTCCATCTCTCATCTAATTACTTATATACTTATCTTCTCTCATCTAACTGCTTTAGCATATATTTTGTTTCCTTTTTATTTGTATTGGAGTATAGTTGCTTTACGATGTTGTGTTAGTTTCTACTGTACAGCAAAGTGAAGTCAGCTACGCATCTAATATACTCCCTCTTTTTTGGATTTCCTTCCCATTTAGGTCACCACAGAACACTGAGGATAGTTTCCTGTGCTATACAATAGGTTCTAATTAGTTATCTATTTTATGCATAGTATCAATAGTGTACATAGGTCAATCTCAATCTCCCAATTCATCCTACCCCTGCTTTCCCCCTTGGTATCCATACATTTGTTCTCTGTGTCTGTGTCTCTATTTCTGCTTGGGGAATAGGATCGTCTATAACACTTTGGGGGCTTCCCTGGTGGCTCAGTGGTAAAGAATTTGCCTGTCAAGCAGGAGTTATGGGTTTGATCCCTGTAGGGAAGATCCTCTAAAGAAGGAAATGACAACCCACTCCAGTATTCTTGCCTGGGAAATCCCATGGACAGAGGAGCCTGGAGGGCTATAGTCCATGTCATGGGGTTGCAAGAGTCAGACATGATTTAGCGACTAAAGAGCAACAGCATAACATTTTTTCCCAGATTGCACAAATGTGCTAATATGCAATGTTTCTTTTCCTCTTTCTGACTTCACTCTGTATGCCAGTCTTTAGGTCCATCCACACTGTTGAGAAAGCTAAATACTAAAAGTCATAAGAACATGCCACCTGAGAATTCATATGAACATGCACATTTTATGTTTGCCAACAGATTGGATATTATTGTATTAATGGTAATACTTGAATGTACCTTTTTTCTTTTTTTTTCGCTACCACCCTCCTGTTTTGACATCCTAGGATATATTCCTTGGTCTCTCACATTCTTTCCAAAGTCTGGAATTAGAGTTTCTATCATCAAGGTGTTTTCTCTGAAACCAACCTGTTTTTCTCCATTACTATAAGCTATTGTACTATCAAAACAGTTGTTAATGGAAAAAATGCACTAAAGAAGTTTAAAAGAAGGAAGATTTGTTGTGGACTGGGAAGCTTATGGAAGACTTTACTTAGAAGAGCAAACTTGAGTTGAGCTTTAAAAATGTGTAAGCTTCAAGTATGACAAGAAGAGAAAGAGAATACTTGAGGTAGGGAAATTATGTGGAATAAAGAATGAGACAAAAATATAAGAAATATAAAGTGTTAGAGGAGGAAAGAAGGCATACTGGTATTAATGAAGCTCTCCATAGGATGGCAGAGGGCATGACGATGAACACAATACTTGACAGCCACATGTTCATTATCAAGCCAAGTCTTCGAGCTTTAGCTTTGCCGTGGCCAAGGTGGTTTTGGATGAAAATAACAGAAAACCACTCAAACTAGTGTAAGCTCCAGGGAGTGAGGTAACTTAAAAACAAAAGGATCTACATAAACTCAAGGGCAGAATGGACAGCTGGGTCACCCCAAGGCCTGGAACCAAGAATGAAAACTACCAGGAGCTAGAGCTACAAGTTTCCTAGTCTTCATCACACAGCTCCACCCCAGTCATATACTGTCTCATCTTGCCCTCTCTCTGCATATCTGCTGCATCCTTCCCCATGAATGTGGTAGAAGACAATTCTTCCCACAGCTCACATGCTTACATCTCTTCAGTTCAGATGACCAACAGAGGCTATCCACATCTTTGACTTCCAATTCAAATTTCCATGAACGTGAATTTGGTGGTCTATTCCTAGGGCAACAATAGAAGTGAGGCCCTACTGAATAACCATGGCGTCTGCGGCCTGCCTCTAGGATGGAGCAGCACTCAGAGAAGGAGCATGGGACTGAAGCCTGGACAGATGCACCAACAGATGTCTTCAGTGCTTTTAGAACCAAATGAAAGCTTGGCAGTGGGTGAAGAAATAATAGAAATGATCTCAGGAAGCTTCAGCAGGGAGATGAGCGGTTTAAAAGTGAAGATTCCCAAAGCAGGAAGACCAAAGAGCAGCTATTTGAATCTAAGCGTTGAAAACTTAAATAATGGGGTCATAGTCAACCTGATCGCTATTCTCTAGAAAAACTATACTTGTTTAACAAGTATAACTTTGTATTTAGTTATGACAGGAACATGTCTTATTTCATAGATCAGAGCCAAGCCTGAGCTATTTGATAGTACATACAAACACTATTATTGTTGGCAGTTATCTCCTTATCCAGTGGTTGTCTAACTTTCAGCTTTGAAGTTAGAAATGGGGATAATCTAAATTAGTAGAGGGAAACCCATAAAATGAAGTTGGTTCCATATTGTCCTACTCTAACTACTACATAAGACTTTGTAAATGCTCAGTCTCTGAAGCTGGTCAAAATTTGTTTTTTATCTGTTGTTAGTTAATTTGATTGGTTAGCTGAGGTCATAGTCATTGGTCTAAACCCACACATGGGACAGTTGGTTTCACTCTGTCCCTTGGCCACAAACCATAGCCTCATGAAGCTCCATCCTCAGTTCCAGCTGAGGAAGGGTTGGGAGAACAGATACCAAAGCCCTACCCGTGTGTTTGAAAAAAACTAAAACTGCTGCCACTCCTCTGACATCTTCAACTTCCTCCTGGTCATTAGCTGATCTGCTACTCCTTATATTATGGCTGTATTACTTCGGTATTACACAATGCTCTGTGTTTTTCTGGCCTCCAGTGTTAAATGTTATAGCTACATCTTCTATCTTCAGGCTTGCTTTCATTATAATAGAATAATATGGCTGCAATATCTTTTTTGGTTTTTTTAACAACTCTATTAGAATAGAACAGAAAATCCCACTTAAGTGACTTAAAAAAACAAAAAATTGTATGGCCTTATAAATCAAGGGCCCAACTAAGCCTACTAAGCAACACAGGCTGGGTGGCTTGAACAACAGGAATTTATTTTCTCTTCGTGCTGAAGGCTCAAACTCTGACATCAAGTTGCAGGAGCTTTGTTGCTCCCAGGGCTTGGCTTGCTGCCTCCTCTCGGCACTTCCATCTCTGTGCCCCTCCCTGTATGTCCTACTCTCCTTTTCTTATCAGGACACTAGTCTGATTGAATTAGGGCCCACCCATGAGATTTCATTTGACTGTAATTACCTCTTTAAAAGGCACTATCTGCCAGATTTCAAGGCACCGAGGGTTAAGACTTCAATGTATGAATTTTGGGAAAACACAATTCAATCTATAATAGGTAGTCTGTGGTTGGTTAATTCAGTGCTTCGGGTTTAGCCTCAGGCCCCAGAGGTTGTTGAGGCTTCCCTGGTGGCTCAGATGGTAAAGAAGCTGCTTGCAAGGCAGGAGCCCCAGGTTTGATTCCTGCTTCAGGAAGATCCCCTGGAGAAGGGAATGGCAACCCATCCCTGTATCCTTGTCTGGAGAATCCCAAGGACAGAAGAGCCTGGCAGGCTCCAGTCCATGGGGTCACAGAGAGTCAGATGCAACCAAGTGACTGATAGGGGTTGCCATGTCTCTGCTCAGTCATCTTCAACATGTGGGGCTGAGCTTCAGCCTTTCTCCTCGGGTTGTCAAATGGCTGCTGCAGTTCTGGGCATCACATCCAGGTAGGATAAGCCTAGTAGAATAATAATCTGTGTCTTCCTGGGTGTTTCTCTTTACAGTCCTATTCAAAAGGACCCAGTGGAGACTTCCCTTTGCTCACTGGCTGAATCTCTTCATGTGCACTTGCTTAGACTAATTCCCATTAAGAGAGAGAGAGAGACTGCCATGATTAGCTTGAGATAATCACAATTCATTCCCAACCTCTTTTGGAACACAGTGTTTCTTTTTCAAAAAGAGGAGAAAATAGATACCTGTGCAAAATCAGAGTCCTACAATCAACAAGAAAGGGGCAAAATGGAAACTGACATCATCTGCTGTAACATTGCTTTCCCGGCACCATGTCCCTGAATTTCAACATGACTATAGACCCTGTGATATTCAGTCTGCTGCTAGTAAAGCCAGTCTTTCCACCTGCAATTAAAAGCCCTGTAAAGAAATAGCAGTTTTCCTGGGAGGACCACCTGGAATGGGCAGTCTCCTCCAGTTTGTCTTCTCTTTTCCAAGCCCCTGACCCCACCCCATGCTTAGCTGCATCTTTGTAACACAACCAGCATCTTATATTCAACTGGAAACCCTGATCTCAGTTTCTGTGCAGAAGATGTAAGAGTCTTCTCCCTGTGCAAATATGTCACTGTGCAAATATGTATCACCAAGAATAGAGGAGCTGGACAAGAGAACATGGATCTCTCACTGTACACACACTCATCACCAGTATTAAGAAAGTGAATTGAAAACTGTCATACAAATGGCGGGTGACCAGGTGGAACATTATTTACATGTGTTATTTAACATAGAGCTTGTTATCAATATCATTTAAAAACTAGTCCTTTACTGCTGATAGTTAATTTTAGAAGGACATTTTATTCTACTTTCTTGTTGATTTCATTATTGTATTACTTACATCAAGAAAGGAGAATGGGAAGCAGATAGGAAAGGAGGTTGTTTAAGGGGACAAATTTACAAGTAGTAAATAAGCCTTAGAGATCTAATGCATAGTATAGGGAATACAGACAACAATATTGTATTATAATCATCAAACTTGCTAAGAGACCAGAACTTAATTATTCCAACCACTAAAAATATATATATATATATATGATTAGAGGTGTTCATTATCACAATCATATAGCAATATACAAATATATAAAATTAACATGTCTGCCTTGTGTGCTCAGTTTCTCATTCATGTCAGATTCTTTGTGACCCCATTGACTGTAGCCTGCCAAGTTCCTCTGGCTCCTCTATCCACAGGATTTCCCAGGCAAGAATACTGAAGTGGGTTGCCATTTCCTCCTGCAGGGGATCTTCCCAACCCAGAGCCCAAACCTGCATCTCCTACATTGGTAGGTGGATTCTTTACCACTGTGCCACCTAGGAAGCCCCGTGCCTTAAAATTACACAGTGTTATATCAAATATCCGGAGAAGGCAATGGCACCCCACTCCAGTACTCTTGCCTGGAAAATCCCATGGGCGGAGGAGCCTGGTAGGCTGCAGGACATGGGGTAGCAAAGAGTCAGACACAACTGAGCAACTTCACTTTCACTTTTCACCTTCATGCATTGGAGAAGGAAATGGCAACCCACTCCAGTGTTCTTACCTGGAGAATCCCAGGGACAGGGAAGCAACTTAGCAGCAGCAGCATATCAAATATCAGTTCAGTTCAGTTCAGTCGTGTCTGATCTTTGTGACCCCAGGAACTGCAGCACACCAGGCCTCCCTGTCCATCACCAACTGCCGGAGTCTATCCAAACCCATGTCCATTGAGTTGGTGATGCCATCCAACCATCTCATCCTCTGTCATCCCCTTCTCCTCCTGCCCTCAATTTTTCCCAACATCAGGGTCTTTTCAAATGAGTCAGCTCTTCGTATCAGATGTTCAAAGTATTGGAGCTTTAGCCTCAACATCAGTCCAATGAACACCCAGGACTGATCTTCTTTAGAACGGACTGGTTGGATCTCCTTGCAGTCCAAGGGACTCTCAAGAGTCTTCTCCAACACCACAGTTCAAAAGCATCAATTCTTCGGTGCTCAGCTTTCTTTATAGTCCAACTCTCACATCCATGCATGACTACTGGAAAAACCATAGCCTTGACTAGACAGACGTTTGTTGACAAAGTAATGTCTCTGCTTTTCAATATGCTGTCTAGGTTGGTCATAACTTTCCTTCCAAGCAGTAAGCATCTTTTAATTTCATGGCTACAATCACCATCTGCAGTGATTTTGGAGTCCAGAAAAATAAAGTCAGCCACTGTTTCTACTGTTACCCCATCTATTTGCCATGAAGTGATGGGATCAGATGCCATAATCTTAGTTTTCTGAAAACTGAGCTATAGTTCAGTAAAAATTCAAAACTGTAAAAGAAGAAAAAGAAATAAAAGGTTGTATTCTACTAAAAATTAAAATAGGTTATGACATCTACAAATATTTGTGATATTGAAAATGCATTTACTTATGTTGACTAATATTAAAATTTACATAATTTTTTCAAAAAGGAGATTTTTTTCCTTTGTTTTCCCCCTAGACCATCCCAGAAGAACTTTAGAGTCTCTCACATACTGAAAGGATGCTCAACATTGCTAATGATTAGAGAAATGCAAATCAAAAGTACAATGAGGCAACTACCACCTCACATGGGTTGGAATGACCATCATTCAAAAGTCTGCAAATAACAAATGCCAGAGAAGGTATGGAGGAAACAGAACCTCCTACACTGTTGATGGGGATATAAGCTGGTACAGTCACTGTGGGGAACAGTATGGAAGTTCCTCGGAAAATTGAACGTAGAAGTACTATATGATTGAGCTATCCCACTCCTGAGCATATATCTAGATACAAGTGTAATTCAAAATAGACATGCACCCCTATGTTCACAGCAGCACTACTTACAGTAGCTAAGACACAGAAACAACCTAAAGGTCCACTGAGAGATGAATGGATAAAGATGATGTGGTACATGATACAATGAAATACTACTCAGCCATGAGAAAGAGTGAAATGATGCCATTTTTAGCGATATGGATGCAGCTAGAGATCATCATACTAAATGAAGTAAGTCAGAAAGACAAAGACCATATGATATCACTTATGTATGGAATCCAAAATATGATGCAAATGAACCTATTTATGAAACAGAAAGAGACTCATGAACAGAGAGAACAGACTATGGCTGCCATGGCGTAGGGGGTTGGGGGACGGGTAGATTGGGAGGCTGGAGTTAGCAGATGTAAGTTACTATATATAGAGTGGATAAACAAACAGGTCCTATTATACAGCCAGGGAACTATATTCAGTATCCTATGACAAACCATAATGGAAAAGAATATTTTTTTGAAAAAGAATGTATATATGTATAATCAAACCACTTTGCTGTACAGCAGAAATTAACACAACATTGTAAATCAGTTTACTTCAATTAAGAAAAAGAACCTCATAATGCAATGAAAAACCCACAATCTATTTTTAATCTCCCACAAGTCTCTTATTCTCTGACAATTCAATTTATTTACTTGAGCTCAAAATGGCTTTGCTTCCAAGAAATAAAGGTTATTTTGTTTTGCTTTCTGATGAGCAAACAGCAACGTGTGAATAATTAATACAGAAAGAAAGTTTGCTTTCTTCTACAATTTCTATTTAATATTATCAAGTTCTTTTAAACGATGAGCTTCCTATATCCTTGATTATCTATTTAGAATCAATTTCCCTATTCCAGCTCTCCTTTGGCCGTCAATACTACATTGGAGTTGATTCTTGTTTGTGTGCCTGTATATATATTTTCCCCACATCAACCAATCACAACTGCATTCTGCTTTGGACATTTGTTTCTGATAAGCATGGAGCAGAGGGGTGAAAGGGGCCTTTCTCTGGAATGAATTGAGCCAGAAAATGTCAAAGATAGCAGGTCACAAAGAGCACTGGTGACCACACAGTGGCAGCTGGTGCGCCTTGTACCAAGAGGAGAGGGGCCAGGAGGGTCAGGAACTAAGTCTCAGGCTTAAGTCATCAGGAAAATTAGCCTTGAAAAGAGATGGAAACCTTGATAACTACCTTTAAGTATTTTTCATGAAGAAAAAAGAAAATGACAGTAGTCACAGCTAGATTTTACTGAGCGTTTACTTGGATGAAGATTTCAAAGAAGCAAATTATGCCCAATCATGAAAGATAAACATAGCCATCTGAGGCTAGAGTGGTTCTCCGGTAAATTGCTGCCCCTGGGGTATCCCGGTGCAAGCCAGCTGCTTCTCTGTCAATAAGACCCTGGAAAGGACGTCTTTTTTGAAGTGGAATGTTGAACCAAGTGATTTCTCATTTTCCTTTGTGCTGAATCTGTGATCTCTTAAAAGCCAGGAAAGCCTTTTGATGAATGGCATTTTCTTAGAAAACATGTAATGCAAGCAACAGCACAATACAGAAACACCTCCTTTGGCATCTCCGAATGCTCTCCTAGATTCCTAACACCAAAATGGTGCCTTCTGTCTCATTCATTCATGCACTCATTCATTCCCTGTACATAACTGTCAAGAGCCTCTGTTATGTGCTAGGTTCTGTGCTAGGCACAGCAGACACCACGTGAATAAAGACACAAGTTTGTCTTCAGGGAGTTCCTAGTCCATTAGAGGAAGCAGACAGAAAAAAAAAAATCAAGTAGATAAATTACACAGCTTTGGACAAGTACAGCAATCGGAGCGTGCACTTGGCAGAGAGGGAGATATGAACTCCGTCTCTAAGGTCAGTGAAAGCTTCCCAAAAAATGAAAGCTAAACTAAGTTTGATAAAAACAAATTCAAATTTTCAAACAGGCAAGGGAAGAGGGTATTCCAGAGAGAGAGAGCAGAATGGTCAAGGAATCAGGAAGGAAACAAACCCTGAGGTTGCGCCAAGTCTTGACGCCTGTACTTTTGCCAGACTAAGCGATTTGGAGCTCATCTTGTAGGGGATGGGAGCCACAGTCAGACCTCCATTTCTACAGCTGATGTTCATTTCAGTCCACTGCTCCATCTGCTCTGTCCTATCCATCCTCCCAGGCTCCCTTTCCTGTCTACTTCTAATCTTCCCATGCTCAGCATTGACAACCAGAAGGGTGAAGATAGTTCAGTGGGCAGTCCTTTACCCCTGACATACAGATTCTTCTCCACTGCCCCAGGCATGCTGCCTGGACACATTCCAAACCATGATAAGCCTTGCTACTCCACGCCCAGACACAGACAAGATTGGACTTCATGAGTAACTTCTAATCATCTCATAGGTTTTCCGGAGTTTTATGAGCTGCCTCCCAACTCTCATTTCTTTGAAAAATAAATGCTACTTCATTTCAGGAGAGATGCTTTGCTTATAAGTGATAGATTCTATCATTTTACAGCCAGTTTGAATAGAAATTTGTCAAATTAATGATCAGAGTTGTTTCATGACTGATAGTTATAAAACTAAATTGAAAGAGTACTAGAAAAAAAAATTGCCCAGGAAAGACTCCTACCCTAGCCCAGAATAGCTGGGTCAGGATGACTTCATCATGGGTTATTCCACGTCTAATTTCTAGATTGCAGGATAATTTCAATAAAGATAGTGCTGGGCAGTTACTGAGTCAGCCACACACTTGAGTTACTGCCTTTAGGACTTTTACAATGGAGTGAGGAGGTGAGTCACATTTTATTACAGAGTACTTATGTTCGATAGAGCTTCAATCCATCAGACTGTGAAGATGTCAAACAAGAGAAAATATATCCTAAGGAATCCACAATAGAGGGAAAATGATACACAGACTACCCCTTTCCTTCAAGCACTGTCACATCCCCCAGAGGCTATTCTTAACCATCTATGAATGTTTTAAAAGGCAAAGATGACCTTAAAATGTGAAACATATTGTCAGTCTAATTTAATGGAATATAGTAAGACTTTTTTTTTTTTTTCCTGTTTTAAACTGGCAGACTGTGTTGCTTAAGTCTTGGGTTAGATCTCTCAGTTGTGAGCAAATGCATAAAAATAGCTTTCTATTCTGTAGTTGGGTCTAAGCCAATTAATAAAAATAAGGAAATGACTCAGTGGAGAGTCTGAGATACTCTACATTTTAGAATTCATATTGTCCCCCATATGCACTCACTTAGAAACGGACTTGAGCAAGACCTCAAAAAAGTTTAAGATGTTCCCATCGCAAGGATAGCTATGTTCCAGAGACACTCCAAAATAGACACATGTCCAGTGATAAAGACTCCCAAGTGGAGGGTACTGTTTTTCATGCAAAGCACATCTCGTAACTATTCACTGTTCCAGAGTTCTTTTTTCAGGTCTCCTTCACGTTTTCCTTCTTCCACAAATGAAAGAACCTCTCAGGATGATCATTTGAGTTTAACACCTCTCCCTAACATCTTTTGCATTCTGATTAGTGACCTTAGAGCTACTAAATTCCGCTTTGACAAGAAGGGTGGATTTTAGCTCAAAACATCCATAAAGAGCAGAAGCAGTGGAAGAGAAAAGGGGGATGAATCTGGTGATAAGAACGTTCCATAGCATTTAAGAAAGCAACACTGAGAACTTAAAAATACAAATCATGAACCTGCATGTCCCCAGTGTGCTCTATACAGAGCACAGAGCTGTTTCTTGATCAGATTTATAAAAGAAAAAGCTGAGGATTCTATTTGAGAGAGTCAGTAATCTAGCACAAACTGAAACTTTTTAAGCTGACACTCTAATTTCATTTTTGAGCCTGGGAAGAAAAGGCTTTCTTCATCTTAACCATGCAGCAAACCTCAATTAAATTTGACAGGCACAGAGAAAAATTAGACCATTGGGAGAAAATGAAAATAAACAAGGTTGGGTAGAAAAGCAAGGGAGAAAAGCTAAGTAACAATCACCAGCATAAAAGGAAATGTGTTGGAGTTGCTACAAAGAAAACTGAAAAGAAATGTGTGAGTAAGCTCTGAAAGTACTGAGAATGAGTATAGGCAAGGAGCTGGAAACAGAAAACAGGACTATGTAGAAAAGGAAGAGAAAGAAGAGACAGAAGCAAGAAAATAATATATACTATTTTTAATGAGAAATGGTTAATTCATATTTAATGCATTTTTAAAAGAATGAACCATTGTACCATGGGAATTCTAAGACTGCCCACTGCAAAGGTTATATAATCCATTGCATTATTGTGTAGGAAAACAAACACACCACAGACCCAAACCACTAGTCACTGAAAATGACTACAGCGTCTATTGGTGTGTAATGGTTTTTCCTGACATTAGGATGTATTTCTGGAGCATCACCATAATCCACAAGGGAGATTTATCTTCAAAGGATGTTGTACATCACACATCCACTCAGTAGGAAGCCTCTGTCTAGCCTATAATACTTTTAAGAATTTTGATTATATACCTATAGTACTATATACCTATAGCACAATAAGAAAATCTTTGTTGACTAAAAAAATAAATAAATGCAAAAGGTCCTATGATTGACCCAGCCTCTAATTTCCAACTGCACTTCTGGTTGATTGACTTATGTTTCCCTCTTATTGATTTTTTTTGCAGAAGCAGGCCTGCCTCGTAGAGAAGGATTACAAATGGATTCCCTGAAGAGAAACTTGATACAAAATTGGATTTGGGGATTATGAAGCTCAGTGTTTATAAACATGAAAGAGATCTGAGATGAAATTTTTATTTACAAAGGAAGCTGAAGATTAAGGAACTAACTTGTGAATAGTTAGACGTAGTATAGGACTTCTGCTTCTCTATGTGACAAAAAAGAAAAATATTAAAGGCATCTGGAAGAGGAGAGGGGCAGGGAAACCAAGCCAGCCAAAAATTACTAATGATTAATAACGAGGAAAAAAAAGTCTTGTTCTTTTAAATTATAGAACATGGATTTAGTGTTGTTATTCAGTTGCTAAGTTGTGACCCCATGGACCACAGCATATCAGGTTTCCCTGTTCTTCACTATCCCCCCGAGCGTGTTCAATTTAGTGTAATTTTTATAAATCTTTGATTCAATACCATGTGATTACATTGTTACTTATAACTAAGCTGCAATTATATGCAAAAAGAGTGTTTGGAAGATCTCTTGGCAGTAATCTCTTTAGGGAGATTTTCACTCATACTGATTGCTAGACTACAAATCATAAAAAGTACCTCCATTTGCACTCTCATCTTTTTGATCATTTGTGATTCTAGAAATTCCATGAGTTTTCAGAAGGAGCCTCTTCTAGGTGTGAATCACAACCTCCTACCCACTCACAAAACCATGTCTCCATGGGACTCCAAGAACACAATCCAAACTGGTCTACACTGCTGGTGGGAATGGAGATTGTTTCAACAGTTCTTTGAGGCAACTGGACTAGGATTGTTCAATATGTTCACATCTTTAATTCAGAAAACTCACTTCTAGAAAATTATTCTAAAGTGATAGTCATGGATGATTGCAAAAATAGTTACATGCCTGTTCATCACAGCACTGTTTAAAACAGCAAGGAATGAGGATCAACTCAAGCATTAAGCCATAAAGGCAATTCAGTAAACTATAAATTTTGTTAAAATTATGTTAGATTTAATGTGATGCAGTAGTAAAATATATAATATATAAAATATATAATGCATGTGGTCTTCCCTGGTGGGTCAGATGGTAAAGAATCTGCCTGCAATGCAGGTCACCCAGGTTCCATCCCTGGGTCAGGAGGGTTCCCTGGAGAAGGGAATAGCTATCCACTCCAGTATTCTTGCCTGAAGAATTCCATGGACAGAGAAACCTGGCAGGCTCTGGGGTCTCAAAGAGTCAGACACGACTGAGCAACTAATACACACACACACACACACACACACACACACACACACATATATGCTTCCACAATAGCTATAAAATTTTAAGTTTTACGCTCCTAATAAAATGTTTGGGTTTCTCAGGTGGCGCAGTGCTAAAAACTCGCCTGCCAATGCAGGAGACACGGGTTTGATCCCTGGGTTGGCAGGATCCCCTGGAGTAGGAAATTGCAACACACTCCAGTATTCTGGCCTAGGAAAATCCCACGGACAGAGGCGCCTGGTAGACTATAGACCATGGGGTCTCAAAAGAGTTGGACATGACGGAGTGACTGCAAACATATATGTTTATCTGTCCATTAAAATATAATTAATGATCATCTCTGGGGAGTGGGACTCTGGGTGATATTTACTTTCTTTCTGCTCCTCAGTAATGAAATATTGTTTCTCAATGAATATTAGTCTATAATAAATAAAAAAGGTTAACTTCTAGAAAATGAAAGTGTTTTCTAAAATAAAAGCATTTTTAGAAAGTTCCAAAGCTTGCAGCCTGTTGGATACTGAACCTGTTTCTCATCTGACCTTGCCCAATACTCTGTTAAGTAGATTAAGTAGGTATGTGGGAAAAAGATCCCAAACAAGAGACTAGTATTATTCTTGGGGGCATTCCATATTTTCTTGGTATTTGGGATTGGGCGCCAGGCAGGCCCCTGCCTCTTTGACTTTAACAAGATGGAACCTTCTGCCAGGTGGTGGGCAGCACCCTCTGCCCTGCTGAGACTGGGGGCTTTGTGGCCCCCATTCAGTCCTGACCCCACACTCCTGGATCTGTCAGCAATGTGTTGGCTAATCCCCAAGCTCTCTCAGGAGAACTAAAACTTTGGCAGTGCTCTGACCTGGCCAGATCACTGTCTCTGAGGCTAATATCCTGAGACACCAAGCAAGACCAGCTGCATAATTGGCAGGTCTCAAGGCAAAATGAAAATGCAGAGCTCCTTGTTCAAAACTTAGTAAGAATTGCAAGATGGCGACCACAGAGCATTAACCAGAGCAGGCTCTGCGAGCCCATGGGCCCTGTGTGACTGCCCAGGTCACTCATCCATGGAGCTTCCCTGGCACCAGCTCATTTCTTATCAAGTCTGTTCAACTGCAAACTGTGGGCAAGTTAGTTTGTTCTTGACCCCGAAAATGTGACCCCAGAAAGAGAGGCAGCTTAAACAGAGACCAGAGGACAGTCAAGGTAACATAATTTATCTTCCAACACCCAAGGACCAAATTCCCTATGATCATGCCACATTGTTTCAGAGTATATCTGTGTGCAAATGAAAGCGGCAGAGGGACAAGGAAAACCTCACAACTGTCAAATCAGTTCCTCTCCCACAACCTTAAAAACAACTAACTTCCAATTATTCAGCGATTTGTTACCCAATGGCAGGATTATCTGGGCCAATTCATTAGGAAGTCAAATTATAAAATTGTTACCAGTGGGGCTTCCCTGGTGGTCCAGTGGTTAAGACTTGAGCTTCCACTGCAGAGGGTTCCACTGAATCCCTGGTCAGTGAAGTTTCATGTGCTGTGAGATGCAGCCAAAGAGAAAAAAAAAGAAAGGAAAAAAAAATGTATTTGTTACCAAGAGTTTAGTGGCAATGAGAGCTCCAATGTGATATTAGCACTTTCTCTTCCTCCAACTTGAACTTTTCAGAAAATTCCACCAAAAAGATCTCACAGTGTAGGCCAAGCCTGTGAGGTCAAACTGCCAGAGGAAGTACTCTGGGGGAGGCAGGCTGTGGAGTCTGAAAGCAGATCTGGGTTCTTCCTCTGTTACCTATGTGCTGAGTGGTCTGGGAACAAAGACTTAATTGCTTTCTGCCTCACTCTCCTTGACTGTAAGCAAAGATAACAGTACTCACAGAGCTAGCTGTTGCGAGAATAAAATGAAATAATATAATGAACTCTGTAAACTTTTTTTTCTAAGTCTATAATAGGCTTTCCTGACTGTCCAGTAGTTAAGACTCCACACTTCCTCTGCAGGGGGATGCAGGTTTGATCCCTAGGTGGGGAACTAAGATCCTGCACATCGAATAGAAATGAATGAATTCATTAAAAAGTCTACAGTATATCATAATTATTAGTAAGTCATTACCCAAAAGATAGCCACTGGGATAGGCAACAAAAGGGAAGCGATCAGGTACTAAATTGATATCCTGCTTTCTTTTAGAAGGAAATAGTTTGCTTTCCTGTCTCTAGGTTCACAGTGTACATCTGTACAGAATGTCTCTGAAAAAGGAAAATATCACCCCTTGTATCCTTCAGCCAAAGGTGTATGACTGCCTTTTGTTCTTGAAATTGGACACCTAATGACCCCTCCAACGTTCAGTGTCACTATAATAAACGATGGATTGGGGAAGACTGCCTACCCATAGTTGTAACTCATTTATTTCAGCTGATGTTTTACACTTCAAACTGCCTTGTGATAGAAGACTTTAGACAGACCTTGAAATATCATTCAACTTGCACTTCACCTGATATCTCAAACACCTTTCCCAAGTATAGACCTAGATTACACAGGCTCAGACCCTACGCACCAATTAACTCTGGGTCACAGAAGGTCCTTGAGACGGTAATAAGGGAGGCAGGCCTTGTGATATTGTCAACATTTTAAAACTTGCAGAGATTTAAAACTAAATCTGCCCATGGTGAGACTACACATGGAAATGAAACAAAAATTCACTGCTTTTGACTGGAATCTAATGAATTCCACATAAGAATACTAGTTACTAAAAAGGATCAAAACCAAAACAAAAACCACCCCAAGAACATTATTATGAAGAGTGATCTAAAGCATGAGTCTCTGCAGTGACATGGCTAAACAGTGACACATGGATACCATAGGGATAAAATTTTCCATTGCTTCACACTTATCATTTGACACGTGAAAGATCTCATAATATGTTAGGCCCTGTTTAGAACACACTCCTCTCAGGAAGGTTGGTACAAACTTACAGAAGGGATCTAGAAATAATAGGGCTGGAAGTAGGAGGACTCCCCAGAAGGCATGGATTTATCATTTATTTATTTTATGGTCATGCTGGGTCCTCGTTGCTGTGCGGGCTTTTCTCTAGTTGTAGTTAGTAGGGGCTACTCTTTGTCGGGGTTCCTGGGGTATTTTCATTGTGGTGGCTTCTCTTATTGCAGAGCGCAGGCTCTAGGCACACAGGCCTCAGAAGTTGCAGCCCGAAGGCTCTAGGGCATGGGCTCAGTAGCTGTGGTGCATGGGCTTAGTTGCCCCACAGTGTGTGGAATCTCCCCGGGCGGGCCAGGGATCAAACCCGTGCCTCTTGCATTGAAAGCCGGATTCTTATCCACTGGACCACCACGGGATTCTAGGAGGCATGGATTTAGAGTCGAGTCCTGAAGGAGAGGGAGCATGCTTTCCTAAGCCCTGAAAAACAAAGGCCACATAATTTAAATTTAAGGGACTTGGTGGCTCAACAAATGTTTACCAAGGACGATGGTAGTGAGTGATTGGGGTGGGGGGGTCTGCCACACCCAATGGCAGACTTGGGGTGTGGAGGGGTCTCTGCCAGAGAGGGGCTAGCGGAGCAGAGCAGAGGCCTGAAGGATGAAAAGTGTGAAGAGGTAGGGAATGCAACTCCAGGCAGAGACCAGCAAGTGCCAAGGCCCCAAGGAGAGAAGGGCCCTTGGTTTGTTGGGAGAACAGAGAGAAGGTGCTTCTGTGGGGGACTGGTGAACAAAAAGAGACTGGTGTGGCGTGAGGCAGAAGGGGAGGGTGGCCAGATCTTACAGCATCCTGAAGGCTGGGTGAGGATGGGAGGCAGAATGAGAGGCCATCGACACGTTTGAAGCAGGAAATTGGTTTACCATGTTTGAAGATAAACTTGGCTTCGGCAATCGGGCAGGAGAGGTGAATACAGGGAAGAAGGGAAGCAGAGATACTGGCAGGAGGTTCTACTGTCACCCGAGTGAGCGTGGAAACAGAAGGTAAGATTCCTTAGAAGCCAACCATTGGCATTGAAATCCACTCTGCTCTGAAGCTGTTAACCTGTTTGAATCTGCTGTGAACCAAAGACTGCTCTGCAAGAATACCCAACCTCTTCCTGTGCAATTTCCCCAAAACTGGACCATGTTGGCCATGTGTATCTGAAGAGATGGCTGACTGCTAAGGGAGCCATAATGGGAATAAGGGACACGCTGTGATTACAGTGTGAACACCTCCTTATGCTGGAAATTCTAGAAGTCCAGTGGGTCAGGAAGTAGAACATGGCAGGGTCCTCAGACTGGAGATTCACAGCATGAGGTCAAAATGTAGATCAGAGTCAATAGGAGGGCCTCTGCACAGCACCCTAAGGTGGGGAGTTGGTGGGGTGGGGCCATGGCAGGATCTACAGAGAGGGGTGGTTATCACCCATTTGGAAGTGACTGTGTCCTCATAGTACCTTCAGTTCTCTTTCAAATTAACTCAAATTTATTTTTAGTGTTTTGTAAGCTCCCCATAGATACTATATATAGCATGTTCTAAACTGATAAGATGATAAAAATCTCATTCCTTTCTCTATTTCCAAGATAGTTTTCTAAGGACTTATTCCAACATAGGCTGGCGAGTTTACTTGGCTGCATAGTAGAGTGGAAAGAATGTAAGTTTTGGAGTCAGAGAAGAATGAGTTCAAAGCCTGGCTCTTTCATTGTCTGGTTCTATTGTCATGATTAAGTTATTTGAAGCCCCTAGTCTCAGTTTGTAGATCTGTGTAATGGGTGTTGTAAGGATTATGAATAGTGTAATTTTCTAGTTGCTGCTAGACACTTTATAAATGCCAGTATTATAATTACAGAGCCAAGGACACAGATTCCTTTCTCACAGGAAGTTGATATCTTATTTTATTATTTATTTTTAAAATATTTTGGCCAGACGGCATGTGGGACCTTAGTTCCCTGACAAGGAATCAAACCCTTGTCCTCTGCATGTCAAGGTAGATTCGTAACCACTGGACCACTAGGGAAATCCCTGGATATCTTATTTTTAAAAAGAGAGAGAGAGAGAGAAAGAAAGAAAAGAAACCTCTTTCTACCTCTGCAGACTGTATCAAGCCCTGACATATACAAGCAGTCACACAAAGAGATTCTGGGTGAGAGAGGATGAGTGGGTCCAGACCCTCTTCTACATCCCTCAACAGTGACAAAGACTCAGGAGCGCACACTTATCACACCCACTTGTTATTTTTTACCTTCCTTTTCGAGGTTATGGCTGGAAACTATCAGAGTTAGGGAAATGACTAAAATATCTTTCTTCAGTCATGAAATTATCATCAATATGAACGTTCCAAGAACGTTCAGCAGCCTCAAAGCACACCAGGGTGGCAAGCCGGAACCTATTTGCTTTTGAAACATAAACGAGGATGGTTCTTTAAATGTAACTTCTCACTGCGCCCAGAAATGAAAAATTCCAACTTGTCACTGATCTCTTACAAAATTTGGAAGAAGCTGCTTCTTTTGTAGGCAGGATTCACATGAAACAGCCCAACTCAGCCCTCATTCCTTTGTTCACTCCGTGTTTGGTTATAATTAAGTGTTTCATTCTTGAAGTCCCATATCCACCGAGCCTCCCTGTAGAAGAAAAGTTATCAGAGGCTTATTTCTGCCTCTGCAGAGCAGGGGGGAGGTCCCCCACCCACCTCTGTCTGAACATTAAATCAACAGGCTCTAGAAGTTGGATAGGGCCCCATTTTCCAATCCTTTGATATTCCTTCCAATATCCCAGCTTGCAGGACACCAAACCCAGGAAAACTGTAAGTAATTTTTAAAATTGTTCTTGTTTATTTAATTGATACCTGTAACTAGTGTTTCCTTCCTCAACTTTTCCTCATTTAGGTTAGACCTTGGACGGCTCAGATGGTAAAACAATCTGCCTGCAACACAGGAGACCCGGCTTGGATCCCTGGATTGAGAAGAATCCCTGAAGAAGGAAATGGCAACCCACTCCAGTATTCTTGCCTGGAGAATTCCATGGACATAGGAGCCTGGTGGGCTACAGTCCATGGAGTCACAAAGAGTCGGACACAACTAAGTGACTAACACACGCACTTGGGAGTTCAAGCAATGTGTGGAAGAGGGTTGTAAGAAGATCAAATGTTGGAAATAACTTTTATTTTTGGAAACTTTGAAAATAAAGGAGAATGAGATACACCTTGGATGGAGGTCAAGAAGTAAGATCTGGAGTGATCGAATCTTTTCCTCACTTAAGGAGAACAGAGTATTGTGACTTGAGGTGGGTGTTGTGACTCTTGGTGAGAGATGATGGAACATGGTTGAGTTAGAGCAAGTGGGTCACGCTGCGGAGAAGAGGAAACTTGGGCTCCTCTGGTGCCTGCCTCACAGTGGAGGTGGGCCACCTCTGCCCTCTGGAGTGCTGGCTCTCTTGCCCAATCCATTTCCATAAAAAATGAAAGAGACAATCCCAGAGAGGGAGATTGGAATGCAAAGATGAAAACAGGCTTTCCTGAGTGTGTCATGACTGTAGCATGGCCCCAGATTAGGTCATAAAGTGAACTCGGGCAGCCATTTAAGTGGTATGATTTTAGGGACTCAGAAAAGCAGCCTGTTGTCACATCAGCCCAAAATCTTCACCAAGATTGTCTTCTGTGTGTTGGCTCCTTCTAACTTTCTGGCAAAAGGTCATGAGCTCTCTGAGAGGGTAAACATGATGCCATTACTGCCCATCAGAATTTTAGTGTGTCTTGCTTTCCCACGTAAGGCCATGTGGGAGAGGGGAGGACAGTGCACTCTGGTATTTTTATAATGACCAGTAGGGATGGTCAGGGGTGGCCTGCTGCTGGAGAGGACCTGGGACAGACAGGGGTTGTCCTACCCAGAACTTTGCAAGAAGCTTGTCTGAAAGATGAACTCTGTCTCCTAGGAGTCACAAATCAGTCATGAAGCACTTCCTGAGGGTCTGTTGTGTGTCAGACCCTCTACTAGACATTGTGGATCTCCTCAGGTTAGCAAATGGTTAGGAGACCACATGGCTGCCCAACTCTGCATTCAGCAGCATCATGATAGGCAGGTCAGTGTGAAAGCAGAGATGTGCACAGGGTCCTATGGGGACACAAGGAAGGGTGCTTAGCCCAGCTGCAAGGGAGAGAAAGAAGATGGTTGGGATTCATGGAGGAGGTGATAGCTGAGTCAAGTTGCTTTCTGTGGTAGAGATGACCAACCATATTTCGCTGATTCTAAGATGTGCGTTTTCCACATTGTAACATCTCTGAGCTCTGTCTTATAATTGATGGAGACATAGAAGCTCTAGGCCAGGCAAGCTGTCATGACATAATTGTCATTACTGCACAGAAACAAACTTGGTCACTTTCTCATCAGTTCATTTACTTGCAACATTTAATGTGGAGTTGAACTGCCATTTAAAATGTTCTCTAGAGATTACACATGATTTGGCATTACTGTAAAAAGTTATTGTCTACATAGAAAAGTATGGAAACAGAGTAAAAGACCATACATTCATCACTAAGAAAGCAGATACATGTCATTGGAAGAATGACCACAGTTCTATATTTTCTCCCAAAATAACAAGTATTTTACAAGACTCAAGAAAAGAAGGTAGAAGTAAATGAAGCTCTGTTACATTGTGTTACTAAGATACCAAAAAAGAATCATCTATCACACACTAAGCAATACAGCTAAAGGCAGGATAAATTGGTAAAACTAGAGAAATAAGAAATTGTCAAAGAAGCAAAGGCTGGTGGTCCTGATTCATATATGGCACAAAACAGCCCTTAAAGCATTATGGCATAATTTTAAAAGTAGAGTGTTCTTTCCTTATTGATTATCTACAGTCTAGCCAATCAATAATGTTTAGCTTAAGCCCAAATCAATAGTGAGCTAGAGAAAGCTCAGACAAGCTCACAGAAGGCAAAAATGCTAGTATACATCTCCCACAGTGATATCAGTGAAGCCATGATAGCTTGAAACAGTCCAGAATGGGAGTATTTACACCTTGGAAATTGGCAGTAGCTACAAATCAGGGCTTTGTCGTTTGTTTTTAAGAACTGGTTAACCAGTATCTCATAGCCCAAGTGGGAATTTGTGGATTCTACAGAAGTATCTCATGCAAGTCTTGCTAGGATTTGGAACCAGGTACTGGGGCTTCCCTGGTGGCTCAGTGGTAAAGAATCTGCCTGCCAGTGCAGGATACCTGGGTTTGATCCTTGGGTTGGGACAATCCCCTGGAGAAGGAAATGGCAACCCACTCCATATTCTTGCCTGGGAAATCCCAGACAGAGGAACCTGTCAGGCTATAGTTCATGGTGTTGCAGAAGAGTCAGACACGACTTAGTGACTAAACAGCAAAGTAAATTTACCAAGAACAGAGATAACTTCCTTATATGTTTCCATCAGTCTTTCCAGAACCACATGGCCTCTTATTTTTCTTAGGTCCATGCATCTCTTTCTTCTCTCTCTCTACATTTCATGGCCACTTCTGGTACAATCAGGTTCAGTTAAAGTCAGGTAGTGTGCAGACCTGCCTTTTTAAGAATTATGGCTAAGGTGGGTTCTCAGGAAGAAGATATAGAGGCTGGACAAAAACGGTGAGCATCTCAGGCTTCATTCTTAAAGGAAGTTAGTTTGGGTAACACACTCAGGTGGAAGGATATGAGCAGAAGTAACAGCTTTCAGAGTTGCTAGAACAAAATGTGGAACCTGGGCATGGTAGAAGATGAGGTTAAAGAGATGCACAAAGGTGAGGCATAAGAGGGGATGTTAGTTCCATACATGGCAGGGTTTTCAAGTCCAAAAGTATCCAGCCTAAGGGAACTGGAGTCTAGACAGTCCTGCAGGCATGCAAAGTCCTGTGGCATCCAGCTGTTCAGCGAGAAGGCCACCAACAGGCAGTGGAAAGCTTGAGCTGTAGATGTGTCCATTGACTGGCCCCTTCCATAGCTGGGCAAGTCATTCATCCTCCCAGTGCCTCCATTTCTCCACAAAGTGGAGATAAATAAAGCTACCTTCTGACTACCTCAAAGAGTTGTTGGGGAGGCAAATGATCTACCGTATGAAAACCCTTTGAGGACTGTAAAATAAGATTCAAGCATATGGTATTTACTCATCTGTAAAATAAGGGGGTTGGCCTAGATGGGATTTAATGTTCTAGTCTTAAAGTTCTACAACTCTATTATTATCCTTATTATCTGATGATTATGCTAAAATTATGGGTTTTATGGACATGAAACACCCTTCTCTCATCTTGCCAAGAAGACTTAAGGCGAAGCTTTTAGCTGAGAAATACCACTTCCTAGGTGGTTGTTTCCACAGAAACACCAATAACCATAAACTTATGCAGGAATGTGAACTGTTTGGGTTTAAATAGGAAGAGGAAATTGATTTATAAACCAGGAATAGAACCAAACCCCTAAAGAAGAATAGTTTCTTTCTGTACATTACACATAAGTATGTAACCTGATCCCTCATTTAAAAAATACTGCTTTTTCGATATCTGCTTTTAAAAAGATTACATAGTATGCTACAACTGAAATGCCAAAAGATTTAAAAGTGGTTTTAAAAAACTGTGGCTAAAATTTAGAGGTTTAAAATGATGAGATCTAGAGATTTTTTTCATTCCTGAGTTGCCCTTCAGCCCCAGTGTTTAGTAAGTCTCTTGTATTTTAGAAAGGAAAGAGGAAATATCATCTTCTTTCTAGAAATATATCACCAAAAGTGGTGCAGTTAATGACCAATAATAGTTTGGAACCACTGCCGACACTCACAGAGGGCTTCCCATGTGTCAGGCCCTGGGCTTAATGCTTTACTTGCATCTTCTTATTTAATCCTTGCAAAATCTCAAGTGAGGCAGGCAGTCTTATTAGTCTCATTATATAGATGAGAAATCAAGGCCTCAGGAGAATAATTGACTTGCTCAGCCAGCAAGTGGTGGCACTGGGATTCAAAGCTCCCTTGCTCCAGCCCTCATCCTTGCTATCCTGTGCTAGCTTGCTTCTGAAAACTTAACATGATTTTTTTAAAAAATAGCTTTCCCAAAGGGAAAGATAGATAGACCTCATGTCATATGTTGAGGGGTGATTAGAAGACGATCTCATTGAAAATAGAGGCTCTGTGATACTTCAGTTATTAAGAGCTAAGAGTGAGTAGTATGAGGCCATAGAAAGATAATGACATTTTGCCATTTGCAGCAACATGGATGGACTTAGAGGATATTATGCTAAATGAAAGAAGTCAGAGAAAGATAATACTGCATGAAGCCACTTATATGTGGAATCTAAAAAATACAGCAAACTAGTGATGTAACAGAAAAGAAGCAGACTCACAGAGGCAGACAAGAAACTAATGGGTACTGGCTGGCAGGGGTAGAGAGCACTGCTGTGGGGAAATGAGTTTAAACTATTGGGCGAAGATAGGCTCAGAGATGGATTGTACAGCACAGAGTATACAGCCAGTATTTTGTAACAACTGGAAATGGAAAGTAACCTTTAATAACTGTATACAGAGACTTCCCTGTTGGTCCAGTGGTTAAGACTTTGCGCTTCCAATGCAAGGGGCATGGGTTTGATCCCTGGTCAGAGAACTAAGATTCCACAGGCCACAGGGCCAAAAAAACAACTGTAAAATTTATAAATTTTTTTTTCTAAGAATGAATAGTATGTTCAGTGTTCTCAGCACATACAAACATACCATGTTTTCCAGAATGGCCAGCCTAAATCATTAGAAGCATCGTGTCTCAAGAAAGGCTTGGACTTTCAAAATGCCTTTTGTTCCATAAATAAAAAGGAAGCTTCCTTAACTAGCAGGGATGTGGATAGAAGGCAGGAATTCTCCATCCAAAACTTAGCTTCTTCTTTGCTGTTGACTGAAGCATCAATTGCAGCTCTTTCTGCCTATAGTTCAGAATTGGTAAAACTTGTGGAAAGTGAACGAGACCCTGCAGAAAAGATTCTCTCCCCATTTTCCAGGCAAAATGTTTCAATCAAATATTTTCTTGTACATGCATTCAGACTTTAAAAATCCACTTACAGACAACTAAAAAAAAAAATCACATTCAATTCTCCCTTTTTAGGCTAACCATAAATGTCTGTGAGGCATAAAAGCCCATAGTGGAGAGGAAAATAATCCAGCTGAGTAATAGGCTTCTATTTCTAGAACATAATTACCAAGAAGAGCGATCAAGGGGCAGGCATTTATTGAGCATTTACTAAGTGACTCGCTGCGTGGGACAGAAAATAAGAGCGGTAAGATCTTAATTAAAAGATCCCTGGGAACTAAACATTGTAAAAACAAAAAGCACACAGAATTTCTACATAAACTGTGAAACAAAGTTGCCTAAGGGAAGGAAAAAACATTAGACTGATGAGGAACTATGAAGCTGGTCCTTTCTTGCCAAGTCTTTGGGGGTCCTTTCCCCTTCAGGGGAGAAATATCCTCTCTCAAATCTCTTCACATTCCCTTCCACTCAATAGATTGGTGGGTTCATAGAAACTGGGAATGCAAAGAGGAACTAGATCCCACTAAGAAACTATGATTCTAGCCAGGATTTACACAAAGCTTCTCACTTTCCTCCTCTGCCCAACTCTCCAATCAATACAGGGTATGATCATCATTCCCACTGATACACAGATTGGCCAATGGCTTTTTAAACAAGGCTCGTGCACATTAAAATGTGACTTCCATCATGCTTTTTCATTTTAAATCTGTCTCTTCTGATTGTGGATAAAGAGTTTCCGATACCACTATACGGGTTTTAAGAAGAATAAAGGGAAACAATCTAAGTGTTCATCAACAGAGGAATGGATTAAGAAGAAATAATATATTTATACAATGGGTTTTTTTTTTTTTTAAAACTCAATCGTGTCCGACTCTTTGTCACCCCATGGACTGTAGCCTACCAGGCTCCTCCCTCCATGGGATTCTCCAGGCAAGAGTCCTGGAGTGGGTTGCCATTTCCTTCTCTAGGGGATCTTCCCGACCCAGGGATCAAACCCTGGTCTCCTGCATTCCAGGCAGACACTTTAACCTCTGAGTCACCAGGGAAGTCCACTGAGCCATAAAAAAGAATGAAGTAATGTTATTTGCAACAACATGAGTCTAGAGGTTATCATACTAAGTGAAGTCAGACAGAGAAAGACAAATATCATATACCACTTATATGTGGAAACTTAAAAACTAATAGAAATGAATTTACTTATAAAACAGAAACAGACTCACAGATTTTGAAAACAAACTTATGATTACCAAAGGGGAAAGGTGGCAGGAGGGGTAAATTAGGACACACACATAACATATATACACATATATATAAAATAATCAATAAGAAAAAAAAATGATGAAGAAGCACTAGAGTCACCTCAGTCCTGCTCGTCTAGCTGGCACTGAAGGTCTCAGCTCAAATGTCACCTCTTCAGAGTCATTGTATGACACTGGATCAACTATTGGTACTCTGCTACACTAAACTTTTATTTTATCCATGGCACTTATCATTACCATAAATTCTCCTATTTCTCTGCTGTATATTTTCCCCTAAGCATGGTGAAAGCAGAGATCTTGTCAGTTTTGTTTTCTACTCTGTCCCCAGGGCCTAACACAGTGGCTAAAACACAGAAGATTATCACAGTATCAAGTTGAGTGGATGAATGAGTGAGTGAGTGAGTGGGTGAAGGAGTAAACAAATATAGCTGACCACCTGACTTAGTCCCTCAAGTGTGGTTGGCAGAGTAAATCCTAAGATTTCTCATGGCAGGAAACAAAATAGATCTTATCATTTTAAGCCTTATGATCCAGCAATCCCACTTCTGGGTATATATCCAAAGGGAATGAAAACAGCATCTGGAATAGATATCTGCATCCCGTGTTCACTGCAGCGTTATTCACAAAATAGCCCAGATGTACAAACTACCTAAGTTTTCTCAACAGATGAATGGGTAAAGAAGATATGTTTTATATACATATATATACATATATACAATGAAATATTATTTAGCCATAAGGAAGAAGGAAATTCTGACTTTTGCTACAATATGGATGAAACTTAAGGGCATTATGCTAAGTGGGATAAGCTGGAAAGAAAAAGACAAGTATAGTATAATATCACTTATGTGTAGAATCTAAAAAAGCCAAACTCATCTAAACAAAGAGTAGAGTAGATGTTAATAGGGGTTGGGGGTGGGGAAATGGGGAGATGTTGGTAAAGGGTACAAGTTATAAGATTAATAAGTTCCGGGCATCTAATTTACAGCACTATATATATTCTATATATTGACAGCATTCTGTATATATATATATAAAATCTACTATCTTAACAAATTTATATATATAATACATATATGTGTGTATATATACACACACACTCATAGTGATTTAGTTAATGACAATGTATTACACACTTGAAATTTGCTAAGAGAGTAGATCTTAAGTGTTCTCACCACAGCAAAGAAACGGTAATTATGTGCTGTGATGGAGGAATGAGATAACGCTATGAAGATAATCATTTTGTAATATATAAGCATATTAGCTCAACATATCACTCCCTCACTTTAAGCTACACAATGTATGTCAATTAAAACTCAAAGCAGAAAGGAAAAAAATAAGAGTGGTTGGTAGGGGTTTGGAGAATCAAGGGCTCCCATGTTGGTCTCTAGGCCCCAGACCAGAGTAAGCAAATGATGAGTCAGCCTCCTGTTCCTATAAGTAAAGTTGCATTGGAACACAGCCACACCCATTAGCTTACTCATTACCTATGGACATTTTTGAGCTCCAGTGGCAGAGTTGAGTAGCTGTAATGGAGACCATATGATCTGCAGTCTGAAAATACTCACTGTCTGGTCCTTTCAGAAAACATTTGCTGAATGTTTCACCTAGACTCACCCCTGGGGAGTAGAACTGAAACCATTGCTGCTGCTGCTGCTAAGTCGCTTCAGTCGTGTCCGACTCTGTGCGATCCCATAGACGGCAGCCCGCCAGGCTCCCCCATCCCTGGGATTCTCCAGGCAAGAACACTGGAGTGGGTTAGGTGCCCAGTTTATGAGCTGTGGGTTACAAAGGAATTAGTGCCTCTTCTTCATTTAAATGTTTGTCTCCTTTGATTAATACATACTTTCTTCTTGAATACAATTTTAAATCAAAAGCCTTTTTTACTTAAATTTTTAAAAAGTTGAATAATCTAAAGATAATGTAGTATGATAAATAGATGGGCTAGGTTTTGCTGCAGTAACAAACAACCCCAAAGTCTCAGCAGCTTAAAATAGCCCAGTGCATGTCTTGCTCACATGGTATTTCCCGTGTTGGTTGGCGGAGGCTCTTCACAATGTTTGGAGAAGGAAATGGCAACCCACTCCCACTTCACAATGCTGTCACTCCAGAACTGCAGGCTGATGGACACCTTCTCCACTCTACTGCTACAACTCCCCAAAGTGGCAAAGAAGACGGCACTGAATCAGCCACTAGATGTTGAAGCTTCTACCTGGAAGTGACATATATACTTCCTCTCACATTTGATTACCCAGAGGAAGACCTGTGGTCACATCTTAATTCATCAGGGTGAGGATGTGTAATCCTCCCACAAGAGTGGGCACTCATATTTGTGGGAACTTTATAATTATCTATGATTATTTTCTAAGTACTGAGTTGAAAGGAAGTGTAGTGGATTAGGGTCAGGGCCACGGGTGCTCATCTCAAATAGAATTGAATCAGCAGGGATGAAAGCCAGAAGGAGGGGCCCCTTTTCCTGAGTTCCACCCCCTAAAGTACCCCTGAGAAACCACAGGCTCCAAGTTCTATTGGTTTAAAAAAAAAAAAAAAAACAATGGAATTTGAGATATGCTGCAGTATACTATCAGATATGTTACTAACTTTAACATTTAAAACTCCACTGAGACCAAAATAATCTAGCAAATAATATCAAAACAATACTCAGGAATTTAGAACTTTTTGAGTTTCTTTACATGGGTCTATAACTCTCAAGGCTAAAGAAAAGCTCTCCCCAGGTCCAGCTCCAGGGAGAGTGCTCTGCATTCCTTCACGGACAGCAGCAGGCCTCTGGTGAAGAGCACAAGAAAGGTGTGTCTTCCCAAGTCTCCATATCTGGGGTGCGGAACTGTCTGGCCTGGGCTTTCAAAGTCTTTTTCATCTCACTTCTAGAAATCAATGCAAGCCCTAGAGCCAACAAACTGAGCATCTGGGGTACGGCTGGTGCAGGGAGCAGAGGTTATGGTACAGAGGTCATGGTACAATTGGGGAAGATCGATCTTTTGCTTTCCAAGAATCTTGGGTGAGAAAAAGAGCACAAGGAGGAACTCTATGGAAAGAAAGGAGGAAAATCTTTAATGATCTCACTCGGACCCAGGACTGAACTAGCTGTTGGTGCAGAGCAGCGCGCATGGGTGCCCTAGAGGAATCAGAAGGGATACACTTTATCTCACTTATCCAGAAGATGAATCTTGACCAAGAAAAGGGAAAGCTTCATGTCCAATAACAAAAAGCAGAGCCTGTTGATGAGCGTTATGCATGGAGGGAAAGCATGCACTGAAAAGAAAACAGTGGGTTGTCTAGTTTACTAGGGTTGTCATAACAAAGTACCATGGATTGGGTGACTTAAACAACAGAAATTAATTTTCTTGTAGTCCTGGAGGCTGGAAGTCCAAATTTAAGATGTTGGCAGGATTGCTGTTGTCTGAGTCCTCTCTCCTTACCATTCAGAGAGTCACCACCCTCCTGCCTCTTCACAAGGTTGTCCCAAGTGCATACACACCCCTGGTGTTTCTCTGTGTGTCCTTATGGTCTCTTCTCACAGGGACACCAGTCAGCCTGGATTAGAGCCCAGCCTAATGGCCTCACTTCAACTTAATTACCCCTTTAAATTCTCTCCTTCCAAAAACAGTCACATTTTGAGGTACTGGGAGGTTAGGGCTGCAACATAGGAATTTAGAGGGGATACAGTTCAGCCCATAATGTGGACTCTTCACAGGAATATAAAAATATCCCAAACTCCTCAACCTGTTCAAATCAATAATGGATATTGAGTACGACTGCCCTGAACTTCCTGTCCTCACAAAATCTCATCTGGCATAACCTTCCCAACACCGTGTGTATATTTGTGTCTGTGTGCAACTTAGATGTATTCTCAAAAATAAAACAAAAAAGCGAGGTGTACAAAATGAATGACTAGAATCTTGAAATAAGTACAGTGTCATCTAACATAAGGAAACTATCAGCCTGAATACCCTTAAAAATATTGCCAATGTGATAAAATATAGGTACAGCACCATCCATACTTTTTATGACCATGGAAATTTGAATGACACAGAGATGGGCATGGAGACTTTCCTGAAGGAATTTGGGAGCTCCCAGAGTATAAGGCTGTCTTCTCACATTCTTCTGAAAATGTCTTATTTGCCCCTTGTCCTAGATGATGGTTTAGCAGGGTACAAATTTCAGGGGCACTTAATTTCTCTCAGCACTTTGAATTGTTCCTTTGGATTCTGAATCCTCTTGTTGTTGTTAAGACTATTACATAATTATTGCTTGTTTTAAATAATTTCTTCTTTCTTTCTGGTTCTTTTTATGATTTTTTTCTTTTTGTTTTGTTTTTAGTTTTCTAAAGCTTCATTTTGATGTTTGTAGCAACGAATTCATTTTTATTTATTTTGCTTCAGATTTGATGTATTTCTTCAAACTTATAATTTAGATCTCTCATCAATTCTTGTTTTTTCATTATCGCTTTGAATATTTCCATTCTTCCTTCTGTCCATTCTCCCCTTTTGGAATTCCAATTAGATATGTTTTGAAGATCTACTGTTCTCCATGTCTCAGCCTGAATTTCATAGTTTCCAAGTCTTAATCTCCCTGTAGAGCATTTTGAGATGATTCTTCACCCCTTTCTTCTAGTTTTAGTAATTCTCTAATTAGTTGTGATATATCTGCCATTTAATCTACCCATTACATCTGAAATCTTAAGTATTATATTTTACATTTCTAAACATTCTATTTGGCTCTTTTTAAAAGAACATTTATTCTTGATGGTCTTTTGTTCATTTCTTATGGTTACAATTCCTTCTGTTTCTTCAGAGACCTGAGTTTGATCCCTGGGTTGGGAAGATCCCCTGGAGAAGGGAAAGGCTACCCACTCCAGTATTCTGGCCTGGAGAATTCCATGAACTGTATAGTCCATGGGGTTGCAAAGACTCAGACACAACTGAGCAACTTTCACTTTCACTTTCATGCCCAAAGTTCTTATTGTCTAATTCTATCGTCCATTGTGTCTGCTGAGCCCAGTTTATGGTGACTTATCTTCTCATGTGCCTCTCATTTTTACACTCAGTACAAATAAGGCTTAAGGTAAGAATCCTGAAGACTCTAGGTTGAGGTGGCTGCTGCTGCTGGTAAATCACTTCAGTCGTGTCCGACTCTGTGCGACCCCATAGATGGCAGCCCACTAGACTCCTCTGTCCCGGGATTTTCCAGGTAAGAATACTGGAGTGGGTTGCCATTTCCTTCTCCAATGCATGAAAGGGAAAAGTGAAAGTGAAGTCACATCCCATCTAATACCAGATGCCTTCATAACACCAGGGGTGTTCATAACACAAGGGGTGTTATGAACTAGATGCACTTTTAAAATAATTTTTCTCCCTGGAGTTTCCTGGGCCATGCAAATAGAGTAAATACTAAATCACTATAATGTCAGGCTTGGGATTATAAATTCACAGTAAAGAGCGATTTTGTTTTCATTTTCGATGCCTTTTAACCAAGGCTGAAATGGAGATATTTCCTTGTTGGCTTCCTTTTTGCTAGAGGATGAATTTTTTTTCCTAATCTAACTTTTTACTTGAGAGTGTAGATGTTTGAGACCCTTAACTTTTTCTAGGATCTCAATTTTCATCTTAACAGGCCTTTAGTCTCCCCACGGAGAATCAAGCTCCCTGGATTGGCAAATAACTCCAAAGTAGCTCCATGCTTCAGGGTTTGCTGACCACTCTGGTTTCAGTGGTGGCCAGGAGGAGACACCCCGCGTCTAAGGTCAGGGGCGGCAGCGGAGAGGAGTTACCCCGCATCTGAGGCCAGGGGCTGCCAGGAGAAGCCATAACATGCCCTAGGCCAGGGGCGGTGGACAGGAGGAGCCACCTCACGCTGGAGGCCAGGGACGACAGCTGGGAGGAACCACCCCGCGCCCGAGGCCAGGGGCAGCGGCCAGGAGGAGCAACCCGAGGAGCGGTGGCCGCGCAGGTGCAGGAGGGCCTAGAGGAGCTATCCCATGTTGAAGGTCAGGAAGGGCAGCAGTGAGGAGATATCCCTCATCCAAGGTAAGAAGCAGCAGCTGTGCTTTGCTGGAGCAGCCGTGAAGAGATACCTCACGCCCAAGGTAAGAGAAACTCAAGTAAGATGGTAGGTGTTGCAGGAGGGCATCAGAGGGCAGACACACTGAAACCATACTCACAGAACTAGTCAATCTAATCACACTAGGACCACAGCCTTGTCTAACTCAATGAAACCAAGCCATGCCCGCGGAGCAACCCAAGACGGGCGGGTCATGGTGGAGAGGTCTGACAGAATGTGGTCCACTGGAGAAGGGAATGGNTACTGAACTGAACTGAACTGGTTTCAACTTTTTTTCTTACATCCTGCAAATCTTACTGTCTTACAAATTTAACTTTTTTTTAACCAAATGTTTGGTGTATATTACCCAGTGTTTCTATGTGCTTGTAAGGAAATTTTTTTCAGAATTTCAAAGCAGCCATACTGTTGGAGATCAAAGTCCATTCCCTGGCTCTGAAGAACACAGTTACCTCCAGTTATGCCTGAAATAACTTGTTCTTGCTTCAGTCTAGTGGGATAGAGTGCCTCCTTTCCTTTGTACTTCTATGAAATTCTAATAATACATGGACATATCTTATTTTCTATAATGGGAGGAGGGGTAAAAATATGACAATGGGTGTAAAAACACTTTGTTAACTCTAAGGAGTGGTTCTAGCCACTCTATAACTAAGGTATGGTATCAGGCTCTCCTTTGGAAAGAGAATGCTCTGCTCTGATATACCTCCTCTGGCAGGAGTGGGGGCCGGGGGAGGTGGAGGTGGAGAAATCTGCTTAGGTAAGGTATCCAGATTCATTTGCAAGGATTTAAAATCTACTTTTGAAGAGATTTATGTTGCAGAGAAGAAGCAATTCTGGACTCCATGTTGGAACTGTTTCTTTGACTTACTTTTTATTGCTTTTGTTATTACAATCATATGTAACGGTGTGTCTCAAAGGACCCTGTCCCTCTGCCTGATGGTAAAGTGCCTTTGTTCAGCTCATAGAGATAATCTGACCCTGCCCACCTGTGAATAGAAGAGATTAACACATCCCTTCCAAAGGCTGACACTTCCCAGAGATATTTTGCAAGACTTGAGTCCCCTGGACTGTAAGGAGATCAAACCAGTCAGTCCTAAAGGAAATCAGTCCTGAAGACTCATTGGAAGGATTGATGCTGGAGTTGAAGCTCCAATATTTTGGCCACCTAAAGCAAAGAACTGACTCACTGGAAGAGACCCTGAATGATGGGAAAGATTGAAGGCCGGAGGAGAAGTGGATGACAGAGGATGAGATGGTTGGATGGCATCACTGACTCAGTGGACATGAGTTTGAGCAAGCTTTGGGAGTTGGTGATGGACAAGGAAGCCTGGAGTGCTGAAGTCCATGGGGTTGCCAAGAGTCGGACACAACTGAGCGACTGAACTGAACTGAACTGCAGACCCTTTTTACTTTACTTCCTCACAGCCTCTCCCTCTCCATTCTGCCTTTTGACTTTAATTCCTCATTGTTTCTCTCTCTAACTCTGTAAAAGAACCGGGTATCCAGAAAATCCAAAAATGATTGCTTTAAGACATTAGTCTGTCATCTTCTTGGTCAGTTTGTTTTCCGATTAAAATCATATTCCTTGCCTCAACCCCTTTTCCCTTGGGTTTATTGCCTCTCATGCAGCGAGCAGAGTGAGCTTGGACTTGGTAACACTTAGCACAGAGTGTATTCTACCAGTATGTTCCTTCTGCTTATAAACAGCACAAAACCACACAAAAAGCAAGGATTGGGAAGAAAACAAACTCTTAAATACAAATTGTGTATTTTTGCACCTTAGAAGTTCAGCCTGTCTAAACATTTGTGTTCATTTAGTTCTATTGACTTTGCACTGAGGGTTTTTTTTAATCTTTTGGCCGTGCCATACAGCATGTGAGATTTTAGTTCGCTAAAACTGTGTCCCCTGCATTGGCAGCATGGAGTCTTAACCAGTGGACCAGTCACCAGGGAAATCCCACTATCTGACTTTTTTTGAGTTTCTTCAAGTTCTTTAAGGATCGTGTCAGCTCCTCAGTCCAGATTCACTAGAAAAACACCTTCATCACTGTTCCTTGTTGTACCTGCCCGTATGTCTCACCTTGACCAAGGGAGTCTGTTCTGGATATCCCTAAGCTCCTTCTTTTTTTAAATTTTGTTTTAAAATTTTTATTTTTATTTTGGAGCATAGCTGATTTACAGTGTTGAATTAGTTTCAGGGTACATAAGCTCCCTCTTTTGCTACCAGGTCTGTGTCTTTTATCAGTGACCTGTCCCTTTGGAAAGGGCAGTGACTTCTGTCTTTCCCACAGATGTTTAGTGGGCACCCAAACCTTGACTCCCCTTGTGTTTGTCTGCCTCTCTATTTTTAGAAATGGAAACCCACTTCAGTATTCTTGCCTGGAGAATTCCATGGACAGAAGAGCCTGGCGAGATACAGTCCATGGGGTGGCAAAGAGTTGGGCATGACTGATGGACTAACACTTTCACTTTCAAAGGGTTTTTTGTTTGTTTTTCCCTCTAAGGTTTTAAAACTTGGCTACAAGGTATGGGGCGTGATTCTTCAGACCAGCATGAGGGGTGGGACCTTGTTAAAAATGTGGACTCTCAAGCCTTTCTTCAAGACCTACTGAATCAGAACCTGCTTTTTAAAGAAATCTAGGCAACTCAGATGCACATTAAAGTTTGAGAAGCCCTGTTTTAAAAACCATCATATTGAAAGAACATTTTAAATCAATCAATCATAAATAAAATAAACCAATCATTTGTAAAAGTATTGTGTATGTGTCCCATGGAATGCTCCTTAAACATGCAGATTTTCTGATTCACCCAGTGAAGAGCCTGAGTCAGTATTTCTGTGGACAGGCTAGTGTGGAGACCACACTGGAGAAGATGACTTTTAAATAGAAAAAGTATTGCATCTTCACTGTGCTTTTCATTCATAGATGGTGTTTCCAGCATGTTAGGGTGATTCATTTCTGACACACTTGTACAGGTATAAGTTCAGCAAATTTCTCCTCCCCCCCTTTTAGAAATCTCTTTGATTCCTTAATCAAGGCTCCTAGATGTTTAGATTTTTTCCTCAAATTTTCCCGGGGTAACTATAGCCATCCCAGCTTTAACTGGTTCACCTGTTCTTTCACCTCTGCCTTCTGCTGTGTACACTTTGGGAAGAAAAGTCCAACATGCATTAGATCACCCACCAGGAAGCCAGTGAGCATCTTCTCAATACAGTCCTTCAGCCTTGACTCTGATGGGCAGAGACAGCTCACTTTTCCCTCTGTACCTGCTACAGGAGGGTACAAAAGAGAATGGTATTAAAAACATGGGGAAAATCTTTTTTAAATGGCCACTTTGTTAGATCCCTGTCATTTGATTTCCTCCCACCTTCCTGCAACCAGAATTTACTCACAAGTGCTTGTCCAAGCTGAATATTCAGGTTGGGCTCAAGCTCTAGCCCTGGTGATTTCTTACTATGTGACCTTGAACAACTTTCATAAGCTTCCCTGATCTATTTCCTCATCTCTAAATGGAAATAGTAAGAGCATATAGCCCAAAGTTTGTTGGGAGGATTTTCAGAGTTAATGCTTGCCAAGTATTGCTTTACATTTGCTGCAAAATAATCATTGATGAATTTAAACATGTGATCAAAAAAGGTCACTTGGTAGCTAAATACCTACCATGGTGGACAGGTACTTTGTTGGTCCCCAGTGAACCATGATTCCTGGCTCTTATGACTTTCTGTAATTGCTCTCTGCTTTGACTTTGGACGACTTGGCTGTGCCATTGAAACATGGATGGAAGTGGGGCAGGGCACAACTTTTAAAAGAATGATGTAGCCATAGGACATGATAAAGACCAGTTGGAACCAATTAGGTCCAAGATGGCAGAAGATTCAACTTCCAGTGGACCTTGAGACTCCGTATATGCTCATTGTAATACACTAGCATGCTAAATGGCACACCCGCTAGCACCATGACAGTTTTTAGGCCAACCATAAAAGGCCAAAAAAATGGGTGGTGGCCCAATTCCTGGAAATCCCTGCCCCATCCCCAAAATAAATGGAATAACCTTCCCACTCATTAGTCAATGAAATTACCCAGCCCACAAAAACTAACTATGCCTTATTTCCAGGTTCTGTCTCTCTTATAGTCTGAGGTGGCCCACTCTTCATGGAATGTGTTTCTCCCAAGGCTTCTTGCCTTCTGAGATGGCCCACACTCTGTAAAGTGTGTTTCTCTCTAAGTAAATCCAGTTCTTACCTATCACTTTGTGAAATTTTCACGATGAAGCAAGAACTGCAAATTCATTGGCAGCACTGAGGCAGGAGGCAGATGGGCTCTCTGCAGGGTAAAGCAATTGGAGATTCATCCTCTACTGACCAAAACTCCAAGATAAGTATAGCACGACAATTATGGGAGAAAGCTGTTCAGACTATACACATTTTTCCTTCCTGAAGTCAGGAGACCTCCCCAACCATACATGCACAGAGAAGCTTTTTGGAGGTCAAAGGGGAGTGATGCTAACTAATGCTAGGCTGCCAAGATGCATTTTTGGTAGGATCCATCTTGGCTGAGATGCATGCACACACATAGAAGGATCCTGAGATATAGCCGATACAACTGTGAACCAGGCAAATCATAATGATTGGCCAAAGGAAATCCAGAAGAAATATCCCATAAAAGTAATTCAAACTGCCTTGAGGTGCAACTCAGGGACTCTCCTTCTGAGTCTGCCCATGTATCTATACACACATACTGTACTTTTTCCTCTTAATAAATACTTGTATGACTACTTTCCATCTTTATGGACATTCTTTCCTGCACAGCTGAAGGGCCAGGGCCCTTGTCACTGACTACTTGTCTAGTGGCTAGGATCTGATGCTTTCAGCACTGCTACCCAGCCTAGTCTCTGGCTGGGAACCGAAGCTCCACTGCAAGCCATTGTAGGCTGAGGCCACCCAAGATCAACACCTTTAGCTTTGGCTAATGGGACCGTGGCAAGCATGGTGTGAGTGCAAGCTTGATGAGCACTTGTAGACTGAGGTGCATCCCCTTGGAACATTCCTTCCTGGAACCCAGCCACCAGTCCTTGAGGAAGCCCAAGAAACCACAAGAAGGAGAACCAAGATCTCAGCCAACAATCGCCAGCTGAGCTCCAATCAGGGAACAACACTAACCACAAGCTCTTGGAGAGAGACATTTCAGGTCGTCTGGCCATTCCAGACCCACCTAGTCAACCTACAGAATCATGAGGAATAACAGACTCTACTGTTGTTGCTTGAAGTCACTAAGTTTTGAAGCTGTTTGTTTTACAGCAACAGAGAAACCCAAAAACCATTCTTCCCATTTGCATATTAGCAGAATCTCAATTTTACTTGGTGTGCAGTGTACCCAGTTTTTAAAAAAAAAATCTGTGTTCCCTTCCCTTTCAGAGGAAGGCAGCCATGTGATACAATTTTGATCAATAAAATTAAGTTGGAAGAGGCTTTCAGAAAATCTTCCTGAGAGGGGCAGACCACACTGGCTATCTGCTCATCCCCTTCTGACTGCCTGAAACACAGAATTGATACTGTAGGTGGGGACATTACTGAATCCAAACTCCCTCTGCTCACTGCACTAGTAACTGGAGAAGCCAGGGCTCAATCTGCAACCTAACAGTATTTCTTCCTTTTAAAAACTCTCTCATTTCTCATCTTTATGCCATGTATGAAAACAAAGGAAAAAAAGCAGTCAATCATGATTGCTGCCTAGAAGCTGACAAGCAGCTTTGGGCTAAGAAGTCCCCTCTCTGGGCCACACTGTGAGGGCTCCTGCCGGGATTCAGCTTCTCTGTTCTCACCAGTCTTCTGCAGATCCAGCCTCACACGTGATACTCTAAAATTTTTGCAAATGCCTCTCTGACCTTGAATTGTTTTCTATCCCTCTGAAATGAACACGCAAGTAAAAACCTGGAGACTTGAAGCAGAAGGCAGTGTGATCAGGGAGGTGAACTGGGATGAGAGAGCACACACAGAATGTTCTCATCATCTATGTTTCTTCATATGAGCATGTTATGCTGAATGTGAATGAAGAATCCTCTTAAGGCACACAGTTTAAATGCAACCTTTTAAAATATCCTGCAGAAGTCCACAAAGCAAATGTGAAACCCACTCAGACCTCCACCTTCCTCTCTTTGCCCCAAAGACCTGGGTTTTTCAGTGGCAAATTTCCCAGACTAACTCAATGCCAACCTAGTCTTCTGATTCTCCCAAATGGCCTCCAAAACTCCCTTTCCTGTTACATATTCAAAAGGACAAATTCCTCTACCTGGTCAATGGTGACCTCCATATCCTCAACACCAGAACCCTGCCCTCCTGCCTCTTGAAGGTGAAGGTGAAGTCGCTCAGTCGTGTCCAACTCTTTGCGACCCCGTGGACTGTAATGTACTAGGCTTCTCTATGGGATTCTCCAGGCAAGAATACTGGAGTGGATTGCCATTTCCTTCTCCAGAGGATCTTCCCGACCCAGGGATCGAACCCGGGTCTCCCACATTGGAGGCAGACGCTTTAACCTCTGAGCCACCAGGGAAGCATTATTGTAAAGCCAATTTGTCATCTTGGCATTTGTGTCCTGAGGGTTCTAAATGCATGACAGGTGGTTAGCATGGCCTCTTTGCTGGCTTCTGCTGGTTTCTGTGCAGCTTCCCCGTCCCACCTCGGCTTGGGGGAAGGAATCCGGTCCATTGCAATCTTTCTGGTGGTGGTGTCCTGTCTTCTGGCATGTCATGGGACAGTCAGAAACATCTTCACAACCTTAATTCTGTTCTGAAACTCAAACAGGAAGTCTAGAACAAGAAATTACAGGACTCTTCTCAAAGAAGGCAAAGGAAGAGTGATAACTTGACCTTAGAAGAACCTCCATCTCAAATGAGAGGAACCTGCTCAGAGTGCATGTTTGGATCATTGAGGAATTTGGATCAAAGGCAAAGCAAACAAAGGGTGTATGGAATTTTGTTAAGTGTCTTCACAGTAGTGTAGTCATATGTTTTAAGTATGAACTGTCTGCCATAGACTGTCTCTTAAAAATGTGTTCTCTCACAAAGTCGAAAGAGCAATTTTGAGAACAAGAAGCAAACTACTTCATGTCTTCTAAGGATGTTAAAGAAAGCCACAAAACTGGGAATGTGAAAATGAATAACAGAAGCCAAATGGCTACCAAACCTTAGAAAAATATAAACAAGAAGCTATAACAGATGCAAAATAACTCATCAGCCAAAGTAGGACACAGATGTATTATGTGTGCACTGTTTAGTTAAGGAAGAAACACAAATTAAAATACCTTATAAGCAGAAGTTGATCTTACTGAAGAAGACAAAAATCTGGAGCTCAGTTTTAGTGCCATAACAGAAAACAAATGGACCAGGCCAACAAAAATAGTGGCTTGTTTTAGAATCGCTCTATGAAGAGATCATTCTGAAGCATCAGCTTTTGTAAGGCCCCTTAATAACTTACCCACCCTCTTCACTTAAACTCACTTTGCTACAATGCTAATTCAAGAGCTCCAGGCGTGGCTGGGACAGTCAGGACAGCCAAGACTGCCATGGTACCACTTTATGACAATCTAGGGGGAAAATACAAAATACCAATGCCCGGGCCCCACACCAGACCATTGAAACCAGTCTTCTAGGGTGTCGGGCCAAGGCAATGGGGGTTTTTAAAGGCAGGTGATTCTAAGGAGCTGCTAAGATTGTGACCCACTGCAGAGGAAGCCAGTAAAGCTGCCCCTGCCAATTCATGGAATGACGTGCCCTGTTATTGCTTCTGACTGTGGAGCTTTGTAAAAGCCCCTGCTCTTAGCCTTTAGATAATCAGCTGTCTTCCTGATGTTTGTGAGCCCCTCACAATGCTACCTCCGCAGCCTGAATGGCAAATATTTTCTGGAATTCCTGACATGCACAGCAGAACAACCAACTTGGCACATGGATGCCTCTTTGGATTATCTTACTATGCTCCTTCCGAGAAAGGAGAGGCCAACAAGATGGAGCTTTTGGCATTAGTTGCCTGTCCCAAGGGGATGACACCTGCATTCTCATCTTCTCTTATCCAGTCCTCTGCCAGAACTAAGAGAAGTAGTAAAGTCAATATGAGAGTCGTTTATAAACAGAGGTGGCCTGAAAGTAAAACAAAGTGGTAGTTAAGAGGACCTTTCTGGAGTTGGTCATCCCAAACCTTGATTCTTGGCTCCATTCTTTCTGGTTCTAGGATTTGGACAAGTTGCTGGAACTATTTAAAACTCAGTTTCTGCACTGTAAAAACAGAACAATGCTCTGTCCAAGTTGCTGTGAGAATTAAGATAAATGGCATCTGTTAGAACCTCCATCCATATTAACCCTTGAGCAGACAGTGTTGCACAGCAGCTGAGTGAAGGGTTGAGAGCCAGACTGCCCTAGTTTGAATCACAACTCTGCCACTTTCCAGCTGTGTGATCTTGGGCAAGTTACTTAATGTCTCTGTGCCCCAGTTCCCTCATGTGCCCCAAAGGGATAATAACAGTACTTATATGTTTGATGTTGGAGAAAGAAATGGCAATTCACTCCCATACTCTTGCGTGGGAAATCCCATGGACAGAAGAGCATGGCGGACTACAGTCTATGGGATCACAGAAGAGTTGGACACGACTGAGTGACTAAACAACAGCAGCATAGGTTTGATGTAGGGATTATATTGACCTAACATTAAGGGGACTTGACATCTCAGTTTTCTCAGGACAGTTTCAGTTTATGCCTCTTGTCCTGATGTTTTGGCTGGTTTACATCTGCTTGCCCTACTTCACTCTCAGAAAATGTCCCAGATTGGATAATTAAGTACTTGGTCATGGTAGTTAATGCGTATATCACTTAGAAGAGTGCCTGGTATATAGAAGGTGCTAAATGTGTGCTAGCTGCTAATTAGCCCCCATAGCAGTGCTATCCAATAGGAATACAATGTAAGCCAGATAGTAATGTTTATTTTCCTAGTTAGCCACATTTTATTGTTATTTTATTTACTTTTATCTTTTGGCTGTGTTGCGTGGTATGTGGGAATCTTAGTTCCCTGACCAAGGATTGAACCCATGTTCCCTGCACTGAGAGCACAAAGTCTTAACCACTGGACCACCAGGGAAGTCCTCTAGTTAGCCACATTTAATAAAGTAAAAAGACATAACTGAAATTAGTGTTAATTTTATATTTAACTTAACGCATCCAAAGTATCAGCATTTCAATATGTAATCAACATAAAAATATTTTGTGAGATGATTTTCTCTTTTAGCCTTTGCATTTATGGCACATCTCAGTTTAGACTAGTGATGTTTTGAGTGCTCAGGAGCCTAGTTGACTAATGACATCTCAGCTGTCCACGTGTGGCTAGAGGTTACAATACCAGACAGAACATTCTGCACACTTTCCATTTCTTGTGGACAGTGATGGGTCTTAAGACCTTCTCAGGGCTGTAGTGTCAAAGCTCAGATGCTTATCTTCTCTGCCACATTCCTATGAGTAGGGCTTTGATGCAGGGCTGCGGGATATATTCTTAGCAAGCATCTTAACTTCACCTCCCCATCAGGTGACCAAGGTCCCTGAGAAGGGGAGGGTAGTAATCTACCCTTGGAGAAGTTTCTGCCGGCTTCCTGGCAAGTGGAAAAACCATGGACCAACCAGCATTTGCAGGTTTCTTTATTACTAGGGTCTTGTCACATTATGAGAAGAAATGTCAGAGTTATTTTATTTTCTCCCATGTCACAGTTTCCTCCTATTTGGAAGCATCACCAAGAAAATATGGAAGGTGGTTTTGTTGGAATATTTGGGCTTTTGGGACTTCTCAAGTGGCTCAGTGGTAAAGAACCTGCCTGCCAATGCAGAAGACACAGGAGATGGGTGCGATCCCAGGGTCGAGCAGATCCTCTGGAGAAGAAAATGGTAACCCATTCCAGTTTTCTTGCCTGGAGAATCCCATGGACAGAGAAGCCTGGTGGGCTGCAGTCTATGGGGTTGCAAAGAATCAGACATGACTGAGTGACTAAGCACACACACATATTTCGGCTTCTCCCCACAGATCATCTCTCTCCAGCCTTCTGATTGTGTTTTTGTTCCATTCTCTGGAATGGGCCCAGTATCACCACATTCCTTTCAATTATGCTGCCTCTAACTAGACCCAGAGGTGCAGTCAGATCCTGACCAAACACCAGAGAAAGAGGAGGTGTAACTTTGGCTCTGGTACTTTTTGGCCATCTCTATTTTCTCCTTCAGGGATAGTTTTTTTAAATCCCAACAAGTCTTAGCTTTGGTTCCTCAAACTTTAAAAGTCCTGAATTTGGGAAGAACTGATATTGGTAAGAGATGGAGCAAGAAAGAAGGGATGTGACATTATTTAATTTCAAAAATGAAAATTGAGCCCTACCAACCAATGGATTTCATTTATGGATCCTGCTAAGTCCTGGATGGCAAGACTCTTAAGATTTACAATATTGTTGGTATGGCAAGATTGACCTGCTAGATCAGATACTTTGTCAAACACATGTGAGGGCGACATAGCTGATGAAAGCTGTTCAAACTGAAGGAATGGTCTTAGGATGTTGCTGCTGCTGCTGCTAAGTCGCTTCAGTAGTGTCTGACTCTGTGCAATCCCATAGACGGCAGCCCACCAGGCTCCTCTGTCCCTGGGATTCTCCAGGCAAGAATTTTGGAGTGGGTTGCCATTTCCTTCTGCATGAAAGTAAAAAGTGAAAGTGAAGTCGCTCAGTCGTGCCCGACTCTTAGTGACCCCATGGACTGCAGCCCACCAGGCTCCTCCATCCATGGGATTTTTCAGACAAGAGTCTGGAGTGGGTACCATTGCCTTCTCATAGAGGCCATGTAATTCAGTATTCTCTTTAACTGACTGGGAAAGTGGCCCAGGAGAGATCCAAACATGTGGTGAAGTTCAAATGGAAAGTGAGTCAAACAGAAGGGTTGGGAAATCTGGTCCCCTCGCTCTTCTTATTTGCAATACTACATATCACACCATAGTTACTTTGATTTGGGGGTTATTCTCCTATTGAAGTTCAACATGCTGTTTACAGCCCCCAAAAGTTTTATGCAGTTGAGATGCTTCTATGTCTCAAACCCTTTCAGTTGAGTAAGGTCTCCATCAGAGGGTTTCATCAATGTATCCTGATCCCAATTAGCATTTTCTAAAAGGCCTGGGTGAAAACAACCAATGAGAAGACCCTGCTCAGACATACACTTGACCACCAATCTCCCTACAGGTGGCAGAACTTCCGTTGTGGTCTGAAGCTGGTGGTCTCCGTTTCAACAGAGGCAGAGATCTGGAAAAGGGTCTTAGCACAGTGGATTAACTATGAGTCCTTTCCCCCACAACAATCTCTCGCTCGGAGCTGGACTTGCTGATGGAGAAGGTGGGATTATAAGTTAAGGAGAATAAGCACATGAGCCACCTGTGGGAACCATTCAGAGCTGACAAAGGCGGGTGGACTCCCAGGCAGGTGGCTGGGACAGGGTCTGGTCATGTAAAAGAGAAAAATAATTTATTCTATGAATAATGTTCTTATTTTATGAATAAAAGGCTAATGATCCTGTGTGTGTTAAACACTCAGTTGTATCCAACTCTTTGCGGCACAATGGACTGTAGCCTTTGTCCACTGAATTCTCCAGATATGAATACCAGAGTGGGTTGCCATTCCCTTCTCCAGGAGATCTTCCTAACACAGGGATGGAACCTGGATCCCCAGCATTGCAGGGAGATTCTTTACCATCTGAGCCATCAGGGAAGCCTTACACAATTATTGTTTGCTATTTTAACTCCTTCAGCTACAGAACGTGTGTGTGTGAAGTCGCTTCAGCCGACTCTTTGCGACCCTAGGGACTGTATCTCACCAGGCGTCTCTGTCCATGGGATTCTCCAGGCAAGGTTCTTTACCACTAACACCACCTGGAATACGCACATGTTAACTTTCCAAGGCAGGCTTCCCTGGTGGCTCAGACAGTAAAGAACCCCCCAGAGCCCCCACTCCCTCCACCTCTCCCCCACCCTCTGCAGTGCGGGAGACCTGGGTTCAATCTCACGGTTGGTGGAAAGTGGTGCGTATTCTGTAGCTGGGGCTTCCCAGGTGGCACTAGTGGTAAGAACCCACCTGCAATGCAGAAGAGGCAAGAGAGGTGGGTTCCATCCCTGGGGCGGGGAGATCCCGTGGAGGAGGGCACGGCAAATCCAATATTCTTGCCTGGAGAATCCCCATGGACAGAGGAGCCTGGAGAGCTGCAGTCCATGGGGGTCACAAAGAGTTGGACACCACTGAGCAACTAAACACAGCACACAACTTTTCAAGGCAGCACGGGACAGCGTGCTTCAGTGCACATCTTCCCAGCTGCCACTGTTTAGCGAGACTGACCTGCTGCAAGGGGAACAGAAAACTAACATGCGGCAGTATTGTTCCCAATAAATACCCTACATTACACCATTCATGTGAACTGCAATGAATGAATGTACTGTGGAAATTGCCAGCATTGAACCAAAAACAATTTAATCAGTTCAGGTGTCTTTTAGAGGATGGTTTTATTTCAGAGGGATAAAAGACAGGAAGAGGAGTGTGCATTCTGCTTTAAACCAGCTATTCATCACTTCTCTAAGGAATAGCTGACCTATGATTTAGGAAGGGAAGACCATGCAGCTAGTTACACAGCTTTTGTCTCTGATGTTACCTGTTAAACCTAAGGCAGGCTGTTCCTTTGGCTTGCTGCTGGTGGTGGTGGTAGTGGGGAGGTAGGGGTACAGATAAAGCCTGACTGGTAGTCGTGGGGATCTGTTTAAGACATTATAAACTGAACTTAGGTGAATTTCATTTGTGTTGGATAAAAAAAAAAATTCAATTGCTTTAGATTTGCTCTCACCAAAAACGGACTCATATCACACATTTGTTTCCAGAAAGCTTCCTGCAAAGGACTTGGAGTTAACAGAACGCAGAGGCTTTGGTGAAAAGACTTTTAAAGTCATTGCTGGTTGGCATGACCAGAATGAATCGCAAAGGCGTCCCAAATTAATGGAGAGGCGGAGAGCTTTGAAATCCTTGGGAGTTGAAGCAAGAGTCCATTACGATTCAAACGCAGGGGCTCAGGGGGCTGGGGAAAGGAGAGGAGCTCCGGGGGGCCTGAGGCCGGGTCCCTCAGCATCCCAGACCCCACAGGGAGGGCGTTCCGCACAGTGCCTCTCAGTTCAGACAGTAGGCGTCTCCTTCCTAACTCGCGAGCAGCGCTGAATGCTGGTAGTTTTCTGTTGCCACCTGATGAACGTTAGGAAACAGTCGCTCCGACCAACTGGTTCAGTCCAGAGACTCTGAGCAGGTTTTAGTTTCCTTTCTGTTCAGTAATTTTGGAAACTATGACCGATTTGATTCTGGGTAGAAGGCGCTTGGATTAGTGACTTGCAAACACCAACACTTTGGACGTTAATCAGAAATGAATGCCATTCAGGATCTCATCCGTTCTAAAATCCCGGGGGTCAGAACACCGGTGGTTTCCATTAGCTTCAGGTGACGATGATGCAAACAGATCCACCGGGCAGAATCCCACGATCCGCGGAAAACTACAAACAGGCTGCGGACGCTTGGGCCGCGCGGGCCGGGAGCACCTCCCGCAGGTTGCGGCCGGAGCGCGGGGCCGGATCACCTGACTCGAGGAATTTGGGGCCGCGCGCGGTGGAAGAGGAGGGGAATGGTTAGTACCTCCCTCCCGGCTCCCGCGGGATCCGGGTCGGCGGGGGCCGGCGCCGGGCGGCCACGTGGTGGTGCTGCCGCCGCCCCCGCCCCGCCGGCCCAGCCCGGGAGCCGCGGCGCCCACGGACCCCCGCAGCGGGGGGAGGAGGAGGAGGGACCGAGGCGCAGGAAGCCGGCAGGAAGCGAGCCCGGCGGCCGCGTTTTCCTGGGGAAGCGGCGGACGGGGTGGCGCAGCCAGCGGGGCCGACCCAGGGAGCCGCTGCCGCCGCCTAGATGGGGTGAGTGCGCGGCGTCGGGAGGCTTCCCGGCGCGGGGTCCTCAGCTCGGTTGCCCGCCTTTGTGTCTGGGGCTCCGATGAGGGTAGGAGGCGCGGAGGACGCGCAGGGCGGAGTGGCTGCGAGGGTCCCGCCACCAGTCCCTTTTCCTCGCCTGCCGCCAAGTGTCTGCAGAGGACAGGCGGAGAAACAGAGGAAGAGGGGAATGGTGGGGGTCCGAGTAGAGAGGGAGGGCGCGCCAAGTTAGGAGAGGGGCTTTCTCCTGCTGATTCCCCGCCACTCGCAGGCCGGCTGGGGCAGGGGTAGGTGCGGAGGGACCGCGGGTGGGAATGAATGACTAGTCCCCCCACCCCCGGCGGGACGTTCTGGGTACCCCGAGCCCGCTCCCAGTCCCACCTGCCCGGCCCGCCCGGCGTCTGGCTCCCCCAGGTCCCCGGTTCTGGACTCGACCCGCCTCGCGCTGAACTTGGAGGAGCTGGGGAGGAAGGCGCGAGCGGGAGACTCGGTGGGCTCGGGCTACCAAGGGTCCGCTATTGTTCTCTTCCTGACTCCGGGAGCCCTCAGGGTGCAGGCGGGACCACTCCGGGCCTCCAACTGCCCCCCCAACCCCCCAGCTCCCCCATCTTTTGGGTCCTTTTTCCCACCGCAGCTCCGAGGAGGGCCGGGAGGAGGGATGCTGGAGTTCGGGCTGACTTCGGGAGGAGGGAGTTCTTGGAACCGCAAGAGGGGCGCCCGCCCGCCATCTACCCCATCCTCTGCCCTGGAGGGTGGGTACTCTCCCTAACCCACCCTCCTCCCCTCGCTGCTGGCTCGGGCAGGTTGTGTGCCCGCGGTTTAGTTTCTGCAGTTTGCAGAGTTCGTCAGCTAACCCTAGGCTCACGCTCTCCTCTGCTGTGGACCTCGTACCCCGCTTTTGTGGAGGGGGTGGGGCTGAGAGCCGGGGAGATCGCAGACGCGGCAGATGGAGCCCGGGGTAAAGTGGAGAGAGGCTGCAAGTGATCTCCCAGCGCCTGAGTTCTGTGGCCAGGCTTGCGCTTCTCCGAAGAGCCCAGCTCAGCGCAACTCGTTTCCGATGATTGGGGAAATGTGCGAACTCTAGGTCGCTCACCTAGACCAGCGGCTTCGCTTGGCCGCAGGCTCACAGGTGATTTAGATGGGCTCTGTTTTCTTTCCGGGAGAGGAGACTCCCGAGCGCCCTGGAATGGGGAAACATTGCCAGTTCTCTGGAGAATGCGATCTCAAGCTCCTCAGAGCCTGGCAGAGGGAGGAGTTGGTTTTGTCGGTCAGTAAGACGTAGCAGAAGCTTATCTTAGCGAGGAGAGTCTCACCTTCTTGAGGTTTGGACAAACTTTCAAAGGAGACAGCGCATCACAGGGAGGCTGGATTTTGATTGCTTGGTCTCCAGCCTGTGAAGTCCTGTTTACAGGTGTGGCTGGGAATTTTATTACTGATGGATGTAATCTGATTATCCTTTCTTAGTGATGCTTAACCAGTGTCATATTTTTTTCTCTTTTGCTTGTAAAATAGTTGATTTTATGTGAGGAATTTTATCCTGTTCTTATAATTTTTAGTCCTTGCAAGACTTGGAGTGGGAGTGGGAGAGGTGGTCCATTCTGGGCTGTCTGCATTCATTGAAGATGCTTCAGTAAAGCATTTATTGTGTCATTTACACTCCTTTAAATGTGTTTTTATGCCTTTTTTGGGGGGGATGGTTATAACCCTCCTGAAAAATCTTACTACTATTATCTATAAAATTGAAATAAAGTAATGGCTGCTGGGCCCTGGAGATTCAGTGAGGACACAATGTGGTGCCCTTATCTGCCAGAATTGTATTTGACAATGAAGTTCTGTCTCCAGATTGCCTCTGTAGCATCTTTGAGGCACGCACATTTAGCATCACTCACCTCTTAAGGGTGAAGAACCTGAGCTTTGAAAGTTAGGGAACTTGGCCTTGGAGTTACTGGAATGTGGTGGAGGAGCTTTGTCTATCCCTTCCTTCTATCCTTCCTGTTGTTGTTTTAAAGTAAAAGTATGAACAATTTCAAACATACATAAAGAGAACATAGTAAGGCTTCCATTTTCCACTACTTATGTTTGAGTTACTATTTCCATATTTGCTTCGTATTCCCCTGTCTTATTAAAAATAAACTGCAACTGAAATATTTTATCCATCCCTCCTCTTCTGCATCCATCCTCAGATAACCACTGCTGTGGAATCAGTATACAGAGTGTCCAAACATGTTTGTACTTCTGTGTTACATATCTACAAACCATATCCCCAAGCTTAACATTTTATTTAAGTAGCATAATTCTATATACATACAGCTTGCATTTTTAAATTTGTCAGTATGTGTTTGAGATGCCTGTAGATCTTATTTACTTTAGCTGCTGCAGAGAATTCTAGTGTATGAATAAATTATAGCATGTTCTTTCCCTTGCCAAGAGAAAATTTGAGAGTTTCCAGTTTTTCACTGTTACACTTTTTCTGCATAGGACAGTTGATCTTTTTCTCCTTTTTTTTTTTTTAAACTTAACAATGCTACAGTCAACATCTGAAATGTGTTCTCCTTGAGCAATTTCTCTGTGAAACACACCTATACAGTTGGTTGCTGGATAGTGGGATCTAGGTAATGATGCATTTATTATTTCTTCTTCAGCATGTATGTAGGGTATATGTAGGGTCTCTCACTTGCTGAATGAAAAGTGAAATTGATGTTTTAGCTTTTAAGGTTATGTTAGTTGGCTGAGTTCTTCAGTTTTTTCATTTTTTTTCCTCAGAAAAACGAGTGCCTCTTAATTTTAAAGTGGGAAAGTGAAAGTAGCTCAGTCGTGTCCGACTCTTTAATTCTCTAGGCCAGAATACTGGAATGGGTAGCCTTTCCCTTCTCCAAGGGATCTTCCCAATCCAAAGATCCAAGCTTGAGACAAAAGTGTGATGCAAGTTTGGAATATTTATACTAAAGCCTTTCTTGGCTGGTCACCCAGGTGTAACCCTGGATTACTTGCTCAACTTTCTCTTCCTCATTTCTTCAAGCTTGGAAAGATTAGGGACTTAAGTGAAGTGAAAGTCAGTCGTGTCTGACTCTCTGTGACCCCATGGGCTGCAGCCTGCCAGGCTCCTCCATCCATGGAATTCTCCAGGCAAGAATACTGGAGTGGGTAGCTGTTCCCTTCCCCAGGGGATCTTTCCATCCCAGGGATCAAACCCAGGTCCCTGGCATTGCAGGCAGATTCTTTACTGTCTGAGCCACCACCCATTTACAGAGGCATGTTCCTGCTCTCTGCATGTATGAAAATATGGCTCTGTTCATGACATTTTCCATCTGATTGTAACTCTGTTATCGGGAAGCAGTTTAAGGCATTAAAACCCTCAGGTTGCTGGGCACACTCCCGCCTCAGCGCTGCTGCGTTTACTGTTCGCCATTGTTTGGATCACTCTTCTGCCAGCTGTCTGCAGGGCTCTGCCACTCAACCCCTCAGCTCTTCACTCAGAAGTCATCTTCTCTGGCCACCCTTTATGACATACCCTGGTGCTCTTCTCTCTCTCTCTCTCTCTCTCTCTCGTTCTTTTTTTGGACCAGGGATTGAACCTGGGCCCTTGGCAGTGAAAACTCTGGGTCCTAACCACTGGACCACCAGGGAATTCCCTTTTCTCCTTTATTTTCTTCCTAGCACGTAATTGCCTTCTAATTTGCCAGGAGTTAATATTAGTTTAGTTCACATGAGTAATCTGTCTGCACTAGAATCTGTGCTCCGTGAAGACAGGGATTTTGTCTCTTTTGTTTACTATTGAATCTGTAGTGTCAGGAACAGTGTTGCACACAGTACGTACTCAAATATTTGAATTTCATGCCTTTTGTTGTGATTTTCTACTTAAATTTTTTCTTAGCACATATTGGATATCCTCAGTGGTGCTGGCTGTTACCCTGGCTGCACCTGAGTGCCCCAGATGAGGATAAAAATACAGGTTCTTATAAACAGAGCACTCATTAAATCTGTGTGATCTATCCCACAAAGCACTTGTGTCTTCAGATTTTTCTGCAACATTTGCCTTAACCTGAATTCAGAGGAAAACATAAGTAATACGATGCTCAGAAGCACACCATCTTTCCTTTTCTTAGTAGCTTAGCCTGCCAACAGTTAGCTGTGGATGAGCATGACCAAGTGATGCTCATTCTCCATTCCATACAGGATCCAAACAGACGAGAAATGATCTCAAGTAACACCCACCACACTGAATTTCCAAGAATAGAAAGTGTATCTCTCTGAATTGTTGCAGAGGGTTTATTCATCATTGCTTTGATTTTTGTGCATTCACCCTGAGGTCATGTTTTCTTTTTTCTCTGGTTGGGGGGAATGGTGACCTTACTATGAAGATCCAGGAGCAATCAACATATAAAATAGTATACCCAGAAATACGTAAAAGAAAAACTGTCACATCAGACAATCCTTAACTCGTCGTACTGAAAGCATTCACGATTAGTGCTGTGCATTATTTTGCTGAAAGCCAACTGAATATCCTCTGTGTAGGAGAAATGATGAATATAGGAGTTGACAAGACAAAGCTAAATATATCAAAAGCCTCTTGGGTGTATTTTAAATGGGTGATAGTGAAAAGGATTCTAGATCCCCCCCCCCCCCATTAATTATTTACCTAGGTGTATGATACTGATGGTATCCTTTAAAGAAAATCATGAAGATGCTGCATGATTTAGAGATTATTTCTTGTTTTATTGTTACCCATGAGCTGAAAAGTACAGGTGGTAGTAGTTTAATGAAAGATTGTTAATCAAACTCAGTGTCCCAACTCCAGCCATCTATGGTGAACAGACTGCTCCAGCCTTTGACATCAGGCTTACTGATGGGTATTAGTAAATATAATCAATATTTTAGCAAGTAATTTTACTGACTTAACATGTGTTTTAAAACGAAACCTCTTCTCATTGAAGTATGCTTCATTCTTCAGTTTTATATTCTGTATATAGTAGTGTCTGTCACATAGTAGGTGGTAACATTGAACTGTACACACCCACCCACCCTCCTGTGTTGCCATAAAGCCCTTCAGGGTGTTCATCAGATAGTGAACTTTCGGGAGCCTAGAGGAGAATTGAAACAGAAATCAAAAGGCCGAGGAGTGGAGGTAGTTAGCCAAATGCAGGCAGACGTTCAGAAGATATATTCCTTTTCAGGGAAGTTAGATCACCTCTCTGAGCCTTGGTTTTCTTTTTTGTTTTTATTTGAAACTCCTTAGTTGCAAAGAGTGAAGTTTAGCCAACTGTTATGGACTGGATTTTGTATGCCTTCCCCACCGCCCCTCCCCGCCACACAAAATATTTATATATTGAATACTCATTCCCAGTGCCTCAGAATGTGACTGCATTTGGAGGTCGGGTCTTTAAAGAGGTGTGTGCGTGCTAAGTCTCTTCAGTCATGTCTGACTCTCTGCAACCCCGTGGACTGTAGCCCACCAGGCTCCTCTGTCCATGGGATTCTCCAGGCAAGAATACTAGAGTGGGTTGCCATTTCCTTCTCCAGAGGATCTCACGGACCCAGGGATTGAACCTGTGTCTCCCTCATTGCAGGCAGACTCTTTACTGTCTGAGCCTTACCTATATAGTTTAAAAACCTGCTTCTGGCCTTTGGAACAGTTACTGTGTCTTGCCTGCTTCACCAGCTGGTTTTGTGTGATAGGTCTCACCTCATCTAACCTGAACCTGGGACCTAGTCCAGTTCTTCCTGTAGTAACTGGCCTTCACTGGAAACAGTGTCTTGCCTTATAAATTCCACAGCCATCGGTCACCCCTGGGTAAGGGGCAATCTTTGGGAGTTCATGACTTGTTCCTCCCTAGTTCTAAATGAACAGAATCCAGTTGTGAGAGAAGTTGGTTGTAGGCCAAGGAGTTTATTGTATAGTGCAAGAAAATACATAATTTTTTCTTTTATTTTTTTCTAAAATTGGCATTTAGTAAACAGCAAATTTATCATCAAGTAATCGAGCATAAGCATTTTGTTCTCTACTATATCAGTTTTCCCACTGTCAATAATTACTTTCAAACCTTAACTCTTTTTATCCCTGTTAAGTATTGCAATTGGTAACAGCGATATCAATCTACAGTTGTTGTGTTTTTTTTTCTTTCCTTCTATATGAACTCAGTTTGCTTAATCCAGAATATTTTCTTTTTAAAGAGCTAAATGACTCCAGAATTAACAACCCCAGCAGCATCTCTCTTTTCACTTTCACCACGTCTGTCCAGTTCCTTTTGCTGGCTGAAATGACAGAAACCTAGCCAGGAAAGAAAGCTTTGGCAGAGCTCACTGGTGGGGAATAAAAGGCTGAGCAGCTTCCTTTGCTCTAGGGCAGCACAGAGTCAAGTGTTTTCCTCCAAGAGAAGTTCATTTTGCAGACCGAGGCAGGCCATCTAGCAGGAATTCTTAAATATTTTTGAGTCAAAGATGGACATTTTTGCAAATTGGATACAGGTGTTGGACCACTTTTCCTAGAGGGAAATTCACTTATATGCAATGATGCTATCCACTTGTAATCTTTGTTGATTTCAAAAGGTTTGTGGAAGTCCCTGGGCTCTGCCTAGCTGTGAACATCTTTGGAATCCCCATGTTAACCCAAGATCTGTTGAATGTACCTAGAAGATCTTTATGCATTTGTCCTATTTACTTTTAACAGCTGCCTTATAAGGTCGGGAGTACAATGACAAGGGGGTCTGTTCTTTAACAAGTGCCACTATTCCTCAGACCTGACAATATCATACAGGTATGTGTGCTGTTGCTCAGACATGTGTGACCCTTTGCGACCTCAGGGACTATAGCCCACCAGGCTCCTCTGTCCATGGGATTTTTCAGGCAAGAAATAGTGGAGTGGGTTGCCATTTCATCCTCTAGGGGAATCTTCCTGACCCAGGGATCGAACCTGCGTCTCCTTTGTCTCTTGTATTGCAGGCAGATTCTTTACCACTAGCGCCACCTGGGGAGCCTTATCTAACAAGAGTGCAAAGTAATAACTGTGGGTCTTAAACCCTCAGTAGGAAAACCAGTCTATTACCATCGATGATTTTTAGGAACTATTTCTATTGGAAGCAGTAAAACGCTATTTAGAAGTAATAAGTAGTAAACCTGTCGTATGGCTATTTCACAGAGATGTGCTGGTTTCCAAGGCTGGGTCTTGCGCTCCTCACCCCAGGGATAATTCTTGGTCTAGTGCTGGTACATACCGTTTTCTGCTTTCCAGGGGACAGCAGCTTCCTCCCTTTACTGTTGAAGGAGGGAATGAAGATGTCCCTGGGTCCAGCACATGACACTTCTAAGCTCACGGGGTCAATCTCTTGACTGCTCAACCAGGTACAGGGAATGTGTCCAGTTCTCTGTGTCCTTCTCCTGTCAGTCTCCAAGCCTATGGGGCTGCCTCCAAAAGGGACCCAAGGAAGATAGGGGCACATTTCCTAGCTGGGGAGCTGGTCCTCAGAAGCTGACTTTTTCAGAGGAACTAGCCCACCTCTGGAAAGTAGCAGATGCTGGGAGAGAGTCATCCCAGGATCATCAGCCATGCTCAGGAAGGAGCTTGTTCTGTCACTATCCATCTTAGGTGACATCCTTGATCTCTTTAGTGAATATTTGAGCTGGCTATAACAGAAGGTGAATAATGTAAGCTTTTTTCAACAAGTTCTTTGAATTGACTTGAGCACCTTCTCTGTCTGCACCAGTTTGCTTCTAGACTGGCAGATTCTGGAGGTCTGGGCCGTCTTACTTAGCATCAAATCCTTGTGAGCAGTACATGTTGGTGGAATCATTGAGTGGTAGATAGAAGATCTGGGGATGAACAGCAATGCCTGCCTTCATGGAGCTTTGAGTTTTAATGAGGTTAACACATTTTCATTCCATTGGAGTACAAGGCTCTAGTTGTTGGAGTGGAGTGGTGGGGGGGACCCAATCGACAGAAGGTGTTGAAGTCTAGGAAGGAGAAATGAGCCCTCTGAACGTGGCACAGTCAATAAGGGGCGAAGCTAGAAGTGAGCCTCAGTTCTGGCTACTCTTGGCACAGGGCTTCTAGATGTTGTCCTTTTCTTTTCTCTCTGATTTAGACAGTGACCTTGTGAGTCCCACAGGTAGCTAAGGACAAGTGTTATGAATGAAGACTGGTATAAACTCTGACTTGCTGCAGTGGAGTCTGGTGTAGAGTCTGAGGTGAGGCAGATGGCTTTGAGCGGCAACAGGAAGGTTGGAAAAGGAACTGGAACCCAGGCCCTTGGGATCCAGCTAGGCAAGAACCACATAAACAAACCCATTTGTCAAGATTTGTCAGTGAGTTAACAAGATCTGTGCTGAGCCTCTTAGTTTGATAAGAAGGCTCACATAACTTGACCATCTCCTCCTAGAGAGTTGACCTGTTTGTGATTGATAGCTTTTCAAAAATGAAAGGGAGTGCTGACTTTGGGTGGATGGTTTTGACCCATAGACATTTCACTGGTGGGAGAAGCAGCCTATACACAGTGGCTCCTCCCAGCTGCCCCAGAGGACGTGGGAACCTCTGAGCTGCAAGGCTAATAGACTTGTGAGGTGCTTTTTCTTTCTTCCTTAGCAAAGGCAGCCAGAAGCAAAACACAGTTGACCCTTGAACCATGTAGGGGTTTAGGGGGATACCTCCTACCCCACTACCACCAAGTTGAAAAATCTGTGTATCACTTTGACTCCACTAGAACTTAACTTCTAATAGCCTACTGTTGGCAGGAAGCCTTACTGGTAATACAAATTGTCGATTAGCACATATTTTGTATGTTATAGATATTATTTATTGTTGGTTCAGTTGCTCAGTCGTATCTAACTTTGCAACCCCATGGACTGTAGCACGCCAGGCTTCCCTGTCCTTCACCATCTCCCAGAGCTTGCTCAGATTCATATCCATTGAGTCAATGATGCCATCCATTATCTCGTCTCTGTCAGCCCCTTTTCCTCCCGCCTTCAGTCTTTCCCAGCATCGGGCTCTTTTCCATTGAATGGGCTCTTTGCATCAGGTGGCTGGAGTATCGGAGCTTCAGCATCAGTCCTTTCAATGAATATTCAGGATTGATTTCCTTTAGGATTGACTGTTCGATCTCCTTGCAGTTCAAGGGACTCTCAAGGGTCTTTTCCAACACCACAGTTCAAAAGCATTAATTCTTCAGCGCTCAGCTCTCTTTATGGTCCAACTCTCATGTCCATACATGACTACTAGAAAAACCATAGCTTTGACTAAATGGACCTTTGTTGGCAAAGTAATGTCTCTGCTTTTTAATATGCTGTCTAGGTTTCTTATAGCTTTTCTTCCAAGGAGCAAGTGTCATTTAATTTCATGGCTGCAGTCACTATCTGCAGTGATTTTGGAGCCCAAGAAAATAAAGTCTGTCCCTGTTTCCATTGTTTCCCCATCTATTTGCTGTGAAGTGATGGGACTGGATGCCATGATCTTAGTTTTTTGAATGTTGAGTTTTAAGCCAACTTTTTGACTCTCCTCTTTCACTTTCATCAAGAGTCTCTTCAGTTCCTCTTCACTTTCTGCCATAAGGGTGGTGTCATCTGCATATCTGAGGTTATTGATATTTCTCCTGGCCATCTTGATTCCAGGTTGTGCTTCATCCAGCTGGGAATTTTGCTTGATGTACTCTGCCTATAAGTTAAATAAGCAGGGTGACAGTATACAGCCTTGATGTACTGTTTTCCAAATTTTGAACCATCCATTATTCCTTGTCCGGTTCTAACTGTTGCTTCTTGACCTGCATACAGATTTCTCAGGAGGCAGTAAGATAGCCTGGTATTCCCATCTCTCTAAGAATTTTCCACAGTTTGTTGTGATCCACACAGTCAAAGGCTATAGCATGGTCAATGAGGCAGAAGTAGATGTTTTTCTGGAATTCTCTTGCTTTTTCTATGATTCAGTGGATGGTGTCAATTAGATCTCTGATTGCTCTGCCTTTTCTAAATCCAACTTGAACATCTGTTCTCAGTTCACGTACTGTTGAAGCCTAGCTTGGAGAATTTTGAGCATTACTTTGCTAGCATGTGAAATGAGTGCAGTTGTATGTTGTAGCCTTACAATAAAGGAAGCTAGAGAAGAAATGTTAAGGAAATAGTGAAGGAAGAGAAAATACACTTCCAGTACTGTATAGTATTGATACCCTACAATACAATACAGTGTATTGATACCCTAAGTTCACGTTGTCTGTTTACGTGATTAATTGATAGTATCCACATCAGTATAGTCTTATAATACAAAACACTTTCGATGTTATACGTATTATTAACATTGGACATCAAAAATGAAAAGCTGTGAAAAAATTCATATTTATAGGAATAAACAGTGGTGTGATTGCTTTAAGGTGGCTTAGTATAATTGGTACAATTGCCTCATGGTAGTGTAGCCTAGATACTAATGAATGAATCTTTATAAAATTTTATGGTATACAGTATTATAGTTATATTCATAATATAGTATTGAAAACTGTTACATTTTTAAACAAAGCTGCTTAGTATATTGATAGGCTGATAGGCAGTTTCTCCTATTATGAGAGAGAGGCATACTGTAATTTTTTTTAAAGCAAAGTTAAAAAACAGAAACCTAATGGATTATTAGTTTTATATTAAATATCACCCACCTTATGCCTATTTAAGAATAGACTGGTATCTGCACATTTTATGCATTCATGATATTCCTTAAACTTTTTTTTTTTGTATTTCTAGGCTACATGGTTCATTGGTGAGGTTTTTCAAATTGTACCAAATCTCCAAAAAGCTTTCCAGTCTATTTATTGAAAAAAAAAAATTGCATGTAAGTGGACTTGCATAGTTCAAACCTCTGTTGTACAAGGGCCGAAAACATATGTGGAGCCCTGAGGTCCCACGTTGAACCATGTCAGGAAGGCCTCACCCACAGACAGGTGGGGAGAAGCCTACCATTCTGTCTCCAAGTGAATCTTATTTTGGGCTCAATCCACATTCATCATGGATGCAAGTTACTTTGACGAATATGCTCAGGACCTTCTTGAATCTTCATTTAAAAAAATCCTTAATTTTCTTTGGGGCTATATCATTTTTCTCTTTTGATAAAAGTTTCACATTTCTTTCCTTTGAGCTTTATTATTTACTTAAAAAAAATATTGTTTGGCTGTGCTAGGTCTTTCAGCATGCAGAATCTTTGGTTGCAGCATGTGGGATCTAGTTCCTTGACCAGGGATTGAACCTGGGCCCCCTGCACTGGGAGTGTGGAGTCTGACCACTGGACCCACCAGTGGTCACTCAGTCATGTCTGATTCTTTGCAACCCCATGGATTGTACTCCGCCAGGCTCCTCTGTTCATGGGATTCTCCAGGCAAGAATACCGGAGTGGGTTGCCATTTCCTTCTCCAGGGGATCTTCCCGACCCAGGGATCTAACCCGGGTCTCCTGTGTTGCAGGCGGCTTCTTTACAATCTCAGCCACCAAGGAGGCCTCTGGACCACTAGGGTAGTCCCTTTGAGCTTTTTTTTGAAATCCAAAGAAACTAGAAAATATAGGCATAGACACTAACCAGTATCTGTATACCAACCAGGATTTCCTAAGAGTTTTTTTTTTTTAAAGGAAAAACTCCTTTCTTCCACTAACCTTGTGTATCCGTCCAGCCAGCAACACCTTGATAATTAGATTCTTTCTGTGCTGTCCAGCTTTAGGTCGTGTTTGGTGTGCTGCTTGGTGACTTTTTCTATTGCTTCTCCTCTAGAGTCTTTAAAAGCTAGAAAGAGATGACCCCCTGTCCCAGCCTGTCTCCCAGCGGATCTATGGACGGCTGTGTTACCACTTGTGCCTTGTCTAACAACAAGCTTGCTTTCTTCTTCTGCTTTAAAACAACCCCTGATTATTTTAAGTGCATACCCCTTGGAACAAAGCGCATTTGATTTTCATTACATTGCAAATGGGTGTTTTTGTCCACTGTGGCAAAAGAAACAAAGAGTAGCTCACCCTATCCTGGTGATATCTGAGGTGGCAGCCTGCTGGCTGCGGGTGCTTCTGTGTGTGGCCTCCAGAACAAATACTGCCTGCACCCCCTCCCTGGCCCATTACTGTCTCACTGGTGATTGTTTTAAGACACACTTTTATTATGATATCAGTGCTTGTAGAACACTGTAGTATTTCTTTTTTTTTTTATAGCTTGGAAAGAGGTATACAAGATACAGGTATATTGTATACAGGTATCCAGTGTCCAGGACATTAGAATAATTTCCTAAGGAACAGAAATGCCCTAGTGATGGGGAAGGATTTAAATATCTAGCCGTTCTTCTTTTTCATATTGTTGCCAAAGCATGGAAACCTCCACCCCAGTCTGTAGTTTGCCAGCTCAGCTGAGTATAAAAATAGCCACTTCACTTGTCTGTAATTATCTTTACATTTTATGTTATTGACTGGGTATCTTTAGCCAAGCTGTATGGAAAAGGATTTTTTTTTTTCTGGACTGGTGAGCTCATTACATTTATTCACTATGTATATGTTTCACATGTTAAAAGGACAAAGAAATAAAATGCCACCTTCCCCTGGAATGTTGTGAGGGCAAACAGCCAGAAGGGAATGCCTTTTTTCATATTGGTCTGTTCAGACGTCCTAGGGGAAGCTCTGTATATGCCAGTGGCTGATCTGAGGACTGTTCCATCTTTAAAGGCAACAAAATTTTTTTAAGTTGTAAAAAGGTTGGCCTGTTGGTCAGACTTTTTAAAAAAATTACTAGTGCTGTTTAATATGCAGCCCAGAAACTGCACTTAAGTGTCAACCCAGCCTTCTATTTTTAAATTGTGCCACTTTGGCCAAATAAACTTTCTTGGTGGCAATTTCCTAATCTTGAAACTGAGAATAAAAGCAATAGCATCTAATTTTGAAGTAGTGTGAGCATTAAATGAGATAATACTCATTTAAATCAGATAGTAAAAAAAATTTTTTTTGCAAAGTAATCGTGTAAATGATAGCTATTGTTAATATGACTAAGATTATCATGTTCTGTATCCTACCTTTGAAGAACTGTTGGTTGATTGGCTAATATGATTGTACCTGCCATTATAAGCTATAGCACTAAAAAGGGGTTGCCCTCATATGTCATTGAAACACATTTGCCAGGTATCTTCTGTGTAGTTTGGGACTATGTTTTCCTGTCTTATCATTCCTCCATTTAGTTCATCTTACCCTGATGCTGGGAGGGATTGGGGGCAGGAGAAGAAGGGGACGACAGAGGATGAGATGGCTGGATGGCATCATGGACTCAATGGACATGAGTCTGAGTGAACTCCGGGAGTTGGTGATGGGCAGGGAGGCCTGGCGTGCTGTGATTCATGGGGTTGCAAAGAGTCGGACACGACTGAGCGACTGAACTGAAATCCTTTCGTAATGTGGACAGTATAAAGGCATGTTTCCTATAGTTTTGATCAATCCTATTCCCAGTTGTATTAACAAATTCCGTTGTGTCTCACCAGACAACTTTTGTTTCAGTCACCATCTAGGCACAGAGGAGTAATCTTGTGGTTAAAATGAAGATAGTAGTGTCTAGAATGAAGTGATGGGGAAATGAAATTCCCTTTTGAATCCTTTGGAAAATTGTCCACCTGTTGTTAGAGAAAAACAGACCTGTTTTCTGAACCATATATAACAGAGTAATAGTTTGCATAGAAGTCTATCAGTCTGGAAATGAAATTTAAAAAAATTTTTTACATTGGAGGATAATTGCTTTACAATGTTGTGTTAGTTTCTGTTGTACAGCAACATAAGTATACATATATCCCCTCCCTCTTGAGCCTCCATCCCACCCCTCTATGATGTCACAGAGCTCTGATCTGAGCTTTGAAATGAAATTGTTGATTAATCATCCCTTCTGCATGTGGCAGAGTGAATCTTTTAAACTAACTTTCATCCATTACCAACTTGCGGGATTTACTAGATCTAAGCTTTATGATTTGATAATAAGTGAATGTTAAATATGATAACCTATACTTTTTTCCCCTTAATTTTGTGCCTGCCTTGTAATAATAATAAGATGCTGTAATTGCCAGTTGTGCCAGTCTTTGAGGGGAAAATGTGAATCATTACTGTCTAATAGAATATAAGCAAGCCATAAATACATGCCATCACAAGTCATTTTCAAAGTTTCTAGTAGACACAAGAAGGAAAATGAAGCAACTGAGATTGTAATCATCTTTTATTTTTATTGAGATATCCAAAATTCTGTCAACATGTTTTCAGTCAAGCTATTAATGATATAGTTGACATTTTTGTTATAGTAAATCTTTGAAATCCATTGTGTATTTTCTACTTACAGTGCATGTCAGTTAGTGTTAGCCATGTTTCAAATGCTTAGCGGCCACGTGTGGCTGATGACTGCAGTATGGGATGGCACTGGTCGAAGCAGTAGGTCGTTTTGTAGGTCCTGTAACTCCAGTCCCACCTGACACTTAGAATGCCCTCAGTAGATGCAGGTGTGATGAGGCTTCCCTGTGCCTTTACCTGCTGCTAAGTCACTTCAGTCATGTCCGACTCTGTGCGACCCCATAGACGGCAGCCCACCAGGCTCTCCCATCCCTGGGATTCTCCAGGCAAGAACACTGGAGTGGGTCGCCATTTCCTTCTCCAATGCATGAAAGTGAAAAGTGAAAGCGAAGTCGCTCAGTCGTGTCCGACTCTTAGCGACCCCATGGATTGCAGCCTACCAGGCTCCTCCATCCATGGGATTTTCCAGGCAAGAGTACTGGAGTGGGGTGCCATCACCTTCTCCAGTGCCTTTACCTAGTTATCTGGAATTTTGCCCTTCATTTTCAGTGTTTCCTTAGAGAAGTATGATAGCTCACTAGCTTCATCGTAATCTGATTACACATGAAATAGCGGACGTCTGTGTTCTTGGTTTACAAATCTGTGTGTCTCTGCTTTCTTGTGTGTGTGTTAATCAGTGTGGACTTTTTTTTTTTCTTTGTTGTAGGCAGGGATTATGTATGGGCCAGTTTTCTACATCCCCCTATGTACTTGGCCCAGAGTTGGTAGGCAGTGCCTATGGGTAAACAAGACAGTATGGATTTCTTAGTTTTCCTCTTACGTTGCGAGTTCTTGAGGAGCCGCGATGTTTTTACTCTTTGAGCCTCGTGGGATCAGGTGCCAGGTATGTGAGTTTGTGTGTGAGGCCCTGGGTGGAGGGGAGTGCATTTTAAATCTCTGTTGCCTGTCCCAGAAGTACTCCCCATCCTTCTGTTAGTGCTGTTTTATTCCATCCCTCAGTACAGAAAATGGTTGAAAATGGAAAGAAGGTCCAGGGTCTCAGATTCAGTCAACAGAGTCTGTGTTCACTGTGCAGGTAGTCCTAGGCCCCGCCCCCGACAGAGCACGGGCAGGGAGTGGCCTGGGGCTTCTAGTGGAAAGGATCTGGAAGGCTTTCCCATTTGCGCTGCCAGGACAGTAGTGTGGCAAATCCAGGCCAGCCTAACCCCTAGGGGGTGATGCTTGGTGGCGAGCCACTGTGTCGGGCTTCTCTTCCGGGTGTCTTGTTTAGACTCAGGCTGAGTAGAAGCATGTTTCCTTATCATATCTTCAGCAATATTCAGGGATTAACTGCTCTGAGAATTATCCTTGGTGCTTGAGGTCTCCTGATCCAGCTGAACCCCGCCGTTCCACCCCCTCCTCCAGGCAGCTTCCCCAGTGTCTGCCCCCATCTCCTTGCCCCACCCACCCAGAAGTCTCTCTCTTCCTCCTGAGCCACATCACAGGGTCCTTCAGGACCCAGCTGTTACAATGGTTTTTCATTTTTTGAGGGTTTTTAACAGTCTAATTCTATTCATTTCCAGTTAACTCGTGATTGTTTTCCTTGTTGGCAGGTTCCTGTAGGAGAGTGAAAGAGCCGGTCATATTTTCAGAGTGGAAATAACCCAGAAGGTGGGGCTTGCTGGCCAGGTCTTCTGTGGTGAAGAAGGAACGGAATGCTTGGAGGTGGGAATGGGTGAGGGTATGCTGGCACCTCAGGGAGCAGCTAATAGCCAAACAAATGGATGATAAATAGGCCGTCCCTAACCTATGGGTTCAGAGGGGACCTTGTAGGTCACCCCACTGTATTCAACCACTTAGACTCTGGAGAGTGTGCATTTCAGTTCTGTAGGTTCTTACAGTGAATTTAGCTACAGGCTTCCAAATGAGCTGAACAGACAGACATACAAACGACAGCGGAGCTGCCGAGGTTCTAGGCTCCTCTTTTACTGTGGTGTCTAAGGTGACAGCCGAGCGAGATTGACTACGTGAGAAGGCACCAGAGGATTTGTCAATATTCGTTGACTACAAGTCACAGAAACTCATTGAACTAGCTTAGGATAGGAGGGAGGGCTTCCCTGGTGGCACTGGTGGTAAAGAACCCACCTGCCAATGCAGGAGACGCAAGAGACATGGGTTTGATTCCTGGGTCAGGAAGATCCCTTGGAGGAGGGCATGGCAACCCACTCCAGTATTCTTGCCGAGAGAATCCCATGGACAGAGGAGCTTGGCAGGCTACAGCCCATGGAGTTGCAAAGAGTCAGACACGACTGAAGTGACTTTGCACGCTCGTAGGTTGGGGTGAGGAGTCAGGGGGCAGCTTGGCTCATGGGATGCCAAATTCTGTGCTAAAAGGGTGTCGGGGCCTCTCTGTTCCCTCCCTCAAACCAGCTCTCTGCTCTGGCTTAGGAGTGTCTTGGACAGCTGCCAGGCTCACATTTTCCTAGTTTCTCCACCAGAGAGGAAGGCTTTAATCTTCCCTTTTTCTTCCCTGTTCTACTCCCTTCTCTTCCTTCTTCTTGTACTCACCCCTTTTCTGTCCCTTTCCTCTCTCCCAACCCAGAAGCCCAGGGAGGGTCTCTGATAGCCTTCCTAAGGACACCTTTCCATCTCTTGGGAACAGCTATGGTCAGGCTATAACTGGGTTGGAGTCGGGTGGCGGAGTGGGGGTCAAGGGAAGGGAATAGGAGGACAGCTTTTTAGAAAGAAATGCAGTTATCAGAAGAAGGCTGGGCACTGAAAGTCATGGGGCAGACAGCGTGCCGCAAGGAAATCTGTTAGGTTAGAGAAAATGCAGAGACGTGCCTTCAAGTGACCAGGGCTGGAGATGAGAATAAACGATTTGAGTACGGGGTGTTCGAATGACATCCCAACGTGGTAGCTGGGACAGCCAGAAATGATTTTTGTGCTCTCCATCTGCTGTTCCACTCCTGCTTCTAGGGCATCAGAATTCACAGTATCCATGTTGTTAACTTATTTGTCCCTTATCCTCAAAAGTATTTAAGGCACTGGATGACTGATTCATCAGAACCATTGTGACCATCGTAAATGACACTTCCTGCATCCAAGATTGTGGAGAGTCTGAGTTACCCCATTTTAAAGCCAAGTCAAAGAACTGATGATGTCACAGTAAGCCAACGTTTGACCATTAAATCTTTCTAGAGTAAAACCAAGGGAATCTGGTATAACCATCCAGGGGGCTACCCTCTCGCACTCTAAAGCTGTTTTTCACTACCTAGCAACTTAGCATTTCACTTTTTGTAGTTCATCTTGTTAAAAACAGCTTCATCGAAGTATGATTTATATTCCACAAAATTTACCATTTTTAGTATACAGTACTGCTCAATTTTTAATAAATTTACAGAGCTATGGAATCATCACCACAGTTGAGTTTTAAAACATCTCTCTCACCGTCCCAAAAGAGCCCTCATGCTCATTTGCAATTCCTCCTTATCATCCCCAGCCCTAGGCGACTGCTAATCTACTTCCTGTCTATAAATTTGCCGGTTCCAGACATGTCGTACAGATGAAATCTTACACTGTGTGGTCTCTGTGTCTGACCTTCACTTGGTGCAATGGTTTCACGCTGCATGTATCAACCCTTGGTTCCTTTTTGGTCCTGGAGAGTCCGCCTTCCCCTCTATGGAAATGCCATGTTTTGTTTACCTTACTTGGTAGATGTTTCAGTTTCCACTTTTTCATGATTATGAATACTGCTGCCGTAAACATTCATGTGCATCCCTCTGTGGACACGTGTTTTCATTTCTTTTGGCAAGACACATCGTGTAATTGCCAGGTTGAATGGTAAACGCATATTTAACTTAAGCTGCCAAACTACTTGCCATAGTGACTTTGTGCTTTCCACGTTTTATATATTCACCAGTAACATTTGAGGAGTGGCCCTGTCTTTTTAAACTTGAATGATTCTTATGGATTTTAAGGTGGGGAAAGCCAAGAAATGGACTTGAGATGGAGATGGTAAGGCACTTAGCACATACCCCTTGCTGTTTGGGTTTATTACTAGATGTGTGCAGGGCAGCTTTTTTGCTTGAGAGATGAACACAGTGTTATGTCTTGATAGAGCTGTTGACACCAACATCAAAGATTTGGAAATACACCCTGGAAACGGGCATTTTAGAGATCAGCTTAAAAATAACCTCAAAAGGAGGGATAATACCATGGCGTTTCTTAGTCCTGGAGTGGTTTTTGTATTCCAGAGGTAGCTTGTTTTGATTAAGCCCATGCTTTTTAAATTGGATGGATTTAGGGCATGAGGTAACCTTGGGGCTTTTCTTTTTCGGTAGGTTTATCAGAGCATGTGAGCAGCAGATTTGACAGCCCAGATAGTAATGTTGCCAGGGCCCCGACCAGTTTTATATCAGTGCTGGTGTCTCTCCCTGATTCATGGACCAAGATCAGTCCTCATTGATGGCAGGTTTTATTTTTAAAGAAGAATGATGTATTTGTTTCTCAAAAGAAATGTCATCCCCTGATAAAGCCAAGTTGTGAATATAGGGAGGGAGATTAATGTTCTTAAGAGTTTCACTTCATGATCATTATGGTACGTTATCTGGATGGCATTTATGGGTTTTAAAAGAGTGTGGTCATTTTTGGGGGGAGGGAGTGAGATATTACAGTATTTTAGGAAGGATTCATCACCAGAATGAAACTACTGCCTATGTCTTTTTTTCTCCCTCTTACCTTTCCCTCTTCTTTATCATCTGGACAATCTTTTATCTCACCTGCACCTTAGTGAATATATGAAAGCACTCAGCCCATAATTAACGCTTCGTAAAGTTTGCATATTTGTTGAGTCATTCATTCATTTATTTATATGTATCTAGTCTGTGGAATAAATAAGACACCTAAAATCTGATCACAAAGCAGCTTTGTTTTGTGTCCCACTGACTCTTTAAAATTTATTCAGAGAGGTTAGTCTATCTCATGCCTCTGGGTGAAATCTATCACTTTCTGATTAGATTAAAAAAAAATCTACAGTCAGTTTCAGTTGCTAAATACTCTTAATTTAGAACTCGGAGGCCTGATTTAAAATAAAAATAAAAATTTCAAATTCGATTTAAAATATCTTTCTTTTTCTCTCTTTCTCCATTTTCTTCTGTTACTCTGCTCCCTTTATCTGACTGTCATGGTTTGTGTCCCCTCCAGGGTTGCAAAGCAAACTGGAGACAGGAGGGGGGAGATGAGAGTTAAGAAGAATGAGAAAGTTCTTACTTGATGGTACGCAGGAAGACAGTGCTCTGCTCTCTAATTCTGACAGATATTTTGAGCTGATTCTTGCTCTTTGAGGAGGTATTTTAGGCTGGACCATGTGCTCCTAAAATTCATATGTTAAAGTCCTGACCCCTGGTACTTCAGATGCGTACCCCTGGTACTTTGTGGAGGTATGGCCTTTAAAGATATGATTAAGATAAATGAGACTATATGGGTGTGACTGATGTCCTTATAAAAAGACATTAGGACAGAGACACACAAAGAGGAAGGGATCCTGAACACAAAGGGAGAAGGAAGCCATCTACAACCAGGGAAAGAGGCCTTAGTTCAGTTCAGTCGCTCAATCGTGTCTGACTCTTTGTGACCCCATGGTCTGCAGCATGCCAGACTTCCCTGTCCATCACCAACTCCCGGAGCTTACTCAAACTCATGTCCATTGAATTGGTGATGCCATCCAACCATCTCATCCTCTGTCCTCCCCTTCTCCTGCCTTCAATCTTTCCAGCATCAGGGTCTTTTCCAATGAGTCAGCACGTCGCATCAGGTGGACAAAGTATTGGAGCTTCAGCTTCAGCATCAGTCCATCCAGTGGATATTCAGGACTGATTTCCTTTAGGATGGACTGGTTTGATCTCCTTGCAGTTCAAGAGGCCTCAGAATAAATCAGAATTGGCTTTGCTGTCACCGTCTTGGACTTCTAGCGTCCAGAACGGTGAGGATACAGATTTCTGTTGCATAAGCCACCAGATGTGACACTTTTGTTACACAGTCCTAAACAAACCAGCAGAGGAGGCCTTGGAAGGCCCCTCTCTCTTCCTGGTTCCACTCTGGACCGTCACTAGGGACCCCTCTGATTCCTGTGTTGCAGGTTCTGCTTTGTTGCTTTTCTGTCTGGGACTTGGCCTCTCTCTGCCCTCTTCACCCTGTAATCCACTCTGTTAGACAGAATCCAAGACAGCTTACTACCCTTCCATGAATTGCCTACGTCTGGTTTACAGGAGACAGACATCTGTGCACAGATAAACTTGAGCATCAGGCTGATCACAGCCCAGCAGCTACCATGCCTTCATTCCCACCCTTCGAACTTAGGCCAATTTCTCTCCAAACTTGTAGATTTTCCAGGCGAGGATCAGACCCCTGCCCAGTCTCTCTAAGTGGTCCTGTGGGCCTTTCTCATTAGGTTGAGTAGGCCTGGTGGGAATCATTGCATCATTCCTTCCCAAGAAAGCTGCTGCTGCCGCTAAGTCACTTCAGTCGTGTCCGACTCTGTGCAACCCCGTAGCCTGCAGCCCACCAGGCTCCCCTGTCCCTGGGATTCTCCAGGCAAGAACCCTGGAGTGGAGAAAGAACCTCCCCCAGTCTCCATGTGCTCTAACCCATTTAAACCCTGGATGTGAGTGAGGGTTCAAGAGTCCTGTTACCAGTTTTTAGCTAAATCCTTTGAAATTGTGTATCTTGGACTGGCCGCAGTGAAATGTCTGTTGTATCTTTGTGCTTCCAATTTGACACCCAGTGCTTGTTCAGGTGGCACTGAGTGGTAAAGAACCTGTCTGCCAATGCAGGAGACCCTGGGGTTTGCTCCCTGGGTCAGGAAGATCCCCTGGAGGAGGGCATGGCAACCTACTCCAGTATTCTTGCCTGGGAAATCCCATGGACACAGGAGCCTGGCAGGCTACAGTCCATAGGGTCACACAGACTCGGACAGGACTGAAGCGACTTAGCATGAACACTTGTTCACCCATCCTTTCTCTCAGCCTCAGTGAACTTCTGCTGAGTGTGGACCATGGAGAAAGTCCTGCAGAGGTCAGAGGTGAACACTTGGGTGTTGCTCAGTTCAGTTTAGTCACTCATCATGTCCGACTCTTTGTGACCCTCGGGACTGCAGCTCGCCAGGCTTCCCTGTCCTTCACCATCTCCTGGAGCTTGCCCAAACTCATGTCCACAGAGTCGGTGATACCATCCAACCATCTCATCCTCTGTTGTCCCTGTCTCCTCCTGCCTTCCCTGAGTCAGGGTCTTTTCCAATGAGTCAGTTCTTCGCATCAGTTGGGCAGAGTATTAGAGCTTCAGCCTTAGCATCAGGTACAGCTAGGATGTCGGAGAAGGCAATGGCACCCCACTCCAGTACTCTTGCCTGGAAAATCCAATGGGTGGAGGAGCCTGGTGGGCTGCAGTCCAGGGGGTCGCTAAGAGTCGCACACGACTGAGCGACTTCACTTTCACTTTTCACTTTCACGCATTGGAGAAGGAAATGGCAACCCACTCCAGTGTTCTTGCCTGGAGAATCCCAGGGACGAGGGAGCCTGGTGGGCTGCCATCTGTGGGGTCGCACAGAGTCAGACACGACTGAAGCAACTTAGCAGCAGCAGCTAGGATGTACTTTTTCCTTGTTGAGAAGTTCCCTACCTGGAAGTGGTAGAATCTCATGCAGAAATAATAAATCAGGCATGCAGATCTGGAGGAGCCTTTGGCCTGCTTTGCATCAGGCTGATAAAATCTCTGTCCTAAGCACTTGCCCCCTGGGGTTTTAGCAGCTGGTCCTTGCTCTGTTGACTCTTACATTCCATTATTCAAATGGTCAGCTCCCTTGGCTAAGCTCAGCATGTGATTGGGGAGATGCTGCAGGAGGTGTACAGCTTAGAGAGGAGAGGGAGGCAGCGGGAACAAAGAGGAGCAACCTGATAAGATTCATAGGCCAAATGAGATGGTGGTTTGGGGTTTTTTTAAAACTTAGTGCTTTTCATATATACATGTGAAAACTGATCATGGCATTTACTTAATCCCATTGCAGCTAACCCAGTCCATTTAGGACCATAAAAAGCCTTGCTGAGGTCAAAGATGAAATCTACAGTCTACCCAGGCACCTAACCTGATCTCTGTCCTACACATTCCTTCAGGAAACATTTATTGATTTTTATATCAATGGCTGCTGCTGCTAAGTCGCTTCAGTCGTGTCTGACTCTGTGAGACCCCATCGATGGCAGCCTACCAGACTCCCCAGTTCCTGGGATTCTCCAAGCAAGAACACTGGAGTGGCGTGCCATTTCCTTCTCCAATGCGTGAAAGTGAAAAGGGAAAGTGAAGTTGCTCAGTCATGTCCGACTCTTTGCGACCCCATGGACTGCAGCCTACCAGGCTCCTTCGTCCATGGGATTTTCCAGGCGAGAGTACTGGAGTGGGTTGCCATTGCCTTTTCCAATGGCTAGCACCTAGGTAATAAGCAAAATGAAAACTCTACCCTGAAAATCCTTCATTCCAGTGTAAATAGCCTGAGATGTACATTTTCAAATTTGTCAGAAAAACTGGTAATATGGACTCTTGAACCCCTTTCTTACATCCAGGGTCTAAAAGGGTCAGGGAATGGAGACTGGGGGAGAGTCTTTCTTCAGAGAGAAGTTTGCATCAGTTCCCACCATGCCCGCTCAGCCTCCCAAGAGAAGCTTCAAGGACTGCTGGCAGAATTTGGACGGGTGTTTGACCCTCACCTGGGATGGCTGTGCCCCGTCTTGGCAGAAATGCCCCACAAGGAGCCCTCTTCTGTCAGCTTGCCCAGATCCTGAGTTTCCTTTTAGAGACACCCGGACCCCTACCTCTGGGGTGAAGACTTTTTTCCTAGCCCTCAGAGATTTGCGTCCAGGAGGCAGAGTCTTAAAGCAGCTTTTGCCCCCAGGGGCAGTTTAGGTGGCAGGACAGGCGCTCTCTTCAGGGACTTCTTTATCCGGGGAGACCTTTTACAGCATGATGTGTTTTGCCACCTTGAATGTTTATACAGCTTTGGGTTAAAATTCCATTTGCTGGAGAGAGAGGATTGTAGAAGCAGGTACTCAGGGAGGAGAGGTGGATGCTGAGCAAGAGAGAAGTGTTTTGATATCAGTGTCTTGCATTTGTTCAGTGCATCTCCAGTCCTTTGGATTTTGAGTCTCATGTACTTTTCACTTGGAAGAAAAATTCTTGAAGCCTGTCTGGGGGTGCACATTGAGTGTTCTGGTGTTGCTGAAGATTCCGAGGAAGTATCTCACGTTCCATGACGGAGGGATTCGTTAGAGCAAGGACATTGTTGTTCACTCAGGTCCTCTGGTGTGACGGTGACTCAGAGGGAACTATTTTAAACCACTGCCCTTGAATCCTGGTGTATGCTAAATACATCCCTGTGATTCAGGGAAAGGTACATGTGTGTATAGCTGCCATTTGCCTCTGTGAGTTATTGTTTCTTAGTGGCCATGGTAACCAGCTAGTTTCTCTCTTAGCTTTTAATGTAGAATGTTCCCCTCTCATCCACCCACAATATTTTGAAAGATTCCATCAGTGTTCAGAAATAATGATCTATAATATCTACTTATGCAGTGTCTCTATTTTTAATGAAAGTGTCAATTATAGGTATGATTAGGTGGTATGATAGGTATAGAACAGTGGTTCCCAATCTCATCAAGCATCCAAGTCACCTGGTGAGTTAAAAAAAAATTACAAGAGACTTCCTTTGCAGTCCAGTGGTTAAGACTCTGCATTTCCAGTGCAGGAGGTGTGAGTTCAATCCCTGGTCAGGGAACTAAGATCCCTCATGCTGTGGACCATGACCAAAAAACAAAGAAACAAACCCAATTCTGAGGCTCACTTCCGATTACAGAATCCAAATACCTGGCTGGGGCTCCAAGGGGGCCCTTACGTGCTGACATAATTGTCAGCATTGTCTTATGGGTCACATGTAGGGCTGGAAGTGGGGGCGACTGGGAAGAGTGGTTTGGCGATAGAAGAGAGGAGCTTTTTTCCTCTCTTCCTCATGATTACATTTCGGTTGGAGATGGCTTGTGGTCGAGAAATAGCTAAAGAGAATTTAGGAGCAAGGAACCTTTTAGCGCTAAGGGCATTGCTTAATTAACCTTTGTTCCTTCAAAATTCACTTTCAACCAATCCAGAGGTCTCAACCTGAAATCTTCCTAGCTCTACAGATTGAAGTTAATGAAGATTATTAAACTATTAAAAAAAAAAAAACACAGTTAAAGAATTAACATCTTTGTTGAGATAAGTCACATCCTATTCAATTTACCCATTTGAATGGTACAGTCCATTGGTTTTTGGTGTGTTCACAGGTTGATAGCCATCATAGCAATAAATGTAGAACATTTTCATCACCCCAAAAGGAAAATTCTATATCTGTTATGTCATTTTTAATATTCAAAGAAGGTAACTTATTAGTTCACAGTATAGCTCTATAGGCTAACATCAAGGCTTTTTGATTCAGGCTAGAAATTCTATTTGATAAGGGTAGTTCATGTTAAGTTTTGGTTGAGAGTTACATTATCTTTAAAGGGAAAATGGATTAACAAACACTGTTGTTGGATCTAGTCTTTCAGATGAGAGGGCAGCAGTCTGTGCCTCCCTGCCCTATTCCATCCTCACTGATGGAGTGACCTCACATGGTAACTGGCAACGAAGCAATGCTTGGTGATTTATTTTGGGTTAAGCATGGAGTAAACTGACCAACATTTCTGCTCAGAGGGTAGACAGGCTTTTTTTTCTGCTTGAAATGAGAGGATTTAATTCAAATACCTTTTCCTGTATATGTGAAACATGCCCTTCTCTTTTTGAACCATCCAAATTAGACTCCCATGCAGCTAACTCAGCTTTATCACAGCTCTTTAGACCTAAGCACCTAGTTACTTTTCCAAGGACTGTGCTTAGTGTGGCTTCACTAAGTTGATAGATGTCACTTTGTCCAGTCTGGGCTTTGGAAGTTTGAATCTGGGAATTGGAGCCGAAAGATTCCAGCTGACCCAAGGAAGGCAAGTCATGATTGACTCTTGAGTCCTCTTGGGGAAGAGGGGGCTACTGAGGCAAAGGGAGCCAGGTGACTTCCCATAAGTCCTGACTTCCAGGATTAGGTCCTGGAGTTAGGTCCTTTTACCAATTCCTGGAAAGCAGTGATTTGTTACTAACTTCATTATCCCCAGCTACAGTTCTTGTTTCTAGTTACTGTTTTGTGGGTTTCCAAACCTTTTTACCCTTGACCGCCATCTCTGTCATCCCAGAGTTATACCCTTGGACCACCCAGCTCTCAAACACCCAAAGGTTCCAGGAAAACATTCATTTTCACAGCTAATACCTCCCCCTGGGAGTTTTTAGAATTACTGCTTTATTTATTTAATCCTCTTTAAGTGAGCCTTTGCATACTTCTCACTGCCATACTGAGGGGTGAGGGGGAGACAAAGACAAACACACCAAGCCACTAGAGCCCACACCCCTGAAACACGCTCCCCCACCCCCGGCCCTACGCGCCCCGGGACCTCAAACAAAAACCTGACCCAGCTTTGCCTGAGACATTGTGTTCTTGCCTGAAAGAATGCTTTGGGTGGTTCCACCTTGGTGGGTAACACAGTTTGTGGGTTATTCAAGGCTGGGTTTCTCTTTGCTTCTTTTCCTGGTGCGTGGATTTGTCCTGTTTTCTTGGTTATTAGCACTTCACCCGGAGGGTGGAAGGAATTGAACTTCAAGGGCAATCTTCTAGCTGCATTTGGTGGAGAACCATGAGCTGGTGTCAGGTTGGGAACTTCTGCTTATCATGGTTTCTACTTGGATTCATCAAAAGATGGTTGCTCTGACATGATGAAGGGCTGTTTCATAAACCAGCACAGCTTTGATAAGGATATTTCCAGTTCCACGTACCTCATTTCTAACTTCTCAAACTTGTATGCCAGAGTCAACCAAGCAGATGCCTAGGCCCTGCCCTTGAGATTTCCATTTCTAGGGAATTTTGCATTCAGCAAACTGTCCCCAGATTCTTCTGATTCAGATTAAGTTCGGGGGCCACCTTCCAGAAGCACTGTCCTCAGAGTTTACACTTTGCCATTCAGGTACCAGCCCAGCCTTCTCTGTGGTTAAGTACATGGCAATTAACAAGGTGTAATTACAGTGTGTGTGGTTTCCAAGGCAACACACATTCTGTCACTCCTGCTGAGGCTGGGAGATTGAAAGGGACCACAGGGAAGCCACAGGAATGGTGTGGCCTCCAGATTAATGTCATTGAGGTGCTTTGTGACCTGTCCAAAGGGCCCTGCTTAAGGGCAGCAGCAATAATGAAAGTCAAAAATTAACAAATTAGAAGCCAGGGAGCCACTGGACCACTTCTGGAGGTGGCAACAAAGACCTCAAGAGGAATAGGTCCAGCCATTCAGTTGCCTGCATTCCCTACCCCGCCCCCACCATGCCATCTGTTTCCTCAGATCAGTTTAGTCCAGAATAAAGATGGTGGATGAACATGATGACCTTGAAAGACTTTTGAAAGGTAATGATCAACCTAGTCAACATCTGATCACTGTTCCTTAGTCCTCAAATAGACGGGCCTGTTAATGTTCCCTTGTTCTCATTTTGTCAGCTGAGGCTTTGTCAGTTGAGTGCTTTCCAGGTGATGAGAACTTGCACATAGATTTTTCTGTCATTTTTTTACCTAAACATACACTTTCCAGGTTTCAGGATGGAAGAGATCAAGTTCATGCCATGTTTTAGCCCAGGAGTTTACATTCAGGTTTTAGTTTTAAAAGCTGTAGGGCAGTGGAAAAGGCATTCACCCATCAATCTGACTTTGGTTCTGAATTTTATCATACAGAGGTGTGGGGAATGCAGACAGGTTTCTTCACTTTGAGGTTCCATCTCTCCCTCTGGAAAATGAGAGACTCTGACTAGATCCATAGTCTTACCTTTTAAAGGGTGACAGTGCCTTTGCAGAATCTGATGAAAATAGGAACTTCTTTCCAGAAAAAAAGTACAGGGACTTCCCTGGTGGTCTGGTCATGAAGACTTCGCAGTCCCAATGCAGGGGGCCTGGGTTCGATCCCCTAGTCAGGGAACTGGATCCTGCAGGATGCACCTAAGACTCACCACAGCCAAATAAACTAAAAAAAAAAAAAAAGTACAAATATACTGTCATTCCAAAAATTTACCTTCATTTTCTAAAGGCACCACTGATCCCTCCTAAATGAGGTGGTTTCTAAGACTTTTCGAGCTCTGGATTGGAATCACTGGGTCCCACGAGGACCTGGAGAGAGTCTTTCACTGTTTTGAGTGGCTTCCTGAGGAATGAGGTATTTGATGAGGGAGGTTTTGTTTTTTCTTGCATTTCCCCTCATTGCCCTGTGCATCTATGAGGGGGAAAAAACACACTGAGAAAAATAAATAAGGAATGAATGGCATCTGGAATATGAGCTGCGCTTCAGTATGCTTCACTCCTGTGGCCCTTTCAGAGGAGGTGGAGGCTGCAACTGTACCGTGAAGGGGATGGAGAGGAGGGAGTTAGGCACTGAATTTTGTGCAGTGACAGGCCAGCCTTTACTTAAGCTTGTTATATTTTGAATGAGGAGTTGGAAGAAAATGAAAAGTTTCGGTTAACTTGAAAATGTTGGATGCTTCAAAGGAGTATCACAAATGGGAAGAACATAACATTCTGTACCACTTCCCAGCCCTTAACCCTGACCACCTTCCTAACTCAAAGCCAGGTGCTTACCCATTGCCCAAAGTCCTAGTCCAGTTGAGAAGGAGTCACTGTAGTGTTTGTTTGGAAACCTTGACGTGTGTGTGTGTGTGTGTGTGTGTGTTGCTCAGTTGTGTCTGACCCTTTGCAACCCCATGGACTGTAGCCCACCAGGCTCCTCTGTCCATGGGATTCTCCAGGCAAGAATACTGGAATGAGTTGCCGTTCCCTTCTCCTTGGGATCTTCCTAACTGAGGGATTGAACCTGGGTCCCCTGTGTTATAGGTGGATTCTTTACCCTCTGAGCCAGGAAACCTTGATACTTAATTTCTTTTTTTCTCCTGGCTAGGTGCTGAAGGTCTCCTCTAGAGCTGTGGAAGGCTGAATGGACTAAACATGAAGAGCTTGAAAGCCAAGTTCAGGAAGAGTGATGTAAGTACTTGTGACTCACGTCTGGCTGCAGATAGGAGTCACTGTAGTGTTTGTTTGGAAACCTTGACGTGTGTGTGTGTGTGTGTGTGTGTGTTGCTCAGTTGTGTCTGACCCTTTGCAACCCCATGGACTGTAGCCCACCAGGCTCCTCTGTCCATGGGATTCTCCAGGCAAGAATACTGGAATGAGTTGCCGTTCCCTTCTCCTTGGGATCTTCCTAACTGAGGGATTGAACCTGGGTCCCCTGTGTTATAGGTGGATTCTTTACCCTCTGAGCCAGGAAACCTTGATACTTAATTTCTTTTTTTCTCCTGGCTAGGTGCTGAAGGTCTCCTCTAGAGCTGTGGAAGGCTGAATGGACTAAACATGAAGAGCTTGAAAGCCAAGTTCAGGAAGAGTGATGTAAGTACTTGTGACTCACGTCTGGCTGCAGAAACACCTTCCCTTGGACCTTGATGAGATGCTGGGTTAATCAACTACAGAAGTCAGAAGTGCTTTGGGGCCCAGCTCAGCCTGGCTTTTGTGAATGACGTGTTCTTGCTGTTTGTGTATATAGCTTCTAAAAAGGACTTTTTTTTTTTTTTTTTTTTTACTTCTGATGTCTGTGCCTTGTAGAGAAAGGAACAGTCAAATTAACATCTTAACAAAAAGAGTAAAATAACTCAGCATTTCTAAATCCCCCCAAATCTGACTCAGAATGTCACTTTTAGAGAGTGGTTAAGGAATTATGTGTTAACGTGGTTCATCTTGGGTGTTTAGGAAACTTAAATTCTATTAAGGCTTTTGTGGTAAAACAGCAATATCTATTGCCGCCTGCACCTTTATTCCCTCTTAATTCCTGGGGTTCTTCCTCATTTGTTATTCATCATACAAGCCTTTGGATTGGAGTAACCAGTGATGCTAAAGCTGAAACTCCAGTACTTTGGCCAACTCATGCAAAGAGTTGACTCATTGGTAAAGACTCTGATGCTGGGAGGGATTGGGGGCAGGACGAGAAGGGGGCGACAGAGGATGAGATGGCTGGATGGCATCACCGACTTGATGGATGTGAGTTTGAGTGAACTCCGGGAGATGGTGATGGACAGGGAGGCCTGGCGTGCTGCAATTCATGGGGTCGCAAAGAGTCAGACAAAACTGAGCCACTGAACTGAACCAGTGATGATGCCTGAATTATGGGACTAAGTCTCCCAGAGGAGAAAATGGAGAAAAAGAACATAGCAGTGGGATTATATGTGATGCTATTATAACAGAAGGTCAGCTCATAAACCTTGCCGAGGCTCCAGTCTTGTGCTACTGCTGCAGATGCTTGGAGCAGAGTTGTTGAAGGGGAGAAATACATGGAAGGGTGTTTGATGGAAGCTCAGCAACGTCACCCTCCTAATGGACTTGCTTGGCTGTCATTTAACATTGGGTAATTAAAAGTAAACCTGGATTTTATTGCTTTGCTGTGAATTATATGACAGCTTGGCACAACCACATTTTTTCAATGAGTGGAGACCGTGTCTTACGGCTAACATGTCACACACGCACATACACATGCGAACACACATACCTCCTCTTGGCTGAAGCTTATCTCCTCAGGCTACATTATGACATGTAACTTACTGCCCTGATGAGTCCCAGACTGGAGGAGGTGCTTGTGGAATGATTGCAGAATCTTGTTATGCCGAAAGGAAGTTTGAGCTCTAAGGAGAAAGGGTTTTTGGGAAAAAGCGGACTTCGCTTCCTCATTCTTCAGGTAAGTTACCTAAGACTCAGAGAATGTGACTTGGCTAAAGTTGTCCAGGTAACCTTTGGCTGGAATGACAGCGTTGGTGATCTGACTTCCTTGACCTCTTGCACTGCCACTCCCCTGAGAAAACTCCCTTCATCTTCTCATTTGTTGGCCAAGTGATGCTACAACCTCTAGATCTCATTGGACTTTCAGTTAATGAGGAAAAGGCAGTTAAATGGAAAATGTTGCCCAGCCAGGCCGATTCAGGTTTGTAACTTGTGTGACCAGGTTCACAAATACCTTTTCCATTCCACTGAGCAGCTTCCATTTGTACAAGCTGAAATTGTTTTAGCAAAATTTAATCAATCTAGACTTCCATGATATATGAACAGGGGCAGGGGGGAAATAATAGGAGCATACACTTTCGATTTATAAACTGGTGGCTGTAGGGAGGGTATTGCTGGAATCTAGTTTTTTAAATAAAAACTGAAATATTTCCATGATTTAGGGGGAAAAAGTCACGGTAATAACACTATTAAAAGCTTCTGGAATTTGGCAGTTGAAAGGCTATGATTTTGGCAGTTAGTGCAAAGGGAAATGTAGAAGAGAAAGCTTGGGAGAGGAGAGCAAAAGAAATTGGTATTATGGGGCCAGATGGTATCAGATGGCTCCCTAATTTCACCCCAAATTGCTTCCAAACGCGTCATCCCTCTACTGCAAGATGGAGGGAATAAAAGCCGAAAAGAAAAACGTTTCAAAGCCCAGCTTGTTAATCAGCCATTGGATAGTAAGAGCTCACCATTATGAAATATTTACTTTATGTCAGGTGCTGTGCCAAGCTCATTATGTGAACTTTGTTTAATTTTGCTGCAACCCTTATGTGGTAAGTATTATTGGCAGGCTCATTTTCCAGATGAAGAAACTGAGACCCAAGGAGCCCCAGTCCCTTGCCTGGGCCTGAGTTCTTCTAGCTCAGAGTTGTCAGTGTTTGTGCCCAAGTAGCCTGATTCCAGACCCCAGGTTTTGCAAAAGAGGAAATGTGGATGCAGGTCTGATTTTATGAAACAGCAATCCAGGCAGTAGCTTGGGAAAGCGACTTCAGACCTAGGTGTGTGGCCTTGGGCAAGTCTGTTCCCTTTCCTGAACCAACCCCCAGGCTCCTCACCTGAAAACTGAAGATAGTATTACTTCATGAAGTTGTGAAGGTTAGGTGTTCTAATGCCTGTAAGGCACACATTTTAGGCCTGGCATTCTGGAGGTGCTTGGTATATCGTTCTACCTCTTTCTTAATCACAGACATCCATGCTGGAGTTGAGAGGACTTCAGTTATATGGTTGGCAAACAGGTTCAGACTCACCACAAGCTTTACTTGGAAAAGTTACTACCTCTTGCTCGGGCATTGTAAGTCGTCTTCAGAGCACAAACCTGGGCAGTGAGGGCCTTCTCTCTCTTACAACATGCATTTCTCCCTTTAAGCAGTAGATTTTAGATGAAAATGATATCAGTGTGATTTTAACACAAAAGAAGCAGCTTGTTGTCTCTTATTCTCTGTGTAACCACTGGGAATTTTTACTTGTGTCTAAAATTTAAAGTAGTCAAATAGGACAGACTGCAAAGTGATATTTTGTTGGTGGAAACTTTATTTCATATGTGAAATCTTTTACTGACTCTGAATATTTTTAAAATTGAAAATTATTATTGAAAAAATAAAGAGGGAAATTCACTACTGATGACCTTCCTTTGAAGAGTAATTGGAGATGAAATGTAGATTGTCATGTAAAAGCATTTTAAAAGGCAAAAAAAAAAAAAAAAAAGTGAAAGTCACTTAGTTGTGTCCAACTCTTTGTGACCCCATGGACTATGCAGACCATGGAATTTTCCAGGCCAAAATACTAGAGTGGGTCACCTTTCCCTTCTCCAGGGGATCTTCCCAACTCAGGGATCGAACCCAGGTCTCCCACATTCCAGGTGGATTCTTTACCAGCTGAACCACCAGGGAAGCCCAAGAATGCTGGAGTGGGTAGCCTATCCTTTCTCCAGTGGATCTTCCTGACCTAGGAATCAAACTCAGGTCTCTTGCATTGCAGGCAGATTCTTTACCAACTGAGCTATCAGGAAAGTAAAAAAAAAAAAAAAAAAAAATCATTATGTAGAAATTGCCGACTGAAAGTAAAGAATGAGTCAATAAAAGAATTATGATTTGTTAAAAAAAAAAAAAAAAAAGCAAACACAATGAGAAGTAGGCAGAAAAGCCTATGTGGTCTGGAGGACAAAATAACCTGGTACCTAAGTTGCTATTTCTCGGGAGGGACACAGAACTGGGAGTGGGTTGGTGGCCGGGGTGAGGGGTTGGGGGGGATTTTGCTTTTCACTGGGTGCTTTAGGCTTTCATTTTTTGTGGTATATGTGTATGCATCCCCATGTGTCCCTTGTTACAAGAAAAACAAGTTCTAAACTGTTTACATTCAGTTCAATGAGCCAAACTGTAATCTTCTTGAACCGAAGTGAGTGGTCTCTCTTAGAGAATAACCCTAAACCTACCCATCAAATTTTCCTGCTAGTGTCTGTGGGAGGCTGAGAGAAGGAGGAAGAAAGGGCCCTTTGTGTTTCTGGTGGGTAGGAGGAAGAGGGACAGCAGATCATGTCGTGCTCTCATAAAGAGAAGGCAGGTGACCCGCCGGCATGATCACATTCCAGCCAGCCTGTGTCTGGGAGGTCTTGCAGCCAAATGAGTTTGTGACCATTGAGGGCAGAACCCAGGAGTGAGAAAGGACAAGCATGGCCCAGAGGAGCCCCTGTGGATGCCTTTAAGGTCACTGCTGCACTAGGACCATCAAGCAGACAGAGATTTCTTCTGAGCGTCCTTTCCAGAATGCTTGACTCTGGCAGCTGAGTTTCTGTGCATGACCTAGGGAAGGACCTAGCCTGTTTCTTTGGGCTATGGTTAGATACCATCCTTGTCTAGTGGCTTCCATCCCTAAACTTAATAGGGAGCCTGCAGGTAACCCACAGAAGCCAAAGAAAGTCATGGAGCTTAACAAAAGTTCCCCTAATGTAGCTGACATTTTCCAATTTCTGTTTCTAACTTGACTTGGTCTTCTTTCAGCTGGGGTTAGGTACTAGAAGGGATACTGGAGAAATATGCGGGATGCTGATTGTTTTGAAGAAACTCAAAAACCCACGTGGAAGGAGAAAAACGGCACACAGGCAATAACTAAGACAAAATACAAATCCTATAGAATATAGATATTAATAGGATATTTAGGATGATATAACCAGTTGTTAAATTAGGAGACCTGAATGATAAATGCTATAGATTTTCAGAGAGGAGTGAATCGCTGGAAATGGGAAAATTGGTAGGAGGTTTGTGGAGCTGAAGCTTCTAGGCCTCAGGGAGGCATAGGGTTGGAAGGATGGTTAGGAGAGGAGGAGAGGGTAATGCTGGCGAGCAAGTCGTGAGGCACAGTGGGTAGACTCGCTTTCTAAAAATAGCCCTTGACTTGCACAAAAGTGACATTAAGGAGCCCAAGAGAATGCCCATGGCATGGCTCTGAGTCTTTGCATAAGAACACTGTAAATTTTTCATTCTAGTCTAAAAAATGGATGTACTTGACTTTTTATGCTTGTAAAAGTAAGTACGGGGTTCTAAATCATCATCATTTATTTCTTTATGACTAGTTTGAAAGTAGCTTCTTTACCTCTTTAAATATTTGCAGCAACCAGTACGTGGTTCCACTTGGAAAAATGAGCTGTCATCATGAGAAATGAAGCCAAGAAGGTTGGGATTTCCCTTTGCTAATAAAATGCTCAGGCTTCTGGAATTTCTTTGTAAATGCCAATTTTTAGTGCCTTAAGTTGAAATGGGTGGAGGTTGAGGGATGGGAAAAAAGGGTTGAAAGATCTTTGTAACAAATCTTGAAAACTTGCCTCTTCAACGTGATGGAGGCCTTCAGAGTTTACTTTGTGGGTGTGTGCTTAATTTTATGAAAGATTTGTTCCCAATTATGTTTTCCACTGTAACAGGGAAGCAGTGGACATTCCATTTGTGGGGGAAAAAAAGGCATCCAGTTTGAAATGGCTGTGTCCATGAGAGATTAAATTAATGGTATTTCTTTATGGAGCAGCTACTAATGATGGCAGCTTTCAGCCAAAGAATGCACACACCCCATGAATCTTGAGGAACCAGACACATCCTGCTTAGGCAGGAGTTTGAATTTGTTGCCTATTGAGAGAGTGGCTCTTGTGAAGGTCGATAATCGGCATCTCTGCCAAGGTATGTTTTTCAAGTTTTTAGTTGTTTATAATAAGTTTTTACAGATGCCCACGCCTCCCTCCCCCACCTCACATGCAAAAAAAAAAAAAGTTTTTAAAATCCGAGCCTCTTTTGACAGAGGAACCTTGGCTAAATCTATTGTAAATCTTAGCCTCTTTTTTTTTCCCCCATAGATTTAAAAATATATCAGAGGTGACCTTTTGGGAAAGAGGCCTGAGTCTCTTGTAAACTTGAGCAGAGAATATGTCAGGCTACATAGTTTCCAGGTCCTGTCAGCCCATCTTAGTGAGGAATCTGCTGCTGCCTGATTGTACCTTGTATTAATTTCCTGGGGTAGGAGTTGAGGGGAGTGAAAGTCTATCCCTCAGTCATCTGAATCTTTTGCAACCCCATGGACTGCAGCCCGCCAGGCTCCTTGTCCATGGGATTTTGCAGACAAGAATACTCGAGTGGGTTGCCATTCCCTATTCCAGGGGATCTTCCGGACCATGGGATCAAACTCCTGTCTCCAGCATTGGCAGGTGGATTCCTTACGACTGAGCCATGAGGGAAACCCATTAGTTACCTAGACTTGCTGGGAACATGCCTCGAGTGGCTTATACAACAGTAGTGTATTGCCTCACAGTTCTGGTGACCAGAAGTTTGAGATCAAGGTGTTGGTGGGGTAGCTTCTTCCCTCCTGAGGGCTGTGAAGGTGAATCTGATCCGTGTCTTTCTCAGCTTTGTTTGGTGGTTTGCTGACAGTCATTGAGATGCATCACCTTGATCTCTACCTTCATCTTCACATGGCGATTGCTCTACTTGTCTCTGTCTCTCTTCAAATTCTCCTTTTCATAAGAAAACCACCCTTATTGGATTAGGGCCCACCCTAAGGACCTCATTTTAACTTAATGACCTTTGTAAAGATCCTGTCTCCAGATGAGGTCATATTCTGAGTACTTAAGACTTCAACTAATCAATTTCACAAGGTCAGGCGTGGGGCTCACAGTTCAACCCCAAACATGCCTCCATCCTTTTCTGTCCTAGAACAGGTGCTCCAAAGCTCTAGCACCCACAACTGAGCACATGTGCTCATAAACTTTAGCTTCACAGTTTCTTCATCTTTTGGATTGTACATTTTCAGTGTCTAATAAAGTGAGGCTGGAGTATCACAATTTTTTGATGGGTGTTGGTGCCTGATTTACTTTTTCAGTTGCTAAGTTGTTTCCGACTCTTGGCGATTTCATGGACTGCATCACGCCAGGCTCCTCTGTCCTCCACTGTCTCCTGGAGTTTGCTCAAATTCAGGTTTATTGAGTCAGTGATGCTATCTAACCATTTCATTCTCTGCCGCCCCCTTCTTTTGCCTTCAACCTTTCCCAGCATTAGGATCTTTTCCAGTGAGTTGACTCTTTGGATCAGGTGGTCATATCTTCTGAATGGTCATATCTCTGCCTTCCTACTGTCCATGGAGTTCTCTAGGCAAGAATCCTGGAGTGGTTTGCCGTTTCCTCCTCCAATGGACCACGTTTTGTCAGAACTCATCACTGTGACTTGTCTGTCTTGAATGGCCCTGCACGGCATTGCTTATAGCTTCACTGAGTTGCACAAGCCCCTTCGCCGTGACAAGGCTGTGATCCATGAAGGGGCAGTGCCTAAACATAATGTTAATCAGAAGAATAAATACAATCACACAAGTAAACATGTATTGGTCACTGACCTACTACAAGAGAAATTAGGAGAAGAGTTCCCATTGATTGAATGCTTGCCACGTGCTAGGTAGGCACTGTACCTTCATGTGTAATGCTTACAAAATTGTATCCAATAAAGACCATTGCTGTAACAGCAATTTACAGAGAGAAGTTAAGGTTGAGAGAAGTTAAGTAACTTGGGTAAAGTTGCACATTTGATAAACGGCAGAGAGAGCTGAATCCCAGTTTCTCTTGATGCCACAGCAATAGCTATACACAGTTGTTGACACAGGGCATTCCCTTTCTTAAGTTTCAAAGCTGCAGACTGCAGAAAGTGAATTTTGCTCCAATGGTCTAAGCAATAAAGACCCGTGTATTGATTTTGTCATTATCAGCGCTCGCCACTGATGATGGCAAAGCTTCCGTGGGCAGAGGAGGCTCTGGGTTGCTTTGTGGGAGGCAGATGCACTTGAAACTGAACTTTCGAAGCAAGAGAGGGCAGATGCTGCTACTTTCTGCTCTTCCTCTGTAGTTCAGAGAACTAATTCTAATTCTAAATGGAAGCCCTATTACTGGCTAACTACACCACAGCTTCATTCTAGTTGTTGTTCAATCGCCCAGTTGTGTCTGACTCTTTGAGACCCCATGGACTGCAGCATACCAGGCCTCCCTGTCCTTCACCATCTCCCGAAGTTTGCCCAAGTTCATGTCCATTGCATTGGAGATGCCATCCAAACATCTCATCCTTTGATGCCCTCTTCTTTTTCTGCTCTCAATCTTTCCCAGCAACGGGCCGTTTCCGATGAGTCAGCTGTTCACATCAGATGACCAAAATACTGGAGCTTCAGCTTCAGCATTAGTTCATCCAACCCTGAGTATTCAGGGTTGATTTCCCTTAAGATTGACTGGTTTGATCTCATTGCTGTCCAAGAGACTCTCGGGAGTCTTCTCCAGCACTATTGTTCAAAGGCATCAGTTCTTCAGTGCACTGCCTTCTTTACAGTCCAGTTCTCACAACTGTACGTGATCACTGTGAAGACTATAGCCTTGACTATACAGATCCAGGAAAACATCTATTTCTGCTTTATTGACTATGCCAAAGCCTTTGACTGTATGGATCACCACAAACTGGAAAATTCTTAAAGAGATGGGAATACCAGACCACCTGACCTGCCTCTTGAGAAATCTGTATGCAGGTCAGGAAGCAACAGTTAGAATTGGACATGGAACAACAGACTGGTTCTAAATAAGGAAAGGAGTACGTCAAGGCTGTATATTGTCACCCTGCTTATTTAACTTATATGCAGAGTATATCATGAGAAACACTGGGCTAGATGAAGCACAAGCTGGAATGAAAATTGCCGGGAAAAATATCAATAACCTCAGATACGCAGATGACAACATCCTTATGGCAGAAAGCGAAGAACTAAAGAGCCTCTTGATGAAAGTGAAAGTGGAGAGTGAAAAAGTTGGCTTAAAGTTCAACATTCAGAAAACTAAGATCATGCCATCTGGTCCTATCACTTCATGGCAAATAGATGGGGAAGCAGTGGAAACAGTGACAGACTTTATTTTGCAGGGGGAGGTGGTGGGGAGTGGTGGGGCAGGGGATGCTCCAAAATCCCTGCAGATGGTAATTGCAGCCATGAAATTAAAAGACACTTACTTCTTGGAAGGAAAGTTATGACCAACTGACACAGCATATTAAAAAGCAGAGACATTACTTTGCCAACTTTCAGGTTTATTGAGTCAGTGATGCTATCTAACCATTTCATTCTCTGCCGCCCCCTTCTTTTGCCTTCAACCTTTCCCAGCATTAGGATCTTTTCCAGTGAGTTGACTCTTTGGATCAGGTGGTCATATCTTCTGAATGGTCATATCTCTGCCTTCCCTACTGTCCATGGAGTTCTCTAGGCAAGAATCCTGGAGTGGTTTGCCGTTTCCTCCTCCAATGGACCACGTTTTGTCAGAACTCATCACTGTGACTTGTCTGTCTTGAATGGCCCTGCACGGCATTGCTTATAGCTTCACTGAGTTGCACAAGCCCCTTCGCCGTGACAAGGCTGTGATCCATGAAGGGGCAGTGCCTAAACATAATGTTAATCAGAAGAATAAATACAATCACACAAGTAAACATGTATTGGTCACTGACCTACTACAAGAGAAATTAGGAGAAGAGTTCCCATTGATTGAATGCTTGCCACGTGCTAGGTAGGCACTGTACCTTCATGTGTAATGCTTACAAAATTGTATCCAATAAAGACCATTGCTGTAACAGCAATTTACAGAGAGAAGTTAAGGTTGAGAGAAGTTAAGTAACTTGGGTAAAGTTGCACATTTGATAAACGGCAGAGAGAGCTGAATCCCAGTTTCTCTTGATGCCACAGCAATAGCTATACACAGTTGTTGACACAGGGCATTCCCTTTCTTAAGTTTCAAAGCTGCAGACTGCAGAAAGTGAATTTTGCTCCAATGGTCTAAGCAATAAAGACCCGTGTATTGATTTTGTCATTATCAGCGCTCGCCACTGATGATGGCAAAGCTTCCGTGGGCAGAGGAGGCTCTGGGTTGCTTTGTGGGAGGCAGATGCACTTGAAACTGAACTTTCGAAGCAAGAGAGGGCAGATGCTGCTACTTTCTGCTCTTCCTCTGTAGTTCAGAGAACTAATTCTAATTCTAAATGGAAGCCCTATTACTGGCTAACTACACCACAGCTTCATTCTAGTTGTTGTTCAATCGCCCAGTTGTGTCTGACTCTTTGAGACCCCATGGACTGCAGCATACCAGGCCTCCCTGTCCTTCACCATCTCCCGAAGTTTGCCCAAGTTCATGTCCATTGCATTGGAGATGCCATCCAAACATCTCATCCTTTGATGCCCTCTTCTTTTTCTGCTCTCAATCTTTCCCAGCAACAGGGCCGTTTCCGATGAGTCAGCTGTTCACATCAGATGACCAAAATACTGGAGCTTCAGCTTCAGCATTAGTTCATCCAACCCTGAGTATTCAGGGTTGATTTCCCTTAAGATTGACTGTTTGATCTCATTGCTGTCCAAGAGACTCTCGGGAGTCTTCTCCAGCACTATTGTTCAAAGGCATCAGTTCTTCAGTGCACTGCCTTCTTTACAGTCCAGTTCTCACAACTGTACGTGATCACTGTGAAGACTATAGCCTTGACTATACAGATCCAGGAAAACATCTATTTCTGCTTTATTGACTATGCCAAAGCCTTTGACTGTATGGATCACCACAAACTGGAAAATTCTTAAAGAGATGGGAATACCAGACCACCTGACCTGCCTCTTGAGAAATCTGTATGCAGGTCAGGAAGCAACAGTTAGAATTGGACATGGAACAACAGACTGGTTCTAAATAAGGAAAGGAGTACGTCAAGGCTGTATATTGTCACCCTGCTTATTTAACTTATATGCAGAGTATATCATGAGAAACACTGGGCTAGATGAAGCACAAGCTGGAATGAAAATTGCCGGGAAAAATATCAATAACCTCAGATACGCAGATGACAACATCCTTATGGCAGAAAGCGAAGAACTAAAGAGCCTCTTGATGAAAGTGAAAGTGGAGAGTGAAAAAGTTGGCTTAAAGTTCAACATTCAGAAAACTAAGATCATGCCATCTGGTCCTATCACTTCATGGCAAATAGATGGGGAAGCAGTGGAAACAGTGACAGACTTTATTTTGCAGGGGGAGGTGGTGGGGAGTGGTGGGGCAGGGGATGCTCCAAAATCCCTGCAGATGGTAATTGCAGCCATGAAATTAAAAGACACTTACTTCTTGGAAGGAAAGTTATGACCAACTGACACAGCATATTAAAAAGCAGAGACATTACTTTGCCAACAAAGGTCTGTCTAGTGGGAGCTATGGTTTTTCCAGTAGTCATGTATGGATGTGAGAGTTGGACTATAAAGAAGGTTGAGCACTGAAGAATTGCTGCTTTTGAAGTGTGTTGGAGAAGACTCTTGAAGTTCCTTGGACTGCATGGAGATCCAACCAGTCTATCTGAAAGGAAATCAGTCCTGAATATTCACTGGAAGGATGAAGCTGAAACTGTGATACTTTGGCCACCAGATGCAAGGAACTGACTCATTGGAAAAGACCCTGTTGCTGAGAAAGGTTGAAGGCGGGAGGAAAAGGGGACGACTGATAGAAAATGAGATGGTTGGATGGCATCACCTACTCAAAGGACATGAGTTTTAGTAAACTCTGGGAGTTGGTGATGGACAGGAAGGCCTGGCATGCTGCATTCCATGGGGTCACAAACAGTCGGACACGACTGAGCAACTGAACTGAACTGACAGATCTTTGTTGGCAGAGTAATGTCTCTGCTTTCAACACAGTTTTGGTTTGTCAAGGTGTTAGAACTTGTAAACAGTGTACCTGAAGAACTGTGGATGGAGTTCCGAAATATTGTACAGGAGACAGCAAACAAAAACATTCCAAAGGAAAAGAAAAGCAAGAAGGCAAAATGGTTATCATTCTAGTTACCCCAGACCATAATTTCAGGAATTCTTGGTTAAACCTGATATCATTCCAGCTGTAGCTAGAAACTGATATGAAACTCAGAAGCTGGCCCCTAAACTTGGGGAAATCTGATCGTCTGCACAAGCAGAAAATCATCTAGGTTATTACCTCTTATCTCTCTATTCTGAAATTAATTACCTAATCATTTTGAACTATGGCTGACATCGGTGTTTTTTGCTTGACAAATTCTTGTATGTAACTTTTCTTTTGAAGTGAAATAGGATTTGCTTCTGAATTCATTCCGTGAAGATTTTGCAGTTGAGTTTCTTTCCACAGATCTTTGCCATAGGAGGTGGTTCTTTGCATTTCTGTGGCAGCACGTGTCTGTATGAGTTGAAGCCGCAGTGTCTATTAAGATGACGTTAGTGACAAGCATTGACTTTCCTTTTGAGTCCCCACCTCCCTTTAAACAAGGAAAGTCAGTATGTTCTGATTGACTTGGTTTTCCAATTATTAGTTGTTACCATGTGAAATTAGTTTCACTTTTTAAGAAGCACTGCCTGAAAGGATTTAATTTTCTATCTTCTCAGGAGGCTGAGGACATGGTATCGCCCTTCCTCCTTCCTCTTGGGCTGTCCAGTGGGCTGACTGACTGGGAGGTGCAGAGATTTATAATGTGGGAAAAGAACAAAAAAAAAGTCTGAGGAACCACATGTTCTCCTGGGATGGGTTTATTTTGAAATGTATTTTTCAATGCTGAGAATGTTTCTATGGTAATTTTTCAAACTTGAGCTGTGATTTTGGAGGTTTCTTTATTTTTCCATGAGAGTCAGCGTCCATGCTTTAAAGGGTTGTTTCATAACTGAGAAGCTGCAGGGTCCTTCTGGGAGACCCCAGAGGACATATTTATTATGATATGATTTGTAAGCTGTGATAACAAGATAGGTGAAATTGGATAGATAGAACTGTTTCCTTAAGTAAACATTTCCAACACTCCAGAGCCAGCAGGACAGGTCTGCTTTGTGGACTCCTCCAGGGACCCAGGTTCCTCTATAATGTCCTTCTGCTGCCCTCTTGAGCTGCACTGTGTTGGAGTAGGCGGTTGCTGCCTGGGGCTCTTGAGCACTTGAAATGTGGCTAGTCCAAATGGAGGTATTCCATAAATGTGAGATACCCACCAAATTTCAAAGATTTAGTACCAAATAATAAATGTGTCAAATACCTTAATAATAATATTTATAGTTACACATTGAAATGCTAATATTTCAGACAATGAATTAAGCAAATTTAAAATTCACTCCCCTTGTTCCTTCTTATTTAATATGGCTCCTAGAAACTTTAATATGCCTTATATCTTACTAATTCCTTTGGACAGGGCTCATGGTGCGTATTCTGTATGTGAGAACCAGAAAGAGGGAGAATGAACCCCTCTTAATTAAAAAAAAATGATTTATTTATTTGGCTATGCCAAGTCTTAGCTGTAGCATGGGGGATCTTAGTTTCCTGACCAGGAGTGGAATCCAGGTCCCCTGCATTGGGAGCAGGGAGTCTTAGCCACTGAACCGTCAAGAAAATCTAGTAGCATCTTCTTTTTGTAAAGGATGTGACCCCGAAGTCACCAAATCATTCTCCCCTCACATGGAACTTTCAGTTCAGTTCAGTCCCTCAGTCGTGTCCGACTCTTTGCAACCCCATGAATCGCAGCATGCCAGGCCTCCCTGTCCATCACCATCTCCCGGAGTTCACTCAGACTCATGTTCATCGAGTCCGTGATGCCACCCAGCCATCTCATCCTCTGTAGGCCCCTTCTCTTCCTGCCCCCAATCCTTCCCAGCATCAGGGTCTTTTCCAATGAGTCAACTCTTCGCATGAGGTGGCCAAAGTACTGGAGTTTCAGTTTTAGCATCATTCCTTCCAAAGAAATCTCAGGGCCGATCTCCTTCAGAATGGACTGGCTGGATCTCCTTGCAGTCCAAGGGACTCTCAAGAGTCTTCTCCAACACCACAGTTCAAAAGCATCAATTCTTCGGTGCTCAGCCTTCTTCACAGTCCAACTCTCACATCCATACATGACCACAGGAAAAACCATAGCCTTGACTAGATGGACCTTAGTTGGCAAGGTAATGTCTCTGCTTTTGAATATGCTATCTAGGTTGGTCATAAATTTTCTTCCAAGGAGTAAGTGTCTTTTAATTTCATGGCTGCAGTCACCATCGCAGTGATTTTGGAGCCCCCAAAAATGGAACTTACTGGAGCTTTAATCACATGCCCCTGCCTAGCTACAAGGGAGGAATTCTGAGAGGAAAACACTCTCTCCAGATGGCAGCCATGAAACCAGCGACACCTCAGGGGATAGGAGGAGTGGGTCCTGGAATAGATTAACTCAGTGATCTGGGTTGAATTGCTACCCATCCCCCAAAAGATAGATTGAAGTCACATACTGAGGTCCTAGGGGACCTTATTTGGAATTTGGATCTTAATAAAGATAATTAAGTTAGAATGAAGTTATTAAGATGAGTGCTAATCCAATATGACTGATATCCTTATGAAAAGGGGATGCTTGGACACAGACCTGGGCAGAAGGAAGACTGTGTGTAGAGACAGGAAGAACACCACGTGGAGATGAAGGCAGAGAACTCTGGATGCACCTGTAAGCCAAGGAAAGACCAAAGATTGTCTTCAGACCCCTAGAAGTGAGGAGAGAGGTGTGGAGCAGGTTTACCCTCAGGAGGAAACAGCCCTGCCAACACCTTGATCTTGAGCTTCTAGCCTCCAGAACTGGGAGACAGTACATTTTTTGTTGTTTTAAGCCACCCAGTTAGTGCTATTTGATGGCGGCGGCCCTGGAAAACCATTACACTTGGCCACAGGCAGTTGCCACAGGCAGTTTCCACAGCGAGTTTCATCTGAGAGTTAGGTGGTAAAGGCGTGTCATTTTGCTTGCTTTTACCCTGGTCGTGAATGCTGGTTGCTGTTTGTCCAGTTCTCCATTGTTCTGTTGGACATGCTGTTCATGTGGCGTGAAGTGCTTTTTCCACGTTTGAAATGGAAACTGCTCCTGTGTTACCAACTGGTGACGTCAGGTTGTCAATCAGGCTTTTCCTTTTAGTCCAGTAATAGGTTGAGTTTGATAAGAAGTGGGATTAAAAGGACCTGTGTTAAGTATACCATACAGTCATCATTCTGAGATTGTTTGCAGTGATGGGAACTGTCCTGACCTGATCCTGTACCTTCACAGGGAAGTTTGGGAATGATGTCAGCCTACAATTATACATTTTAAACTTAGTTGTAGGTTACATTAAAGTGCATACATTCATTTGGTCAGTATATAATCTATGAAATTGTGAAACATGAAGATTCTTAATTATATCAGTTTCATTTGAACATATATTCCCATTTGACATACTTTCAAGCTGAGGCTTAGAAATCTGAGCAAAACATTAGATTTGATGCCAAAGAACTTAAAATAGTGGCATTTTCCACTTCTCAGTCATGTAGCTTTATTACTATAACCTGACATAATAATTTTTTTTACCCGCATCCCCCTTTTCTTTCATAGTTTACTGTTGATTCTTTTCTACCACTGTTGCTTGCAAAGCTTTGTCATTGTCTTTGTAGGCTTGGACTGTTGAATATTTGAACCCATATGCAAGACACTATATAATCCTAGTTAAATTTTATTTTCTTAGTTTGTTCAGTAATTCTGTTGCTCTGGTTTTTGCATGAAATTCTAACTCTTACCATAATCACATTGTCATCCATCTTATCATGCTCAGTCACTCAGTCATGTCTGACTCTTTGCAACCCCATGCATTGCAGCTGGCCCGGCTCCTCTGCCCATGGAATTTTCCTGGCAAGAATACTGGAGTGGGTTGCCATGCCCTCCTCTAGGGGATCTTCTCAACCCCAGGATCAAACCTGCATCTCCTGTGTCTCCTGCATTGCAGGTGGATTCTTTACCACCGAGCCACCTGGGAATCCCCAAAACTTAGTAGGCATGCCTATTTAATCAAAGTCATTAATGTATGGTATAGCTAGCTCTGTTTTCAGGTACGGATATATAACCAGACTCCAAAGAATAAATTAAGGCAATGCCCATTTGGAAGGATGTCAGTGGTTAATATGTATCACCTTGTCATATATTATATATAATATATATATATCATATACAAGCATACCTCATTTTATTGTGCTTTTCAGATATTGCTTATTTTTCCTAAGAAAATTGAAGGTTTATGGCAATGCTGCATCGAGCAAGTCTTTGGGCACCATTTTTCCAACATCATTTGCTTGCTTCATTTTTCTGTATCATACTTCGGTAATTCTTACAATATTTCAAACCTTTTCATTATTGTTATATTTGTTATGATCTGTGATCTTTTATAATGCTGTTATAATTGTTTTATAATTTTTCACTGTTATGCACATTGTTTCTTTAGACATAATTCTATCACATAATAGACTATAATGTAAACATGACTTTTATAATACTGGGAAACCAAAAAGTTCCTCACTTGCTTTATTGCAATACTTGTTTTATTACAGTGGTCTGAAACTGAACCCATAATATCTCTGATGTATGCCTGTATATGATTATTAGCATCCTTCCAAATGGGCAGTGCCATAATTCACGTTCTTTGGGGTCTGGTTACAGCTGACCCATTATACTATTTCTCAACCTTGTTATCTTGTCCCAGTTTTATCCTTTACTATCTATGCAATATTGAACAGGTTACATAATCTCTCATCTTTGATTTTCTCATCTGTAAACCAGGGTGATGCCAGCACCTTCCAGCATCATTGTGAGGATTAGGATAAAGTCTGGCACACAGTAAGTTTTCAATAAATACTACCCAATGATACCTGTTAACCTTGTTGTCTTGCCTGGTACCTGGCAGTAGTAGGTCTTCAGTAGTGTGTGATGCATGAATGGTCTCTAAGTTTACTGTCTAGTTGAGATACTGTGATTGACATGCATGAAACAGGTATAGCAACAGAAGGCTTGTGTCATTCAAAACAAAACCAGGAGCCCCAGTGATAAATACTATAAGGGTTAAGGGAGGGCTTCACTGAAAAGGGTGAGTTTGGGGCTCGGCCTTCTTGACTGGTAGGTTAGGATTAAGAGAGGAAGTCAATACTGGTGGGGGGATTGTCCAGAGGAGAGATCGACAAGAGGGAGATGAACCCAATAACTGAGTTTAGGTGGGAGGGATGGACTTCTGCACAGCATTGGAAACTAAGAGTGGGTGGTGGTGATAAAGTTGCAGAATGAGGGTTGAGGATGTTTGCATTTGGGACGGTAGGACGGTTTAGGTTTTTGAGAGACTAATGAGAGGAAAGGGCCAGGACTCTAGGGCCGAGGCTCCGGTGGTTGCTGCTGCGAGGAGGGAAGGGATATGGTGCCTTGAGTGGGTGTGAGACTAAGAGCAGAGATGATTCCTGTTATACCACACCCTGCCTCGGGCACCCTGCCAGCCAAAGGAGGGTACTCCCCATCTCCTGAGAAATCTGGCATGGGCTGTTATCACACTTGCCTTTCACTAGGCAGCTTTGTGGGAAACTTCAAGAGGTTTTTTTTTTTTTTTTTTTTTTTTTTTTAAGTGAGAATCTCCTTGATTAAAAAAGAATGTTCGGAGAACATTAACATTCACATGCGCTGCTCTGCCAGGCATTGTTCTAAACAACAAATTGTAATCTGCTTCTTGTCCTGTTAGAGGAGTACCTTTCTTATCCCCATTTTACAGATGAGAAAGCTGTGACACAGTAACTTGCTGTGTTAGATTGCTAGCATGGTTGTAACAAGTAGTATAAATGGAGTGGCTTAAATAACAGAGATGTATTGTTTCATATTCTGGACAACGAGAGTCTGAGATCAAGGTGTCAGCAGGATGGAGGGCCATGAGGAAGAATGTGTTCCCCACACCTCTCCTCGCTTCTGCTGGTTTGCTGCAATCTTTGGCATTTCCTTGGCTTATGCATGCATCTCCCAGAGCTCTGCCTTCATCTTCACACACATTCTCTGTGTGTGGGTCTCTGTCCAAATTTCCCCTTTTCATGAGACACCAGTATTATTGGATTAGAGGCCCACCTTTCTTCAGAATGACTTTATCTTAGCTAATCACACCTGTCACCACCCCATTTCTAAATAAGGTAATGGGGTGAGGATGTGAACATGTGAATTACAGGAGGACACAATTCAACAGAACATCTGTCCAAATCAGAAAGGTGAAGCAGGAACCAGGATTGGTGCCTGGGGACTCTGGCCCCGCAAGCCATCCCTGCCCACACAAACCACGCCTTCTCCACAAGCCATGCCCTCCAAAGCCACGCCCTATCCACAAACCACGCCTCCCCACTAGTCAAGACCTCCCCAAAGCCACGCCTCCACAAGCCACACCTTCCCCCACAAGCCATGCCTTCCCCACAGTGTCTGTAGTGGCTGCTGTGTGCAGGTGTTGGCTGGCGGAGCTGCAAAATATTCCAGCTAGCGAAGTAAAGTCCTGAGATTGGATTTCAAATTCCTCTTTCCATAGTACAATGACAGCTAACCAGTGATAATTATGAGTAAACTATGACCAAAACATGTTCTGGTAAAGCCCAGTAGCTGGATTCCCACTGATCGGTCTGAAATCCTTTGGTGTCAGAGATAAGCTGGGGTGGAGAACATGGAAAGCAAAGTGAAGCGGTTAGACCTGTTCCTGGAAGATCCGGACCTGCAGTTACATTGGGCCTGCGACTTAAGGAATGTTTGTACAGTTTTTTTGTGTTGAAAATTACAAAGGGTTGGACTTAGGCCAGCCTGGCTATGCCTTAGACTGTTAGGGGCTCAGCTATCCCTGAGTGGTGGATCTGGCCCTGGGACGGGTCTCAGGGCATCAGCTGTGCCCCATGAAGAGCTGGAAGATGGGTTGTTTGGTAAGTTCTGCTGAGTGTTCAAGTAAGTCCCACAGTAGTGGGACCCTGGTACTATAGATTCCTGCCTTGTGGAGTGCATTTGGAAAGCCACCTCTGCCCTTCCCACACAAAGAACCATGGCAGGCAGGATGAGATCATTGTCCCTGCTCTGTCTGCAGCATCCAGCCCAGCTCCCTTCTCCAGAGAGTGTGATGAATGAATGAATGAGAGCAGCATGGAAACACTGCTCATTGTCACCAGCCGCCCCCCACCCTCCTCATTCCTCTGGCTCCTGTTTGCCCAATATTTAGTACTCTCCCCATGTGGACAGAAATAGATGGGCAGAGGGATTTTCTGGGTGGGTTTCCTTCAGAGTGGCCTGAATGTCCTCTTGGCCACTTCTGGTTGTCTTATATGACATTAACAAGCATCATCAGAGAGCCTGGCTTGTTATGTACAACCCAACTGGGTTTTGTATCCATGCTGTGAAGTTATTCGGTGTCTGTAGTTCCTTAGCTGAAGTGGTTGGAGAACCACACCAAGACCAGTCACAAACTTGGATCTGATGTAGGCTAAATAACTAGCTTGTGTCCTGTGGGCAAAAATTATCTAAATTGAGACCCAGTTTACTGACTAGCATCTGTGTCTCCTTGGTCATGAGAGAGCTGGAGTGTTTGATTAGGAATATGGCCACTCGACACCAGAAACAAACCAGTGCTTAGGTTGTGGTTAAGATGGAGCGGCTATGCCAACCTCATTTAAAGGAAGCCATATTATTACTCATTTAAAAAATGTATTTCTAAGTCATTTTGCCAAAGTTTGTCAAAAAGAGTCTGTACAGCTTGTTCCTCGCTGCAAAGAATTCTCTCAAATAGTTAAGCAAGTCCTCAATCAGACAGAGGTCTCAGTTCATGGCTCCAGGTGTAACGTGGTGAATGTTACTTATCTTTGAGGCTTTGATAACTTTCAAGCCCATTGTGAGCCCTGTTCACACATTCATTTCTCTACTATAAACCTGTTTAATAAATAATACTATTGGGTTAGCCACTGTTATGATTTTTGATCCACTTAAGCGAAGTTATGTGAAGGAAAGAAAACATGGTTTTTTTTTGTCATATTTACATTAATAAAAATGGAGAGCAACCCATATTTTGGAGGAGTATGCAAATAAATTATTCCATCCACAGAGAGGAATGTTCTAGAGTTCTTAAAAATACTAAGCTTAAAAAATTATGCAGCAACTGGGAAAGTGCATTTAATAAATTAAGTGGAGAGAGATTCAAGTTACAAAATTATCTAACATTATAATTACAGAAAGCAAATGCATATGGTACATATCAACACTTAGAGGAATACTTAGGAAATAAGGATGGGTGAAAATATTTAGCCTTAAGGATATTCACCCTGGTGATACTCTTAAATATATGAAAACTAGAAACCACTTTAGCATTATAGTGTTAAAAAAAAATTGGCTGAGTACATTTTTGAGTACATATTACAAAGCCATTAAACATGTTGCAGAAATCTATTAGCAAAAGGTGTTTTGTGTATTATTGAGAGATAACAGTAAGTTCTTAAACATACTTGTGATGGAAGATACGAACAAGGTAAGAGACTTCTAAGGACAGATCCAAGTTTTGTGTAAACTGAGGGTTATACAGAAGTATATGGGAACCCTCCTTAAAAAAAATTTTTTTTTTTTACTTTACAAATTTTACAAAGACCAAAACAAACAAAAATATATGTACATACACTGGGAACGTATTGCCAGGCCTTGAAAGGGACTCATACAGGGAAGGGGTCCCTTAGGTTTAAGCTTCAGTAGCCTCTGAGTGTCTTGGTCTGCCTTTTTGCATATTCTGACCTGAAAGTAGAAGAAGCCAAGCCTGTGGCATTCCGTCCATCTCAGATTGCAGCAGTTATCTCCTAGGGGCCCTCTGCTGATACCATCACAGGCCTAGTAAATTGCCCTACACAACAGGGTTCTTAAAAGACTGTGGTGGTTCTGTTCTTCATCTCATTTAAGTACATTTATCTTTCTTTTAGTTTGGTAGTTCTCCAAGTGCATTGTCTGGACCATCCACTTAGCATTCCTGGGGAACTTGTTAGAGCTGCAAATTTGGGGCTACCTAACTAGAATCTCTGGGAGTGGAGCCCAGCCAAGCCCCCAACCCCAGGCTATTCTGGTGTCAACTCAAGTTTGAGGTCTAGTCCTTAGCTGTCAACCTTCATTTTACATGACAACCACCCAGAAAGCTTTTATAACTGCTGATTACTGGGACTCACCCCCAGAGATTCTTTGTCCTATGAGAGGGAAAAGAAATCCTTCATCACTGAAAGTGAAGGATATATATCGTTTATGGTGCTTACAACACAGATGGAGAGCTGTGTAGATGAACACTTCATCAGTGTGCTTTGTCTTTCCTGAACTCTACAAGGGAATCAATATCTGTAATTACTTGACTGGCTGACGGTGTTTTTGCACAGAATCCAGAGTTATCTCCTGAGAGTTAATTTCATTTATTAGTTAAGCCCAGTTTCTCGGACTTCCCTGTAGTCCAGTGGTAGAGATGCCACACTTCCAGTGCAAGGGGTGTGGGTTCAATCAAATGACGCGGCCAAAAAGTAAAAATTACAGAAAGGAAAAAAAAAAAACCCAGTTTCTCTGCACGTCACTTGATAGCTCTAACCTCTCTGAACCTCTGATTCCTATTCAATAAAATAGGAATATGAGAAAAGTACCCACCCCCAGGATAGTGTGAAGATTAAATAAAAGTGTTCAAGTTATTCAGATCCCTTTTGCAAATACTTTCTAATTTGTACCAAGTAATAAACTCATCTGTCAAATCTATTTTTAAAAAGTTTCTTCCATTTCTATATTCAATAAGCTGAATTTCAGGAAGTTTTGGATAATGAAGGAGGTTTTTTTTTTCTCCTTATGGACTGTTATTGCCCAGCTTTTATATTCTGTGGGCAGTTGGAGGGAGAAATGATTCCTGTGATGGTGGGACAGGGATGGTTGTCTGAGACCTATGTTGTCCCCTCCTGTAGCTCCTTGAAACGTGGCTAGGGTGGCTAAGGAACATTTGCTTTTGTGGGAGCAATTTAGAGCGAGCCCTTCTCCCTTTTTCTCGTGATGTATGCCAACAACTTCTGTGTTGGAAAAAGTCACAGCCTATCATTTGCCTTCCAAACCTGAGAGGAGTTTGAGCTGTAGCTGCTGGTTTAGCCACACGAATTTCAATATGGAGTATCTCAATGAAATTCGTTTTTTAAAATATGTGATTTTGGCCTTTGTGTTTTTTTTCCGTGAAGTGCTCTTTTAGCATAGGAATGTGATTGTTCTGCCCCGGAGTTTTGCTCTGTCCATACAAGGGAGTTACCATTCTTGGAATTCAGATTTATAACCACTTCCTTATTTTGGTACTGCCTCCTAATCTCCTTTTAAAAGGGGACTTGACCTTCATATAATTCATATTTTTCCTTGAAATGTTAAACCACCCACTTCAGCTGCCTTGGCTTTAGGTGACCCATGGAATGTATCTTCCCAGATTGAATGGTACTCATTAAACTGAGCACAGTGAAGATTTCTTATAAGGTAAACATCAATATAATGCCACTTAAGGATTATTTTCTGCTTTTATATGGCTTTTGTCCCATTTGGGGGGCCCTTAGTCAGAATATCTCTGGCTGAGTAATGGATTTGAGGCTGCTTAGACACTTATGTTGACATTTTAAAGGTGACACTTGAGCCATGAAGTTCTGAACTCGTGGAAGAAATTTTTTATTTCAGAACGTCACTGCACGGGTGTTTTGCCTGTTCTATCACCATGCACAAGGGTACTGCAAGCTTTTTTGTCTTGATCTGTGTAGTATACTCTTTGTTGGTGGCTCCTGTTACAACAGGAGTGTTTTTTCTCAGCTGGAGTCCTAGGTTATCTGTGCCACCATTGGGGCCCCAAAGCTATGCCTGTGTCCCCTCTGGATATGCCACCCGTGGTTCTCTGACCTGAACTTTTGTATGGAGAATTGCGCGTATGGGGAGAAATATCCTCTTTCCACTCCAGAAAAGCTTTTTATCATCCTAACAAGAGGCAGTAACTCAATCAAGACCTCCAGCTCTCACCGCTCCCCACATCAATTATAGCATATTAAGAGATGATAAATATGCAAAACATGAGGCCCACAGAGGCAAAGAGGTTGTTGGCTCAGCGTTTTACTGTTTCTTCCGAATGGCGTCAAGGCTTGGCAGCCGATTTTGTGGACAGGGCTGTAGGCTACATTTACAGATCTTAGCTCTGCCAATTACATGCCCGAGACTCCTCAAGTCAGTTCACCTCCCTGGCTTTGTGCATGGGTAAAATCAGATGCTCTCAAAAGTCTCATTAAGCTTTACAGTCCTGTATTTCCTGGTAAAGTCACTTTCCAACCCCCCTGTGCTCCCATTCATCTCTGCATCCACTGGTAATTGCTTCTGTAAGAGAGTCAGAAAGCAGTACATTTATTTTTACTGGAGCTGTGTGAAGTCCCACGGGCATGTGGAAAAAAAAGAATACACATCTTAATTGAAGCATGTTCAAGTCTCCCCAGTGCCTCGTTGGAATGTACCTTCTTCTTCCTCTCGTCCTTGGCATTTCTTAAAATTTCTAATAACTAAGAACACTCAGGAAGAAGAATGTGATCCTATTGTATTGAGTGATTCTAATGACCTTTTTTTTTTTTTTTGAAACATGAGGGTCTTTTTTTTTTTCCTTCAGTTTTCCTTAAGCACAAAGGCAGGGCCCTAGACAGGAAATCTGTCTCTGACCTCTCCAAGGGGAAAATCAAAGCTTTGTAAAATGGCCAAAGAAGAAAGAGATTGAGATAGGAATAGAGGAAGGAAAAGGCTCTTATGTCATAGATGTCTACTGTATTTATGAATTTGTTTTGTTTCTGAAGTAGAGTTTGAAGGTTTATCTTTTTTTTTAAGGAAAGTTTATCTTGTCCAGAAATTAGGTAGTATAAAAGCTCAGCTCCTAAGTTTTATCTACCTATAATTGAAGATATAATGTAATATACTCTTTAGAACCATATTGAAAGTAACAAAGCAGCTAAGCAGTAAGAAATTTAGAATTTTTGAGAAGTCTTTAGAGTTCTGATCAGTTGAATAAACATGCCAGCTGTTAAAACAGTTGTCAAGTAATTTCCTTGCCCCTTTCACTAAAACAAAACAGGAAAAACTTGGCTTCAGTTTATTTAGAACATATTTCCTAAGTGGTGGGTAGCTCTGAATTTGGATATTTTGCCAACTTGCAATAGTGAAAGTATCAGTAGCTTTTAAAAAATGACTAAAATTGTTGCTTTCTGTTAAAACTATGGAGGGTGAGATTGAATATAAAAGACTATTATGCCACAGATAAAATTAGATGCCTAAGAGCCCACCTAGAGCCATTTAGTTAAAACATTGCTAATCAAACCATGATGGAACAGTTATTCATACGGAAATTGATTTCTAAAGTCAGCTTCAAAGTCTGTATCTACTTAATGTCATTTTCACACAGGATAGGTTTTCCTATTATTTCTGAATTTTGGACAACCCCCACCCCTCTGGCAAACCCCCACACAAGCCACTGATTGAAAAAAAAACCATAACCCCTATAATCTTGGGCAGTTGTTTAACTCCCACTGTACATTAAGATTGCCTGGGAAGCTTCTAAAAAAAAAAAATCCCAAACTATTTCTGCCTCTTGCCCCTTGCCGCACCCCCCGCGCCCCCACCCCACCCCCCAACCCAGAACCAACTAAATCAAAGCTTCTGGAGAGGACTCTGGGCTGGGTGAATGTCCTGAGCTGAAAGTGTTTAGAACCACTGATCCAGGATAGCAAGTGGTCATGTAGCAAGGAAGTAAGTATTGTAGATACTTTTGATCTGAGAAGCATCTCGATGAATTACCTCCATCTTCACTTACTACCGATCCCCCAGTGATAGAAATAGAAAAACCTGGTTTTCAAAGCATCCTGGAGAAATCAAATGCAATGGAAAGCTGCATTTAGAGCAATTTGAATTGTTTTCAGGTGGACGTTTGCAGTTTGTTTGGCTTTCAGACTCAGTTGTGCAGGCATTTGACCTTGGTGAAGAAATACATTCTCACTAACCATTTGTGTTTGTTTGCTAGAGCTGCCGAAACAAAGCTCCATAATCAAAGTGGCTTAGAACAACAAAAGTAATACTGTCTTTGGGCTCTGGAGGCTAGAAGTCTGAAATCAAGGTTTGCAAGACTATGGTCCATTTGAAACTTGTCATCCATGTTTCTTCCTGGTTTCTGGTAGTTTGCAAGCCATCTTTTGACTACTTTGGCTTAGAGATTCATCATTCCAATCCTCTGCCTTCCCTCCAGGTGTCTATCTGTCCAAATTTCCCCTTTTTATAAGGACAGCAGTCCATTGGATTAGGGGTCTAGTTAACACTCTGTTAACCTCAGTTTAAATTAACTACCTCTAGAAAGACCCTATTTCCCAATATGGTCACCTTCTGATGTACCAGAGATGAGGATGTCAATATATCTGTTTTTTTGGAGGACAAAATTCAGACTGTAACACCGACACATTAAAAAGAATCTTCCTTTAACATGTTTACTTCGTTGTTTTATTCATTCTAAAGGTGTAATTCTTCACTCATAAAGAATCATCAGACTAAATGCAGGTTGGGCTCATTTTCTTCAGTAGAAAGATTATGGCAGATAGAAGCTGAACTGCTAGAATGGTGGAATGCATGGTCCTTAGTACATTTGTTTGGAGGAAATAAATATTGCAATGGACAAGAAAACTAGACTCCAAATCAGGAACGAGTGAGTTCTACGTGTTATAGCATGCACTGCACATTTGATCTGTGTGTGCGTGCATACGTGCTCAGTCACTCAGTTGTGCCCGACTCTCTCTGACCCTGCCAGGCTCCTCTGTCCATGGGATTTCTCAGGCAAGAATACTGAAGTGGGTTACCATTTCCTCCTTAGGGGATTGAACCCACATCTCCTGCCTTGGCAAGCAGATTCTTTACTACTGAGCCATCTGCAATCTATAGTTTTACTTCAAAAAGATGGAATTCCCTGGCAGTCCAGTGGTTAGGACTCAGCCCTTTCACTGCTGGAGCCTAGGTTCATTCCCTGATCCAGGAACTAAAGTCATGCAACTGTGCATAGCCAAAAAAAATTTTTTTTCAAAGAAAAACCCATCCAGCTACAGGCTAAAGGCTTTCAGACAATCTGCTGGAGAGTCCTGACATGCCGCAGGGCACCTGGAGCCTGGGGGACTCTGATGCTTGTCAAACATATGTCCCAGTTGGCATAAAAATATGCTTGAAAAAATTAGAGAACAGTCATTCTCAAGCTTTCTGTAAGGAAGTGGACTGATTTTGTTTGATCATGTTAAGAGACAAAATTCTACCACGTCCATTTGAAGGTTTAACTAATTTTTTCAGGTGATTCATGAATAGGGCAGCACCACATCCAGCAACCAGAAGGGTGCTTCATGGGACTGTACAACATGGAAGGTGTATACAGAAAGAAGAGGTTTTGGGCTGTCAGTCAAGGAAAGAAAGGATCCTTGTTTTTTTTTTTAAGGCAGGACATTATCCTTCTGAGGAAGGGAAGCAGGCCAGGCAGAGGCCTTTATCATGCAGATAGCTGCCCCTTCCTCTGGAGGGTGAGAGAGGGCCCAGGAGACCTCACTGGTGCTGATCAGAAAATTCCAGACTAGATTTCCCTGGTGGCCCAGTGGATAAGAGTGCACCTGCCGATGCCGGGGACACAGGTTCCATCCCTGATCTGGGAAGACTCCATATGTTGCAGAGCAGCTGAGCCTGTGCACCAGAAACACTGAGTGTGCGCAGTAGAGCTTCAGAGCCATAGCTACTGAAGCCTGGAAGATCTCAGGTCAGTGATCTGCAGCTACTGAGCCTGTGTGCCACAACTACTGACGCCTGCACCTGAAGTCTGTGCTCTGCACCAAGAGAAGCCATTACAAGGAGAAGCCCTAAACCACAGTGAAGAGTGGCCCCAGCTCACCACTAGAGAGAAGCCTGTACATGGCAGTGACGACCTAACATAGCCAAAAGTTTAAAAAAAAAAAAAAAACAGTAAAAAAAATTCCAGACTGGGTGATTAAAATTACACTTCCGGTGAAAGTCAAAACTGTTGTTAGGTTGGGTATTAAATCTAGGTTTGGTAGCATGGGCTTTAGCACATGTGACACCATTTGGGGCTTGTGGTTTTTCTCTTTTGCAATCGTGTTTGTTCATGTGGTGGGGCTGGTGGGTTAAAGCACTTGGTTGCTGGATTCATAATTACTTTGGTACAATTCCTTAACAGTGAGGCCCCCTTGGGTTCTTCCTGTAGGGTTGGCACTCTGATGATGGAAGTTGTATCAGTATGATGTCTCTTGTTACTCAAGGATGGACTGACTGCCTTTGGGGCACCGAGGCTCAGGAATTTGCTGAAACTGCCAAGCTACGGGAAAGAGCAGATTTCAATGGTTCCCAAACTTGCTTGATGATAAGAATCACCTAGAGTGCTTGTTAAAATCTCTAGGTCGTCTCCCTGGAGATTCTGGTTCCGTAGGTCTGGGTGGAGCATGGGAATTTATATTTCAATGAGGATATTCCCTCCTACCCCTCTACCACCCACCCCACACACATGACTCTTACCCATAAACTTGAGAAACACTGGACTAAATGATTTCTGACCAGCAACCTAAGACAGTAAGGTTCTAATATCTTATTCCTTCTTCCTGGCAGAGATTGCTAGTTGACTACCCAACATCCATTTTCCTGTTCTTTCTTAGTAATAGGACTTCATTTTTAAAATTTGGGATTCAGTGTACTCAGCTCAAAGATCACATGTGACCAATGAGAAGCTGACATGGGGACTGGGGAAAGTCTCCATAGGGATCTTAAAACTTTCCTGAAAGCTACTTGTTTTTCACCTATTCTGTCATCATCCTCTATTTTCTGCCTGGGATCAGGACTTGATGGCTTACATTCCAGCTGCCATTTTGGGCCTATGGTGACGTTAAAGATGGAAGCCTTGTATTAAGGTGGTGAAACAGATTAAGGTGGTGGAACAGATAGAGTCCCAGTCTCAACTGCCTTGTCAGCTCTGGACTGACTCTTCTCAGACTCTGTTTATGTGTCAAGACTTCTATCTTGTTTAAGCCACCATTTTGTTGAGTTTCCTTTCACATATGGTTGAACCTAATCTTTAAATGATGTATCTCTAAATGTGGAACTTTGACTTTCCTCTAAGCTAAAATCACATTACTGACCAAGTCACCCAATTTCTCTGTGTCTCTAAGGTAGATTTTCTAAAACTAAAATTACCTGCTCTTTCTCCCCACAAGGGTAGAGGGAACAATTTGTAATTTATATCTAAGGACTCTCTCAGTTCCAAGATGTGGGAACAAGTCCCTTTGTGGAAAAAATAAGTTGTCACATATCCTTAGTGACTCAGAGTTGGAAATAGAAGTTTTCAGTCATTAGATGCATAAAGAAAGGGATGCGAGTAAGAAGTCAAGGGCGTTGGAGGGAAGTAAGACAGTTTCTTTATTTTTAAAAATTTCTTACTTTAAAATTTTCTTTATCTGTCTATTGAGGGAGTTCAGTCATCATCATGTGTTGAAAGCACTTTGTGAACTGTACCATGTCTCATGTATGTTATTTACTGAGCACTTCATTGTATATATGATGTTTTTTCAGATACTTTAGGAGAAGGCAATGGCACCCCACTCCAGTACTCTTGCCTGTAAAATCCCATGGACAGAGGAGCCTGGAAGGCTGCAGGACATGGGGTCGCTAACAGTCGGACACGACTGAGCAACTTCACTTTCACTTTTCACTTTCATGCATTGAAGGAAATGGCAACCCACTCCAGTGTTCTTTTTTTTTTATCTTAAAATTTTTTATTTTAAAAGTAAAAGAATCTCATGATGTTGTTCAGTCACTAAGTTATATCTCACTCTCTGCAAACCCATAGACTAGAGCATGCCAGGCTCCCTGTCCTTCACTATCCCCCAGAGTTTGCTCAACTCATGTCCATTGAGTTGATGATGCCATCCAAACATCTCATCTTCTGTTACACCCTTCTCCTCTTGCCTTCAGTCTTTCCCAGCATCATGATCTTTTCCAGAGAATTTGCTCACTAGAAAAAACCAAGGGATTTGAGCTTCAGCTTCAGCATCAGTCATGCCAATGAATATTCAGGGTTGATTTCCTATAGGCTTGACTGGTTTCCACTCCAGTGTTCTTGCCTGGAGAATCCCAGGGACAGGAGAGCCTGGTGGTCTGCCATCTATGGGATTGCACAGAGTCAGACACTACTGAAGTGACTTAGCAGCAGCAGCAGCAGATGATGATATTTTAGGCCAGTTTCCTCAAGTGGCTCTGCTGAATTTTTAACAGGCATTATAAGGAAGAAAAGTTTCCCGTGTCAAAAAGTTTGGAGCATGTCCCTTTCAGCAAAATAAATAGGTTTGTTTATTACAGGACTGTCTGGTACCTTTAAGCTGTTAATGTACATTGTAAATGTCTATGAAAGGGGAGGGTTGTATGTGTGGGGTAGGGGGGGAGTGGATAATGCCACGTGATAGGTAATCTTTTTACTTCACAACCATGTGTCGTGCATCTTGGACAGGACCACCTTGGAGAAATGCACCTTTGTAGGGGAAATCACAGAATATGTAAGAACACAGATTTAGTACTGGCCAGATGCAAGGCCCTGGATCCCCACAGAAAATGAGAGACGTGGTTCTTGGCATTGGGGAGCTGCACTTTTCTCTGGGGGAGGATAAGACATTTACATGTAGAAGAAGAATATTCAGAATAGAATCTTAAGTGCTGCATGAGTGATTAAAAAGAAACAAAAACAAAACAGGCCTTTTGAGTTCAGATGAAGGTACAGTCAATGCCAAAGCCTTTGACCCTGTGGATCACAATAAACTGGAAAATTCTGAAAGAGATGGGAATACCAGACCACCTGACCCTCTTCTTGAGAAAGCTATATGCGGGTCAGGAAGCAACAGTTAGAACTGGATATGGAACAATAGACTGTTCCATATAGGAAAAGGAGTACATCAAGGCTGTGTATTGTCACCCTGCTTATTTAACTTATATGCAGAGTACATCATGAGAAATGTTGGCTGGAAGAAGCACAGGCTGGAATCAAGATTGCCAGGAGAAATATCAATAACCTCAGATATGCAGATGACACCACTGTCATGGCAGAAAGTGAAGAAGAACTAAAAAGCCTCTTGATGAAAGTGAAAGAGGAGAGTGAAAAAGTTGGCTTAAAGCTCAACATTCAGAAAACAAAGATCATGGCATCTGGCCCCATCACTTCATGGGAAATAGATGGGAAAACAGTGAAAACAGTGGCTGACTTTATTTTTCTGGGCTCCAAAATCACTGCAGATGGTGACTGCAGTCATGAAATTAAAAGATGCTTACTCCTTGGAAGGAAAGTTATGACCAACCTAGACAGCATATTCAAAAGCAGAGACATTGCTTTGTCAACAAGGGTCTGTCTAGTCAAGGCTATGGTTTTTCCTGTGGTCATGTATGGATGTGAGAGTTGGACTATAAAGAAAGCTGAGCACTGAAGAATTGATGCTTTTGAACTGTGGTGTTGGAGAAGACTCTTGAGAGTCCCTTGGACTGCAAGGAGATCCAACCAGTCCATCCTATAGGAGATTAGTCCTGGGTGTTCATTGGAAACTCTGATATTGAAGCTGAAGCTCTAATACTTTGGTCACCTGATGCGAAGAGCTGACTCGTTTGAAAAGACCCTAATGCTGGGAAAGAGTGAGGGCAGGAGGAGAAGGGGATGACAGAGGATAAGATGGTTGGATGGCATCACTGACTCAATGGACATGGGTTTGGGTAGACTCCAGGAGTTGGTGATGGACAGGGAGGCCTAGCATGCTGCAGTTCATGGGGTCGCAAAGAGTCAGACACGACTGAGCAACTGAACTGAAGGTAGTCTTTGTGAGGTGATTATCAACATGAATTTTATGAACATTTCACAGCACCTTCCATGAGTGCTCCAGAAGATGCTGAGGTGGTCTATTTGAATTTATTTTCTTTTGAGTAGTGAATTTTAGTTCTATTAAAACAGTTTAAAATTCTTCAGATAGAGTTCTAAATTTCAACCATAAAGACTCCATTACTAGATTTCCCTATCACTTTCAGGCATTCATTAATAAGTCATTTTAATCCTCTACTTGCTGGCTTCTGTTGTTCAACCAGTTTAGAATAGCTTTTAAAGTCACATTAGACATCCCTGGGTCAAGAAGATTACCTGGAGGAGGAAATGGCCACCTACTCCAGAATTCTTGCCTGGATAATCCCATGGACAGAGGAGCCTGGCAGGCTGCAGTCCATGGACTTGCAAAGAATTGGACACAGCTGAGCACACACACACACATAAACCCAACTGAGATTTGCAAAATTATTTTACATTTTTAGGCAGCCATGTGAATGTAGCATTGAGTTAATTGGGATAGGAAAGTGAAGGGAACCAAAATTAAGTATATATACTTCCTAGGGATCACACAGAGTTGGACACGACTGAAGTGACTTAGCAGCAACAGCAGCAGTGGACATTCCAGGCAAGAAACCAGAAGTGTGATTTTCTGTTTGATTTTCAGGGCTGAGTGGTTTCACTCCTTCCTGGACTCAAGATCATATGATTGTGATCATATGTTGCCATAAGTAAGAAATATTGGCCTAACGAATTATTGGACAGGAAAGGAAGCAAGAACTCCGAGTTTTAAAAATCAAACAGCATGTAATAATAATTAAGCCTCTTCTGTTGAGTACAAGAGCCAGGAGTGTTTAATATGCAATTAGCAATACTATGTTCAAATACCTTCCTGACATTCTCAGAAATTCTTAGCCTTAGGATTCTGTTTTTCATTTACTATTTCTGTCCACCTCTCGGATAAGGGGCATGGATGGTGTTTGCTGATTCTATTAAGATTAGAACTTGAAACTAGCCTTGAAAACAACAGCAGTAAACCAGCCTTGAAAACAGTAAACCAGCCTTGAAAACAGCATATATGCAATGAAAGTCAATTCCGGCCATTGAAGAAAAGGTGAGCCAGAGAAGGGGACTTTAAGGCCATGAACATTCTCCTGACATCTCCCTACAGGAATGTTGTTGTATTGGGGGTCAGGGATATTTGGGTTACACAAAGAAAAGATTGTTTTTCAAAAAGCACCCCAGTATTTTAATAGATGCTTGTATATAGTATTTCTACTTTTGCAGTAAAGGCAGTGTTTCCTCATTTTATAGAAGGGGCTGAGACTCAAAAATGGAAAGTTTTCCCCAATGTCACAGAGCTAGGAGGTAGCAGAGCTGGAATTCAACTCAGGCCTGTCTGATAAAAATGCCCTCAATTCTGTGTCACATCAGCAAAGCTATTTTTTTATTTTTAATAAAAAGTCTTTTAATATAACAAATTCTCAGGTGTTAGAAACCAGTTCTCTAACTAATAAAGTAGTATATATTGAAAACTTAAGATTTTTTACTCTAACTTTGTAATTGCTTAAGTACGGGAAGCTCCGGTGACTCAGATGGTAAAGAGTCTTGCCTGCAATGGAGAATAGCCAGGTTCAGTTCTTGGGTCTTGGAGAAGGAAATGGCTATCCACGCCAGTATTCTGGCCTGGAGAATTCTATGGACAGAGGAGCCTGGTGGGCTACAGTCCATGGGGTCACAAGAGTCGGACATGGCTGAGTGACTAACACTTAAGTTTTTATGGGCTTCCCAGGTGGCACAATGGAAAAAAATGTGCCTGCTGATGCAGGAGACGCAAAAAACTATGGGTTTGATCCATCAGTTGGGAAGATCTCCTGGAGGAGGAAATGGCTACCCACTCCAGTATTCTTGCCTGGAAAATCCCATGGACAGAGGAGCCTGGCAGATTGCTGTCCATAGGGTTGCACAGAGTCAGACATGGCTGAAGTGACTGGGCGCGCATGGTATCCCACTCAGTCAAGCAGAGTCCTTTCCAGGTCTGGAAGCCACCCTCTTATTTATTCGGCTCCAGGCTCACTTATAAGTTCCTGAGCCCGCCCAGCCTTTCATGTACTATTCCCATTCTAGAAGGCTCCTCCCAAGGCACCCACAGGGCTGCCTTCCTCCAGGTCTCTGCTCAAATGGCACCTGGAGAGCTCTTCCCTCACCCTCGTTGTGATTGTTAATTCAGTCGCCAAGTCATGTCCAACTCTTCATGTCCTTGCAACCCCAAGCACTGCGGCATGCAGGTTTCCCTGTCCCTTCACCATCTCCTGGAGTTTGCCCAAGTTCATGTTCACTGAGTCCCTGACACTGCCCCCTAGCCCCAATCACACATTCCTCTCGCTTCCTATCCTTCCTTCCACTTGGTAAACCTTTGTCACTCTTGACGTGTTATCTGCTTATCTTCGACTGACTTAGTGTCAGACTTGTCTATAGACTTGTTTCTCCTCTGAGAGCAGCAGCCCTGTGAGGACCTAGGCTTCGGCTAGTTCACTGCTGGATCCCCTGGCACATAAGAGGCGCTCAAGGGATCTCTGTTGAATGAATGAGTAAGTGGATGAATGAATCACAGTTACCTCAGTTATAAATGAAGAATGTTATCATCCATCTTCCCAGAAGTTTTATAAGGCTGGATACTTTGAAGGAAATGAGGCTTTAACAACAACAACAAAAAGGATTTCCTGGCTGAAATTTATGTCTTTGTGTGCAATATTTGGGTAGTTATAGTCCAGTACAAGAAAAACAACTGTATTTCCTGTCCTCTAGGAATTTGTGATCTGTAAGGAACTCTGACCTCGGAAATGCCTGATAGTATACATCTGGAGTTGTTTGTGGCAACAGATGAGGCAAACAGACAAATATGCTATATTATAGGAACGGCATAGGTTTTAAAGGATAAGTATGGATGGATTCATGGGGCCCACATCTTTTGAGATAATGGGAATTTGCTGGCACTGGTGATAAAGCACCCACCTGCCAATGCAGGAGACATAAAAGTACATGGCTTCGATCCCTGGGTCAGGAAGATCCCCTGGAGGAGGGCATAGCCATCCACTCCAGTATCCTTGCCTAGAGAATCCCATGGACAGTGGAGCCTGGCAGGCTACAGTCCATGGGGCGCAAACAGTTGGATATGACTGAGAGACTTAGCATGCACACATGTAATTCAGGTGAGGCAGAAGCTCCTGGTTGTGACCAGTTCCGCTGGGGGCCATGTACCTGTTGGTCAGCAATCCTGCCTCGATTAGAAAATGAAGTGGTGAAAGACAGAAATAGGTCAACTGCTTTTCTTATGTGGCTAGCGAATTATGAATTTGGGGTGAATTTCTTAAAATATCTTCTACTTCCTACCGTTCCAGTTATTCTCTTGGTTTCTAGGTTCTTTTCCTTTAAAAGGTAAGGGGGAAGAGCATGGGTAGACCAGATAACTGTCCGTGAAACAGTCTTCCACCTCCTGCCTTCACTGAAGTTGATAGATTGATAAGATTCTAGGAGAGAATGTAGGACCTTTTGGGTTAAAGCCTCTGCTCTGCATTTTGGAGATAGGTTCTCTGAATGTTGGTGGCCAATATGTGAATCTTAAAAGTGTGTATTTGTGCATGTGTGTGTCTGTAATGGATTCTAGTTGTGCACATGAGATGAAAGATGTATTTTTTTTTTTCATTTATGAATTAAACTGATTAATTGGTAGTTCATCTTAAGACTGTTTATTTTGAAGAGTTACCACCACCAATAATCCTTAAATTTTTCACATACCTAAAGTTAATGATAATAGGAAATGTGCTTTCAAAAATCTTGAGTCTTATTTTCTTCTTTTGCCATTTAATCAGAGCTGAACAGCTCACAAGCAGAAATCATGGGGTTTGGTGTATAGACACAGTTGTTAAAACTGCACTTTGATTTAAAAAAAAAAATAAAACGTGATTTTATGAATTGGAATTTTAGTTGTTTTGGCACCGACCACCTTCATTAGATATTGTAATTCCCCTCCTTTATCTCCCCTTTTTGAGAAGAAAGAAATCCTTGTGGAATGCAGTGATTTAAGAGCTTAGGGCTGGGGAGAGTAGCCTGGGGGCTGTCACATGGTAGGACTTGCCTCCCAAAGCAAGGCCTTCTTAAGGGAATGAATGCTGATTACTGAGCTAAAGAAAAGAGCCCTGGGAAGAGGGAGTACCTCCCACCTACCCCAGACATGCCCATTTGTCTCAGGCTGGAGGTTGCTTCTTGCTCAGCATCCCGTGTGAATGTAATGGCAAAAGACTCTGGTGAAACTGCCTTTCTTTCCTGAAAGAAGCCTTTCTAAGGCACACGAAGTACCAGCATTCTCGGCTCTTTAGCACAGATCTGAATGGAGCAGGCCCCCATTTCTCAGGGAGGTAGTGAACCTGCTGTACACCCCCGATGAATAATAAAGTTGTCCCCTCATCTCTCATGACCTTCCCCTTCCTACCCCAAGGGAAGCAGAATGCCTTGCTTAGTAGGATTTCCTGAAGGACAGAGGCAAGCCGAGGACGGAGAAAGGTCCATTCTTCTCTGCCCGCCATCCCTGTCACTTGCCTGTATATGGAAGGGGAAAGACACATACATCATCATTAGCTCAAGAAAAATGCTGGCCAGTGGTCAATGGGAAGAACAATTAGCAAATTAATGAATTGTGGCTGAGGGAACCCTCTCAGTGCCCTGGGTAACCACCTTTATTAAATCAGCACGGATGGAATGTTGCTCATTTGCAACTCTTGCATTTTCCTGTGGTAACATAGCCCAACTTACCAGGCATGAATGTGAATTCTACACATGGGGGTGTATAGTTTATGGTTCCCAACTTTTTTTGGTGGTGGTGGTGGTTTGTTTTAAAAGAACATGGTAGATTTATTAGTACTAACATGGAAAAATGCCCAAGGAACAGTGATAAACAGAAATGAAAGGCACGTTGGAGAACATTATACATGGTGTAAGCTCACATGTATAAAGAAAGAAAACAAATATATTCGTATGTGTTAAAAGATACCTAGAAAGATTCATAGGAAATATTAACAGTAGTTATTACAGTGGGGAGTAAGCTTAAGGCTGGAGATAGCAAGAGGAGTTTTACTTTTGGCTTTATATCCTTCTCTACTATATGGATTGTTTTACAATGCCCATGTATCACTTTTATAGGAGAACAATTTCAGAATTCCCAATGTTTTTAAGTATGAAAACCCTGTTCTACTATATGTATAGGAAGTTTACAGACCTTTAACTTGGGGGAGCTTGAAGTTTTGAAATTTTCTCATACATGACATGGTGCCTGGCACAGGGGAGTTGGCACTTAAATATTTGTGTTTCTGCTTCCTGCCTACGCTTTCCTACCTGCAAGACAGACCCAAAGCCAGTTATGTGTAAAATCAAATTAATCAGTGAATTCTTTTTGCTTGTGAGTATTAATGTACATTCCAGCTACTAGGACTGTTTAACTGCCAAATTTAGTGGCGTGAAACATTTACTACACTCACACTCTTCTGGATGGGGCACCCTGGGGCAGCTTGTCTCTCTGATCCGTGATGTGAGACTTAGCTGGGGAGACTCAAAGGCTGGGTGTGGAAATCACCTGGAGGCTCATTCACTCATCATCTGATGGTGGCTTGTACCTTAGACTTTCACTGCGTCTTTTCAAAGCATTTTTGTTCCCTCTGTGTAGCCTGGACTTCTTCACAGCATAGTAGCTGGGTTCCAAGAGAAGCATCCTGAGAGAGAGACAGACAAAAGCCACATCGCTCTGGTGTTGCCTCTGCTGCTTTCTATCACTTGAAACACTCACGAAGTATTCTCCAGATTCAAGGGGAGGAAAAATAGACTCTTGACTCTTGATGCAGGGGGCAAGGTTTTGGAATAGCCATATGGAACCAGAAATCTTGTAGTGTCACTTTTGGAAAATACAGTTTGCCACAGTATATAAACAGTTTATAAGCTTATAGGCATAGGTGCTTCCAGAAGATTCTAGCACTGGTGTTCCTTTGGTTACTGCATGACCTGCCAGCAGGTACACTTACCAGAAGCTGAGAACTGAACATAAGGAAGGGCCTGGAGTATGGGGTTTTGAAGTCTGTCCCAGGATACATATTACCTTCCAGCTTTGAACTTGAACCTGAGTTTTCATGTAAAAGCCGCAGAAATGTTTGGTTGTCAACCACAAACAGACCTCAATGTGTAAGACACACTTGGAAAACCAAAGAGCAATCCTTTTCTTCGCCTAGAGCCATAAGGTTATTTTATTTCCTGACAAGAGCCAAGTTACCTGTATACCCTGCCTTGACTCCACTGATCACAGTTCATGAGCTTTTTGCCTAAGATTTATTTTAAAGTCATTTAGATCGTTCTGGGAAAGTTGTAGTGTTTGGAACAGCAGTTCTGGAGAAGAGTTGACCTCTTCAGATGTGATCACTCTTATTTTTCCCAGTAGATAAACATGTATCAATCACTTTTCTCTTAGCTTGTTTGTCAAAGAGCTATCTTAAAGCTAAACAAACTAAACCCTCAGGAGTATAAAGCCAAAGAGAAATTTTGCGGAGAAAGAGTAAACACAGAACTTAAAAAAAATTACATATAGGTCACATAGTTTGATTATGTATGAACCAGAAAGCCTAAGGGAGGAATGGTGGGGTGAAAAAGGACTGTAGTTGTTGATCGTTTCTATGGACTAGAATTAGTCTGTGAAATATTCAGTTACTTGAGATTTTGTAAGACACTTCAATGACTCTGTCTCAGATTTTTGAAAAACTGTCAAGTAAATATAACAGTTCTATCGACTGAAAAAAATTGCACAGCCTAAAAGTTGAGAATTGTGTTTAATTTGGAGGACAGCTAAGGACTTCAAGCCCAGGAGAAAGGACTCTCAGAGAGCACTGAGGGACTGCTCCAAAGAGGTAAGGGTATATATAGGAATTTTTGCAAAAAAAGGCAAGGTAGTCAGAACATCAGAAGATTCAAGAAAACCAGATATCTCAAGGAATTTAGCGCTCTCGTATGTGTGGAAAGATGCAAGAGTTTGGGCTCAAGAAATTATGCCTTTGATGTGCCCCTCAGCTATCTTGGGCAAGGATCCTGTTCTTTTCTGTCCTGAGTCCCCTCAGGGCTCAGGATAGGGAGCAGCTGTAGTGGCCATGACATCCTTTGTTTACTGATGTGACAGGCAGCATTCATTCACAGTTCAATGAGATCTCACTGGGCGTTTGGGATACACCAGGAGTTGTTGTTCAATCACTAAGTCGTGTTCGACTCTTCGCGACCCCGTGGACTGCAGCACATCAGGCTTCCCTGTTCTCCATTATCTCCTGGAGTTTGCTCAGATTCATGTCTGTTGAGTCATTGATGCCATCTAATCATCTCATCGTTACCAGGGGTAGCAGAGGTGAAGTCTTTGGAAATGTACAATGCTATTTACATGTGAAGTTCTGGCTTTTTTTTTCAGTCAAGGTAGGACCCTGGCATGGTGCAGTGCTACTAAGAGAGGAGGGACAAAGTCCAGCTTCCTCACACCGTTCCTTTCCCATTTCTTGTCTTTTCCCCCTTCTTTCCATCCCCTTTCTTACCTCTTTTCTGCTGTCTTCCTACATCATTCTTTCCCTCTCTGTCTTGTCTAAGGCCTTGGATCTCTACTGATCCCTGCTGATATTGCCTGTTAGATTAAACACCTAACAGCTTATGGTAAAACTATGTCTTTAATATGTATTTACAAAGATTTCATATCCTGCCTGGCCTCAGGCTTAAGAGGGTTTGGTAACTGATTTTATGATTACTGTCTAGCCTGTGGGGAGACTCACTTGTCAGGGTCAGATAAACTAAGTCCTTGCTGCTTTCTACACCAGAGCAAGATGTAAAATATTGCCCAAGTGACAGATTAGTGCCTGAAATTCAGTGTCTGCTTCGATGCCTTGGACTTGGGCTCTTGTTTAAAATCATCTCTTTATTTTCTCTGCCAGACAGTGTTGTAATAGATTTGCATATTTTTCTTTTTTTTTATCTCTATAATTAATTTTTATTTTTTAGTTTGTTTTGCTTTACAATACTGTATTCGTTTTGCTACACATCGACATGAATCAGCCATGAGTGTACATGAACTCCCAATCCCGACCCCCACCTCCCCCCTCCCGCCCCACACTCTCTTTCTGGATTATCCCTGTGCATCAGTCCCAAGCATCCTGCATCCTGCATCAAACCTGGACTGGCGATTCATTTCACTTATGATATCACACATGTTACACTGCCACTCTGCCAACCCATCCCACCCTCTCCCTCTCCCACAGAGTCCAAAAGGCCGTTCTATACATCTGTGTCTCTTTTGCTGTCTTGCGTACAGGTTTATCATTACCATCATTCTAAATTCCATATATATGTGTAAGTATACTGTATTGGTGTTTTTCTTTCTGGCTTACTTCACTCTGTATAATCGGCTCCAGCGTCATCCACCTCATTAGAACTGATTCAAATGTATTCTTTTTAATAGCTGAGTAATACTCCATTGTGTATATGTACCACAGCTTTCTTATCCATTCATCTGCTGATGGACATCTAGGTTGCTTCCATGTCCTGGCTATTATAAACAGTGCCGCAATGAACATTGGGGTACACGTGTCTCTTTCAATTCTGGTTTCCTTGGTGTGTATGCCCAGCAGTGGGATCGCTGGATCATAAGGCAGTTCTATTTGCAATTTTTTAAGGAATCTCCACACTGTTCTCCATAGTGGCTGTACTAATTTGCATTCCCACCAACAGTGTAAGAGGGTTCCCTTTTCTCCACACCCTCTCCAGCATTTATTGCTTGTTGACTTTTGGATCGCAGCCATTCTGACTGGTGTGAAATGGTACCTCATTGTGGTTTTGATTTGCATTTCTCTGATAATGAGTGATGTTGAGCATCTTTTCATGTGTTTGTTAGCCATTCGTATGGTCTTCTTTGGAGAAGTGTCTATTTAGTTCTTTGGCCCATTTTTTGATTGGGTCATTTATTTTTCGGAGTTGAGCTGCATAAGTTGCTTGTATATTTTTGAGATTAGTTGTTTGTCAGTTGCTTCATTTGCTATTATTTTCTCCCATTCAGAAGGCTGTCTTTTCACCTTGTTTATAGTTTCCTTTGTTGTGCAGAAGCTTTTAATTTTAATTAGATCCCATTTGTTTATTTTTGCTTTTATTTCCAGTATTCTTAATTAGACATTTCTGCCTGATCTAGAGGATAATAAAAGTCACTCAGTCGTGTCCAACTGTTTGTGACCTCATGGCCTGCCAGGGTCCTCTGTCCATGGGATTCTCCAGCAAGAATACTGAAGTGGGCTGCCATGCCCTTCTCCAGGGGATCTTCCCCACCCAGGGATCAAATTCCCATCTCTTGCATCTCCTGCATTAGCTGGCAGGTTCTTTATCACTAGCGCCACCTGGGAATCTAGAGGAAGGTTATCTCTAAATTGTTGTTCAGTCACTCAGTCATGTCCAGCTTTTTGCAGCCCCATGGACTGCAGCACACCAGGCTTCCCTGTCCTTCACCATCTCCCAGAGCTTGCTCATACTCATGGCCATTGAGTCAGTGATGCCACCCAACCGTCTCATCTTCTATTTTCCCCTTCTCTTCCTCCCTTCAACCTTTTCCAGCTTCAGGGTCTTTTCTGATGAGTTGGCTCTTTGCATCCAAATTGCTTTCTCCCAAAAGTGAGCTTTATTTATCCATGTAGCCTAATAGTAAGAAAATCATATTTTTTTCAGAGAGCCCCTCCATTTTGGTCTGGATTGTGCCTCCCACCCCATTCCTATGTTGAAGCCCTAGCCACCAGAACTTCAGAATGTGACAGTGTTTGGAGATCAGGCCTTGAAAGAGGTGACTAAGTTAAAATGAGGCCTTTAGAATGAGGCCTAACCCATTCTGACTTTTGTCAAAAATTTGAACCCACAAGGAGATACCAGGGATATTCGAACCCAGAGGAAGGTCTGTGAGGACACTGCATGAAGGTAGCCACCTGCAGCCAACGAGAGGGGCTTCAGAAGAGCCAAACCTGCTAGCACTTCGACCTCTGGCTTCCCAGCTGCCAGAATTGCGAGCAAACACATTTCTGTTGTTTAAGACTCCCAGCCTATAGCGTTTTGTTACAGCAGCCCCAGCAAACTAACATGCCTCCAATTTTAGGGAAAATTTGTAAAGTCAGGCTTGTATAATATGGGGACAATCAGATAAGTATAAACTTGTTTCCCTTTTTGGGAACAGCTATAGAATGATGGTGAACCAGAATGGGTGTGTGTGTGTCTGTCTGTGTCTGTCTGTCTCTCTGTCTAGAAATTCTAGGGAATGGGCTCACACAGCTGTGGGGCTGACAAGTCTTAAGTCTTTAGGTTCGGCTGAGGACCTAGTGCAGAGCTGATATTGCAGTGCCATGTCGGAAGCTAGTTGGCAGTCAGAATTCCTCTTTGCGGGGGATCTCAGTTTTGTTTTGTTTTTTTTATGGTCTTCAGGTGTTTGAATGAGGCTCTTATATTATGGAGGATAATCTGCTGCTGCTGCTAAGTCACTTCAGTCGTGTCCGACTCTGTGCGACCCCATAGATGGCAGCCCACCAGGCTCCCCTGTCCCTGGGATTCTCCAGGCAAGAACACTGGAGTGGGTTGCCATTTCCTTCTCCAATGCATGAAAGTGAAAAGTGAAAGTGAAGTCACTCAGTTGTGTCCAACTCTTAGCGACCCCATGGACTGCAGCCCACTAGGCTCCTCCATCCATGGGATTTTCCAGGCAAGAGTACTGGAGTGGGGTGCCATTGCCTTCTCCGGAGGATAATCTATCCTCAAAGTTTACTGATTTAAATGTTGATCATATCTACAAAGCACCTTCACAGTAATATCTAGGCTTGACCAAACAACTGGCCATCAGAGCCTGGCAAGCACTTTGACACTTGAAGTTACCTATCTTGTGACAGTGACTCCAAAGTGGGATCCTGAACTCAGTCTAAGAAAAGTGGGATTTCAGAAGCGGATTTAAGAAAAGCTAACTTTCAAATGGTATTATTAATAATGATATGCTTTGCATGTATAACCTCATTTGATCCTGTCAACCAAACGTTTTTTTTTCTCTTCCAGTTTTATTGAGATATAATTGACAGTGTGTAAATTTAAGGTGTACAACATAATTTGATTTACATATATCATGAAATTATTACCATGATAAGTTTAGTGAACATCTGTCATCCAGCCTCTTGGCTTGATACATGAATATATGAGTTAACCACACATTCAGTCATAATGTACTCGTTACCCCTAAACTTCTATCCATGATACAGGCATTTCAACACTCTTGCTACACTCATTTTATAAATCACTTGGTCTACAGGTTTTTTTGGTTTTGTTTTGGGTTTTTTTTTTTTTTCCTGCCTTTGTTTCTTAAGCAGGGTATAGAAAACTGGTGAGACTTGTATTTAATTTTCCTTGGGACTTTGTATCATAATCCTACTTTGCTACCGTGGGAATTCTGCTTTAAAAAAAAAATGTAAGCTCTAATTGAGGTAATATTTAAGTTTTACTTTTCTTCTTTTAGGCCATTCGATTGAGGCTTAGAAAAGTAGCCATCTAGTAATTCAAGCTGCTTTTCTGAGGGGACAGTCTCTGATAGAATGGAGAGGTGGGATCTCCTAGGTAACCAAACTTGTACCTCATAATTGCCCTCCTTTTAAAAGAGTCTGGGTCTATTTAAGATGTGTTGGTAACTGTTAAAAAGGAAGCCATTAACCAACCCTCCCCCCGCACCCCCTAACCAACTTCACTGTGATTTAAATTAATCCCTGCTTTTCATTCTTGCAAGGAACTAATTAACACCCTAATGAGATAGAGTGCTTTAAAAGCAGGTGACTGGTCTCCCCCTTTCTCTGGAAGGGGTTAGAATTTTTCTTTGGGAGCAGTGGAAATCAATGGGTAGTTTACTAAGGGATTCAAATAATTTAGAAATATGCTTCTATTATTAAACTCTATTCTCTGTCTGTGACTTAGGGATTATGGAGATGAATTCTGGGATTCACACAACCTAAATAACTTTCTGAATATATGACCTGATGTACTTAATTCAGATTACTTAGAGAAACTAGAAGAAAATAGAATTGAATAGTCATTATATCTTTGAAGGAAGGGAGGCATTCTGAGCTAAGAAGCAATAGAAGGACTCAGGAAGTACACTTAAATTAGAAAGCTCAAGTTAAGTAGATGGAATAAGAGCAGACTGACTCAGTCCACTTCCTATTAGTAGAGGGACAGAAGACTGAGAAAATATTTGTAGCAAAAAAATGGTCATCAGTCTTTATTATTTTCAACCCATCAACTCAGTTCAAAACAAGCAGAGGACATAGCCAGTAAATGAACACAGCAGAAGTGTTCCCACTCACCAGTAATTAAATGCTACACACTACAGTCAAATGCAAAAATATCTCATAATACAGGGGAGGGAATGTGAATGTGCTGTGCTTAGTCACTCAGTCGTGTCTGACTCTCTGTGACTGCATGGACAGTACCCGCCAGGCTCCTCTGTCCATGGGGATTCTCCAGGCCAGAATACTGGAGTTACGCCTTTCCCTTTTCCAGGGGATCTTCCCAACCCAGGAACTGAACACCAGTCTCCCGCATTGCTAGAAGGAAGCCCAGTACAATGGAGGGAATGTGAATTCTGAGCAGATATTTGATATTAAAGAATTATTATTAAAGGTCTTAAGCTTTATAATAGTATTTTTTTTTAAATCACCGTCTTTTAGAGATAAACGCTGAAATGTTGAGAGATAAAATTACATGATGTCTGGGATTTACTTCAGGATATTCTAGATTTGGAAGAGAGAGATGTGAGTAAGGGTGTGGATAAAATAGAATAAGGGAGAGGGAAGCCAGTGAATTGATACTTGTTAAAGCTGGGTGATGGGTAGGTGGGGATTCTTTTTTTTAAGATTTGCTTTGATATGGGCCATTTTTCAAGTCTTTATTGAGTTTGTTATAGAATTGCTTCTGTTTTATGTTTTGGCATTTTGGCCACCAGGCATGTGAGATCTTAACGCCCCAAGCAGGGATCAAACCTGCATCCCTTGCGTTGGAAACAAAGTCTTAGCAACTGGACAGCCAGGGAAGTCTCCACTGGGGATTCTTTATATTCTTTTCTCTGCCTTTTTTTTTTTTAATAAAATATTTTAAATGGTTTCTAATAAAAAGTTTGTTGTTTTTTTTTAAAATAGACTCCACACTAACTTCAAAGAAAAGAAACCAGACATGTGCCTTCTAATGGAAGTACACAACACCTTCTATAAAATATATATTGTTGCCAAAACAGTGAACTTGAATTTAATCAAGTATTGAGATCCTCCTTCTGATTTACAGGGAATAGGGAGATAGAGAGACATGTTATAAATGTCATTATGAGATGCAGTTAGTATAAACTCTGTAGGACAGTTGATCTCACTTCCCTGGTGGCTCAGATGATGAAGAATCCCCCTGCAATGCAGGAGACCCAAGTTCAATCCCTGGGTCAGGACTATCCCCTGGAGAAGGGAGTGGCTACCCATTCCAGTATCTTGCCCAGAGAATTCCATGGAGAGGGGAGTCTGGCAGGCTATGGTCCATGGGTTCGAAAAGAGTCAGACAGGACTGAGCAACTAAACTAACACTTTCATTTTTCACTTTCTTCAACAAGTAAATTAAAGAAAAAGAGGGGTGGGGAATGAGGAAAACCTACAGATGAAGAGATTGAAGAATGGAGCCACCATTTACAACGTAAGGACCTTATTTGTATCCTGATCTCAACAAACCAAGAAAAATTTATGAGACAATTGGGAAAACTTGGATTTGTCTAGATGTTTGATGTATTAAGGCATTAGTGTAATTATTTTTTAAAGATATGATGTGGTATCGTATTTATGTTCTAAAAAGAAGGTTCCTATCGTTTAGAAATATTTACTGAAGCTGTGCTCTGTGATTTGGGATTTACTTCAGATGATCTGGGGCGGGAAGTATTTAAAATGGGAGGATAAGTGAAAGGAGCCTGGCACCAGTTGAAAGTCTTGGAAGAGGAGTATAAATTATTTCCTCTACTCTTGGATACTTTAAAATATTTCCGTAAAAAAAGCCAGTTTCTGCTCATTGTGGTATAATCGAAAACATTTTTGCACAGTGATGATACCCAGTGCCCTCATTCTTCGCTGGTATCCTTTACGGAAAGCAATTTTATCTGAGATACTTTTGAAAACTATATGCACAGATATGTTTCTGGCTGTGTTCTTTGTGTCACTTCCCTGAAAATAGCCTAAACATTCAGCAACAAAGGAATGTTAATTTTTTAAAAATAACTTATGGAATTTTCTGTATTCTATTAATGTAAAATAACAATGAATTGCCCTGTAAAGTTGCTTTTAGTACATGATTAGCATGAAAGAAAGCAGGGCAAAAATTTTGCTAGAAAAGATATGCTTAGGAAAATTGACTAAAAAGAAATAAAGGTAAATGTTTGACTCTTTTTTTTAGCAGAATATCAAATAATGGGTGGGGATGTTTCTCTTGTGTATCTCTTTCTAATTTGTTCTTATGTGATTATATTTTGTTTTTAAGATCTTAAGGTATATGGATTAAAATGTATAATCTTGTGAATTGAGAAAATATACTCCTATACATATATTTAGACTACAGTATTTATCTTCACATAAAATAAAGATTAAAAGACGCTTACTCCTTGGGAGAAAAGTTATGACCAACCTAGATAGTATATTCAAAAGCAGAGACATTACTTTGCCGACTAAGGTCCGTCTAGTCAAGGCTATGGTTTTTCCTGTGGTCATGTATGGATGTGAGAATTGGACTGTGAAGAAGGCTGAGTGCCAAAGAATTGATGCGTTTGAACTGTGGTGTTGGAGAAGACTCTTGAGAGTCCCTTGGACTGCAAGGAGATCCAACCAGTCCATTCTGAGGGAGATCAGCCCTGGGATTTCTTTGGAAGGAATGATACTAAAGCTGAAACTTCAGTACTTTGGCCACCTCATGCGAAGAGTTGACCCATTGGAAAAGACTCTGATCCTGGGAGGGATTGGGGGCAGGAGGAGAAGGGGACGATAGAGGATGAGATGGCTGGATGGCATCACTGACTCGATGGACGTAGTCTGAGTGAACTCTGGGAGTTGGTGATGGACAGGGAGGCCTGGCGTGCTGCGATTCATGGGGTCGCAAAGAGTTGGACACAACTGAGCGACTGAACTGAACTGAAAATAAAGATACTGTATTTAAGAAAGTAGTATCTTGGAGGCTTATATTTTAAGTGAATGGTAAATTTTTTGGCAATTACATGCCCTAGAAAACTCTTCTATAGATGTTTATTTATTTGCGTCTTTTTACATTTACTTATTTTGAATTAAGCAAGAGTAAGTAGCCTTGATACTTTTGACCTGTGGGAGATTTTTGCAGTTTTACTTATTCTTACCCAATGTGAGGAGGCTGCTGGAAAAGTTGACTTACACATTGTTTTTCCATTTTCTAGTTTCACGCAGCTACCTAAGTGCTTCCCTTTTGTAGGACCAAAAAGGAAAGAGTAAGTGGCATCTTGTAAATAGTTTGGGGAAAAATAAGGAAATAACTAGTCAAGTCACTGATAATCTGGTTACCTTTCTTGGTAAATGTTGTCATTTCAGCTCCTGTTTTGATAGAGGACAGTTGAAAGTGCTGGGGTTGCACCACCTGGGTGAAGTTTGCACAGATTCAAAACAGGAGAGTTGAGGATTAACCAGTGACGGATGGCCTGACCTTCCGAAGAAGCCTAGCCAGGGTGCATGTTGTGCTAAAGCACTGAAGTTGGCGCGCTGGTGAAAGGCTGCCTCACCCTTCCTCGGCCTGTCTTCTGCCTCTTAAAGCTGCAGCAGGGAGTGGAAGTGGTCCCTGGAGATGAGACAGATCTGGGCCAAATAGAGACCTGGGCCCAACCAGGTGTACTCAGGAACCAGCAGCCCACCCAGGGATGGCTCAGGAGCCTGGGGCCTGAAGGCTCAGCTGAATGGGGCTACCCTGCCGTGCGAAGGCGCCATCCGGCCACATGGTGGGTTCTCTTGTGCTCAGCAGTGGTGCTGAGCTACCACCCATTGACCAGTGCCCAGGAGGGGCCTGATTCTCTTCAGGTACCCAGAAAAATTGGCTTGTGGGTTAACTTTATTTTTTTTTTTTTGGCCATGCCATGCAGCATGTGGGATCTTAGTTCCCTGACTAGGGATCGAGCCCATGCTTCCCACAGTGGAAGTGCAGAGTCTTCCCCACTGGACCCTCAGGGAAGTCCCTGGCTCATGGATTTGATGGTATTTATTAGACAGAGCCCTAGTACTGGATGTGTTGAATCACCAGTGCTAATTTTACTGAGAGAGTTCTGAGTTTCTCCTGCCTTATAAGAGTACTAGTGCTTACCATTAATTTTGCAAAATATTTACTTGCTCTGGGTAGTTTAAAATCATTTGTATAGATGATTTGCTACTTACAGGGTTTTTTCCCTCCTTCATATCCAGAAACTGTGACCATGAGGCAAGAATTAACACACAGGAGACCAGCTATTACTGGCATCCTCCCACAGCCTCTTGCCCACCTCTACTCTGGGAGCCTGGAGTAATTTCATTGTGCTTAGAAGCCTCCAAGTGACTTGTGCCTGGGTTTCTGAAACACAAGCTGTTCATCTTGTGATAAATTGTAAAAAAACAAAAAAATTTTGTTTTATTATACTTAATTTCCTTAGAAATTTAGGATACTTAGGATCCTTAGAAATTTATTAAGGTAAAATAGCAGAACAAGATTCTCTGAGGAGTCTAAGGCCCAAGAAGTTTCAGAGTCTGGAATTGTACATTTTACCTGGAAGTTGTTAATAACTTCCCATAGCACAGGGCTTTATCATGGGTCTTGTTCGCTGCTCTGTCCGTGCACTGGAGGTGCTCAGTAAGTTATTTGCTGAATGAATGAATGGGCCAAGCCAGCCTGGGCCAGTACTGTAGTGCCCTTTATTGAATATGTGTACTTTACCCTATTGGAGCCATAACTGATGTGATGAACTGGCTCAGGTCTGTCAGGTATAACATTAAGAGGGTCTTTATTTCTCTTCAGTCCTTGCTTTCAACCATGCCCACTGCATCTCCATTTCCTGTCCCTTCACAACTGCAACCTCCACAAACTTCTGAAATGAATCCGGTTTGGGAAATTAACCTGCAACATGATTTAGATCTTCTCTCTTTCCCCCAGTGCAGCTTGCCCCAGTTTCAGCACTGGACGTGAGAGACATGGGGTATCCTGCCCTTTCACTCTGGCCCCCTGCTCTTTGGGGATGGAGCCCCTCCTGAACCACCTCGCCTCCCCGCCTAGAGCAAGGACAGGGAAGAAGCCTGGAAGTGGCAGGGAAGCTGAACAGCTCTAGACTTAGCTAGTTGCAGCTGCTGCCCTCCTTTTCTCCCCGATCAAGGCTGTTTCTCATCAGCAGCTCGCTTGGAATGTGTTGCAGGTCTCAGTAACCTGACTCAGGGGCTCTGTCTCCAGCTGGCCCCTTTCTAGCCCTTCTCCCTACCCTCTTGCCCTCAGACAGCCATATTGGTCAGGGTGTCAACAAGATGGCTCAAGTAAGGCTTCGTAACGTGGCGTCCATTTGAGTCCCAGGAGATCCACTGGTCCTTGCCTCTCCAGACTGTGGGTGCTGCTTTCCTGGGCCTGCCTCCCTCCTCTTCTCTTCTCTCTTCTATCACTCAGAACATTTCATTTCATTCAGGGAAATCAGTCAGTCCACTGCCTAAATAGATGGACAACCAGTGAAAGAGATTTTGGTTTTTCCTTCTTGAAGGCCCCCCCATCTCGTTTTGTTGGGGATGGGGAATGAGCTGGGTAGCTGGTGTGCCTGGAAGCGAGAACCCTGTCCTCCCCTCAAGGGTCTCTTGTTTTCCCCTCTGCCCTAGTTCTACTAGAGACTGGGAAGCTGGTATTAGTGACTTTAGTTACTTTTTAGTAACTTCTGGAGGAAGCATACAACCTCAGTTGTTTAGAAGTTGGGTCACTTACTGGTTTTTTTTAAGCCAAAGCTGTAGGCTTTGTCTCCTATGCTCAGGCAGTAAGGAAAATGATATCAAGATTTTATCAGACACTTAGGTGTCAAAGACATTTTGGTAGAAGATAAAGCAGTTATATTGAGTGACACCATTAATGGTCTGAAGGGTAAAAAAAAAAAAGTAAACTTACAAGCTGGGATGTTAATTGGCAGGCTGGGTAGATTCCAGCAGCATCTGTGCCTCATCTCATGTATTCTTCAAGTCACACTATGCTGTGCAGACATAAATGTTCAGTATGTTTAAGACAGAGCTGTGCATAATCATGGGACCTGGTAACAACCTAGATGGTGTAAGAAACTTGCTATAGCTCGTTAGTGATATGGGAAAATATTCAGCATATATTACCTGATGAGAAAAGCAGGTCATAGGGTCATAGAAGAAAATATTTATTTTATGCATAGAAAAAAATATGACTGGTACACAAATTTAGGGCTTCTCATGGCATTGGAGAAGGAGATGATAACCCACTCCAGTATTTTTGCCTGGAGAATCCCAGGGACAGAGGAGCCTAGTGGGCTGCTGTCTGTGGGGTTGCACAGAGTCGGACAAGACTGAAGTGACTTAGCAACAGCCGCAGCAGGTGGTGCAATGGTAAAGAAACTTCCTGCCAATGCAGGAGACGCAAGAGATGCGGGTTCAGTCTCTGGGTGAGGAAGAGCCTCTGGAGCAGGAAATGGCAAACTCACCTCCAGTATTCTTGCCAGAAAATTGCTTGGATGAAGGAGTCTGGAGGGTTCATGGGGTCGTAAAGAGTCAGAGAATGAGCAACTGAGCACTTCAGCACGGCACAAAAATATACAGGTTTATTAATCTTGAATGATAGGATTGAAAGTGATTTATAAATTTTTTTCTTTTTAATTCTCTGTGGCTTTTTAACTTTTCTGCAGAGAGCTTGTTTACATGTATGAAACATTTTAAAAAGAAATTATACTATTAACTTAATGAAAAGCCAGAATATGTACTTGTATAAGCTCTTTTGTCTTTTACATGTCTTATATCCTTAATTACTGACGAATTTATACATTTCTTATAATTTCTAAACTTTAAGACTCTTTAGTCAGTTTTTCTCCTACTTGGCCTAATAACTATTACTTCATTCCACATTCTTGCTTATATTTCAACAACTGAATTCCTAAATATTATTTGGCACTTATAAAGGCATATGGTAATTTGGAAAAATGCCTTTATTACAGTATAAATCTTCCAAGTAACTTTAGAAATTATGTTGTGGTCTCCATTTTGAAGACCAGAAAATGTGAACACTCTTAACTTGCGGAAAGAGCCTCCAAATGCTATTTGTCTTATATCTTGACTGTTCTGTAATTTATTGGAATCACTGAAGTGTTTCAGGGAAATAAATTCCACAGGGTTTATTTAAGTGCCATGGGCTTAATAAATTAGAATGGAGTTTTAAGCACGCAGAGAAATGTTACGTCATAGGTCTGCATCTCTTCGTCTGTGTGAGTCGAGTATCAGCCTATAAAATCTGTGGGTTAGGAGCCTGGCTATGGATCTGGTTTTCCGTGCCCCCTCCAACCCCCCCGCCGAGTCTACAATCCATGGGGTCATGAGAGTCGGACACAACTGAGCAGCTAACACTTTCACACTTTCCTCAGGCCTAGTATGGTACATGATACACTGATGGTTGTGATAAAAATGAACATTTACTCAGTTCTTGATAGGTTAAAAGTGCCTACTATGTGGTTTTCATGCATTATCCTGTCTAGCCCTCAAAACAACTCAGAAGTAGGTGATTTTTAACGTTTTCTGAAGGGGGGAGGGTGCAGAGCTAGAGTATATGTTGAGTGATATATGAGAAAAATGTCAGTAGTTGGGATGCCAAGGTAGCCTCGAATTCTGCAGTTACAGACATACCTTGGAAAAGCTTTTGATTAAGTTAAAATTCAGGTTAAATTAGACTGTTTTCATGAAAGTCCGTGTACAGCATAGGTTTATATAAATTGAGATAAACAGAAGGCACAAAAATTCTGTAGTGTTATGAGAAAACTTTTTAAGAAGGATCTTTTCAATGGTTGCCACATTTTACTTTATTTAAAACCTATCAAATCCTCTCTCTGTTCTGAGTACTGTCATTGGAATAGTTAGGATACTAAATAGAGCAGTTCAGAGCTAGGATGAGCATGCAAATAATCTGTTATGGAGCAGGATGTGCTAGGGGTAAAGGTGGTGGCATTTAAGCTGTGCTTGACGGGTTTTTGACAACGTAAGGAAAGTAGTACTATTAGCATAAAATTTTGGAGGCAGATCTTGAGAATGGGTTTGGTTTTGTTAAAAACACTCTGGGAGGGCTTTGCTGGCGGCTCAGTGGTAAAGAAATCCTCCTGCCAGTGCAGGAGATAAGGGTTCGATCTCTTTGCTGGGAAGATCCCACATTGCCATGAAACAGCTAAGCCCGTGCACCACAGCTGTTGAGCCTGTGCTCTAGAGCCCAGGCACAGCAACTACGGAGCCCTCATGCCATCGAGCCTGTGCCCCACAAGGGAAGTCCCGCAGTGAGAAGCCTTTGCACCACAATTGGCGCGTAATCCCCCTGCTCGCTGGACTGGCGAAACGCCCACACAGCCGTGAAGACCCAGCACAGCAATAAGTAAATAAATAGAGTTGTTTTTAAAAGAAAAAATCCCACTCTGAGGGATTTTTGCAGTTATCTGAATGAATACATCGTTCATTCGAAGAAGACCACCATCTCCCAGCAGGATGCTCTTTACGTAAAGAAGAGTGTATTGGAGCAAAATGTGCTGTCTTACACTTTGAAATATCAAGTCTAAATGTTTAGAGTGGTGGCAATCAACATGGTATTCTTGTTTTCAAGTTCCAAGATGGTCTACATCTCCGCTGTTTTGTACATTAACCGTTTTACTCCTTATGCTACACACCATTTATGTCAACCAAATTTTTGGGGTTCTTATTTTGATTCATTCCTTGATCAAGGGGACCATGGCTTTGAAAACTTAGCGAGCATTTAGGTGAGGGCATACTCATGATTTCTACTCAGGCAGAATTGCCACGTGATGCTCAGTGCTTCTCAAAACTCTGTTGGTTTTTATTTATTTTAATTGAAAATATAAAAATAATAGTTAAAAAACAAAACTCTGTTGGTGTTGGGCCACTGCATCAGTGTTCAGTGTTGTGGGGAAATCTGAGCCAGCCTGATTGGGAAGCCTTTGAAAATAATCTGTTTTCAAATTTAAAAAAATTTCAACAAAACGTGTCTCAAGATGCTGGTCTCTTTTCCCCCTGCTCTCCATTCCCTAATTCTAGCCACATGTGGAGACATGGTTTTCTTTAGCTCATGGTAGTTTTCTTCTATTAATTCTTTTATTTCTTTATTTTGCTTAGATTTCTACATCATATTTTGCCAGGATTCTTTTTTCCATATCTTTTTTCCTCTCCTTTGTATTCTATCTCTCTACTTTTCCTTTGAGTTAAGCTTTTCTTATACTTTAGCTGCAGATTTCCAAGATTCCTCAGTCTGCTCTTCTCCATTCCCCACACATTTTAAATTTGGCGTGTTCTAGTCATCTTTGACTTCAGATTGTTCTGTGGAATAGTTTCAGTTTTTTTTTTCTCCCGAATCTGGTTGAAAACACACATTTGAAAACTGCTCTAGTTTCTTAAAGCATAATTCTGTTTCATGGGAATAAATGTGCTCCGATTCCTTAAAGAAATTTGCCTTTTGGACTTGTTGAAGCTGTTTTTAGGACCTGTGCTGTCTCTGGCAGCTAATATTTATAGAAAGAAGGCTGTGCTCATCCAAGATGGAGGGGAGAGGTGGGTTCTATCAGATACAGTAAGATTCCTATTTGAATATTTCAATCCACAAACCCATTTCAGAAGGCCAGGAACCTGCGGAGCGGATGGATATGAGGTGAAGGTCGCAGAACTCTGTCTACGCTGGAGCTCAGTGTCAGGGGCAGCCTGCAGCTCGCGGGCACAGTGCCCCTTTCTGGGCTGGCCCCTGGTGCCTCTTGTGTCCTGTTAGCATGGGGTGCTCTCCGTAGTGACGCTGAATGGTCACCCTCACCATCTTCCTTTATCCCTTTAATTAGGCATCATGAATGGAGTTCGTTGGAGTCTCTTCCTGGCAGGCAAGCTTGTCGTCGTCATTAGTCCATTGGCTTTTCCTCCAGCTTGTCCTGTCTGACCTAAAACTAGATACAAGAGGTTCCCTGGAGTTCTGGCTTGTGGCTATCATCCATCTGTGGTTTCCTGAGCAGATGCAAGTTTTCTGTTCGTTTTTATGTTCTGCAATTCATTTTAACAGGACACTGATAAATCCGGCAAGCTATTTAAGACATGGATGAATTTTCCTGAGATCCCAACCACTGTAGAAGCTTAGCTGAGGGTTGTAGCCGGAGCCTTGGGACTTGCAGACAGTCTCATCTGTGCTGTTGGCATCAATCTGGGATTGATGGGAGTGTATGACGAACACGAACCTCAGCCAGTCTTCCTAGAGGAAGAGAATCACTGTTCAAAAAATAGCACAGGGCCTTCCCTTAGGAGTGTGAATAATAAACATATTAGCAAACACATACTGAATGCTTGCTATGTGCCAGACCATGTTCTAAATGTCTTGCAAATATTTGACTTACTTAATTCTCACAATCACTCTATGGTAGAAGTGACTCTTATTATTTTTTATTTTTATAGCCAAGGCACACAGGAGTTAAGGAACTTGTCCCAAGTCATGGAGCTGGAACCAGGCTGTGATCCCAGGAAGTCTGGCTTCAGGCTACCTGCTTTAAAGCACTGCCTTATACTGCATTTCAGTAAGCAGGCATGAAGTTGGGGATCTGATAGTGAAAAGAGTTTGAATTTGTTAGAAGAGTTTGTTTATGGCCAGTAGGAGAGAGTTTGTTTATGGCCAGTAGTGCAGGAAAGGTGTCAAGATGATAGTGTCAAGATAATAACATTTAATTAACTCCCAAGAGGAAAGACTGTCTTGGGAGAATGGTTAGATATGGCTACTTCCTCAGCGGTTTCATAGTAGCACTGCTATCTTTTAAAAACCCTGATGCTTTACTAGAGTCTTTCACTTGGGGGAACATTCAGTCATTTGATGAATGTGTGTTCACCACAGGCCATGTGTCAGCCTGGGTGCAAGGTGGCTGGGATACAGATGTAAAAGCCAGAGCCCCTACCCTTGAACTTGACAGTCTGAGATACCGCTAGATACACACCAAGCGACTTTCAGTAGAATGGACAATGAGTGATAATAAGCTGTGTGTAACATGCCCTGGAAAATGGAGTTTCAGAATTTCAAAAGCATCCATGTTGTTTATTTTTATTTCATTGTTTTATCAAAAGACTAATTCGTTTCCAGTATGTATGTCCAAACTGCAGATCCCCGACTTCTATATTAGATAAAGGTTAAAACCATAGCCCGAGGCCACACATTAGCGTTCCAATATTGCTTGACTAGAATTTTCCCTCTTTAGGCGACTTTTGTCTGAGTTTTCTTGGCCCTCAGTGCCTAGCTGAATCATACAATTCTAAGCAAGACACTTTTCTGGGAATCCCTTGTAGACTCTAAAAGGATAATGAATGACGCTTTACATACGGGAACCTTGATGAGTTTTCCAAAATTCTCTCCCTTGGTTTTGACTTGTCCGTTGTGCTTGTTAGGAAATGTGCAATTACACACTTCAGTCTTCTTGGGCTCTGCTCAGGAGCCCTTTGTCTGGGGGGATCGGGGAGGCAGTGATACAGGAGGGCCGTCTATACACGAGCTCATGGGAAGTCTCAGAAAGATCATACTGTTGGTAAACATCGCAGCCCCTCGTCTTGTGCGCAAAACTGCTGCCCTCTGCCTTCAGACTTGAGGCTGAAATAATTTGTTGGAACCAGATTTTTTTCCCCCTGTGGGTGGATATTGAAGTTTATTTTGAGTTGGCTATTATTGGAGTGAAGAAAGGCTATAACAGATATGCCCTTTCTAGAGAACTACAAGAATTTGGGTGTAAATAAATCAATGGTATCTCTTGCCTGAAATACATTAAAATAGCCAGACTGTTTAAAATTAACCTCTGATAATGTGAGACAGTGTGCTTATGTGTGTGTAATGTTTTGATTATTTAAGTCACTTTCTGATCCTTGAGGCTTCCAAACCCAGTGGCAGCACAGCTAGAAATTTGGAGTAGTGGTGATGAGTGGGAGCCCTGGGAAACTAGGAACCCAGTTTCCTCCAAAGTGGGAAGGGTTTATTTTAATGTATTGATTATTTAAAAAATATCCATATTACTCCAGAAGGCAGGGGGCATTGTGGCTGAATATGAAATTTTCTGTTATCAAGTACAGTCTGTTTGGGGAGTTAAATATTTTTAAATGTGCTGTTATCTTCTATTTTACAAATGAGGAAACTGAGATATAGGGAGTTAAATGACTTCTCCAGGGTGCACAACTAGTAAGCAACAGAGCCAGGGTTTGACTCCAGGAACCCAGACTCCAGGCTCTTAGCCCTGTACTCCATGGCCATTTGTGAGACTTGAAATGGGAAAACCACATACTCCGAATGCTAGTGTAAAACTTTGTTAAAAAGGAAGGCAGGGAGCAACTTTATGCCTCCTTAGCAGAGAGAGATGGCAAGATGGAAACAAGAGCGAGGAAAAATTGAGTACTTTCGTGTAGGAGGGGAAAGAATAACTTGGATTCTGGAGCCCAACAGATTGGCTTGAGAAGAACGTTTGTGTGGAGGGGGTGGCAGGGGCTAGAGGGAGAGCTGGGCAGAGTGGAACTGAAAGTTTGAAACTGAATTAAGAGACGTCCTCGCTTGTATGTGTGTGTGTGGAGAGCTGCTAAAGAGTATGGGGTCCCCTGTTGGCCATAGATAGCCATGGATGCTTTTGTGAGCCAGAGCAAGAAGCAAGAGCATTTAATCTCCAGTATAGTGGGCTGGGGAGAAGGGAGGGCTGGGGGTGGTGAGGAACTGGAGGTAGAAAGGCCAATTAAGAGGCTATTGAAATGTTCCAGCTAAACAATGATCAGTGTCAGAGCCTCTTCCCTGGTTCTTTAAGTATCTGTACCTGTCAGTGTGCCTAGGACTTGGCAAAGAGGAGAGCACCATCCGTAATGTCTAACATGATGCCTGGCAGTAGCAGCTGTTCGTGGAACTGAACTGGATTAATTAAAGGCAGTGGCTGTAAGGTGGAAACAAATCAATACAAGGGAAACTGGAGAAGCAGTTGTCAATAGTCGTTGGTGATTAAGAGGGAGAGGTAAGCCAGGGTCTCTGGCTTGATTGGAATATGATTTTAGTAACAGTTACAGTCGGTGAGGTTTTCCACACACCTTCAGGCAATTCACTGATGCCAGCTTGGTGTCCTACTAGTCAACGCAGTTCTGTTACTGTCTACCTGGAAGTGACCCCAGATTCCATAGCTTCACGGCTCAGTGCCACAAGACTACCCCCAACCTCAAGTCCAGGTCATCACCTGTACTTCTGACTGTCTAGCTAAAAATCAGAGGGTTTCATAATCCTTCCCACCTTGGGTTTGATGAATTTACTAGAACAGTTCATGGAACTCGGTGCCTGTGTGTGTGCTCAGTCGCTTCAGCCGTGTCCCACTCTTTGCAACGCCACGACTGTAGCCCACCAGGCTCCTCTGTCCTTGGGATTTCCCAGGCAACAATACTTGAGTGGGTTGCCATGCCTTCCTCCAGGGGATCTTCCCAACCCAAGGATTGAACCCAGGTCTCCTGAATCTCCTGCATTGTAGGCAGATTCTTTACCTCTAAGCCACCTGGGAAGCCCTTTTATTTACTAGAACTCTGGTTTATTATAAAAGGATGCAACTCAGGATCAGCCAGATGGAAGAGATACCTAGGGCGAGGTATGGGGAACAGGCATGGAGCTCCCATGCCCTCTCTACATCTACAGGTATTCACTAACTTGGAAACTCTCCAAACCCTGTCCTTTTGGGTTTTAATGAAGACTTCTTTACACAGGCATGGCTGATGAAATCATTTGCCATTGGCAGAAGATTAAACTTCCAGCCCCCTCCCCTCCCCTGAGGCTGGGGGAGGGGACCAAAAATTCCAACCCTCTAATCACATGGTGATTTCTTCTGGCAGTCAGCCTCCTTAGTTGTGGTCCAAGAGTCACCTCATTCTTATAACAAAAGACCCCCCCTTTTTTTCCCTTTCGCTCTCATGACTTAGAAAATTCCATGGGTTTTAGGAGCTCTGTGCTGGAGATGGGAACGGAGATCAGGTATACATTTCTTATTATAGATCACAATATCACAGGTGAACATACCTCTAACCAGGCATGGGCATCAAGACGAGGGAACCATGGAGAGGAGGGTGCAGTGAGACTGGTTCAGGCTCTTTTCTCATTGTGAGGCATCTTGATTGCCTACTGGGACTTGTTCCATCTTTAGTGCAGAAAGGTAGGGAATGTTGAGATTCACCCTCTTGTCTAATTCAATGTTTAAACAGAAACAAAGTTGGTTGATATCAGGCTAACTTGTCATCTTCACTGTTGCCCAGGGAAGAATAATTCTGGCTGATCATAGAATCACATAGAGAAATTTTAAAAGCTAACCCTCGTGTTTTTTTCCCAGAGACATAGGTGATTCTATTATGTAGCCACCTAGCTGTGCTCTTTGAAAAACATTGGGTGTAAACAGTTACGCTGTTTATTTTAATCAGAAGAAGTTTTTTCCTCTAAAAATTTTGAAAAACTTAGACAAGTGGATTTTTTAAAAATTTGGCAGTCCCACCAGCCTTGAGATAGACACTAGGCACAGCCACCTTGATGCAGGCTCACCGGATCTGTCTGTCTGTACCCTGGTGACTGTGAATGAACAGGAACCGAATCAGTGTCATCTGTGGGTCCCCCAGAAGGTTTCTGTTGACCCATAGTCAGTGGGGATGGAGTCCTTGCAGGCTATTTTGTGCTGGGTAAGCAACCTTCTTTCCATGTGTCATTGTCTTAGATTCCTAGGACTACCACAAACTAGATGGCTTAAAACAACAGAAATGTATTCTTCTCTTATAGTTCAGGAAGCCAGAAGTCCAAAGTCAAGGCCCAGGCAGGGCTGGTTCCTTCTGGGTAGTGCTGATGGAGAAACTATCCCATGCCTCTCTCCTGACCTCTGCTGACGCTGGTATCCCTTGGCTTGTAGACACGTCCCTTTAACCTCCACCACCCACTCATTGCTTTCACCTGGCCTTCTTGCCCGTGTCTGTGCCCTCACTTCTTATAAGGATACCAGTCACTGGATTTGGGAAATATCAAAATCCTATTTTCAATTAAGGTCACATTCTTAGATTCTAGATGGATATAACAGGGGACATTATTTGATGAACTGTTAGGGGACACTAAGTAGGGGGAGCTGCCTTGGCCTCCCACCCTAAACTTGGGATCCTCAAATATTCTCTGAGTCTCAGAACAAGAAAATGAACCATTGGCAATGGAGATACCATAGTCCTAGGTGGACACCTGCCCCATTGAGGAGTCCAGCTTTCACTAGTTGAACTGGCTGGTTTTAGAAGGGAGAGTTGAGAGAGGGGAAGACCAGTGCAGAGGTGGAGAAGGGGCAGCAGAAGATACAGAGAAGTCAGATCTGGTAGAATTTGTAACTCCAGGGACTGTTTGCATTGCTCATAGATTTATTTAGCTCTTATTTTGTCCTTTGGTCTTCATTTAATGTCTATAAAGGGTATGATGCCTGGGCATGATGAAGGCAAGGGACCACCCTGGTCCTTTTCTCTGACCACTGTCCGTGCATTCAGGCATTTGGCTTAACAATGTGTGGATGAAGTCATTTCATCTGGATACTTTATGTGAAATCTATATTGTGTCCTTTGGGTAAAGAGCAAATCTTAGGAGTTGTGTCTGTCTGTTATGCTCAAGTTGAGGCCAAAAATACCTGTGGTTTGTGCTTGAATTATAGCCAGATATGTCCCCAAGTGTCCTGTCTGTGTGGAAGTAAAGTCTTGCTCAGGCCTTAAGATGTTCATTGTTACACATATATCACCTTTTAGGCAATTAATATTATTTGATTAAATCAAATCTTGTTTGTATATGAATCATAAATATGTATACAATGCCAAAGAATGTTCAAACGACTGCACAATTGCACTCATCTCACACACTAGCAAAGTAATGCTCAAAATTCCCCAAGCAAGGCTTCAACAGTACATTAACCTAGAACTTCCAGATGTTCAAGCTGGATTTAGAAAAGGCAGAGGAACCAGAGATCAAATTGCCAACATCCGTTGGATCATAGAAAAAGCAGAAGAATTCCAGAAAAAAACATCTACTTCTGCTTCATTGACTACGCTAAAGCCTTTGACTGTGGGGACACAAGAAACTGTGGAAAATTCTTCAGGAGTTGGGAATACCAGACCACCTTACCTGCCTCCTGAGAAATCTGTATGCAGGTCAAGAAGCAACAGTTTGAACCAGACATGGAACAACTGGCTGGTTTTAAATTGAGAAAGGAATACATCAAGGCTGTATATTGTCACTTTGCTTATTTAATTTACATGCAGAGTACATCATGTGAAATGCTGGACTGAATGAAGCACAAGCTGGAATCAATATTGCCGGGAGAAATATCAATAACCTCAGATATGCAGATGACACCACCCTTATGGCAGAAAGTGGAGAGCAACTAAAGAGCTTCTTGATGAAAGTGAAAGAGGAGAGTGAAAAAGTTGGCTTAAAACTCATCAGAAAACTAAGATCATGGTATCCGATCCCATCACTTCATGGCAAGTAGATAGAGAAACAATGGAAATAGTGACAGACTTTATTTTGGGGAGGTTCCAAAATCATTGCAAATGGTGACTACAGCCATGAAATTTAAAAATGCTTGCTCCTTGGAAGAAAAGTTATGATCAACCTAGACAACATATTAAAAAGCAGAGACATTACTTTGCCAACAAAGGCCCATTTAGTCAAAGCTATGGTTTTTCTAGTGGTCACGTATGGATGTGAGAATTGGACCATAAAGAAAGCTCAGTGCTGAAGAATTGATTCTTTTGAACTGTGGTGTTAAAGAAAACTCTTGAGAGTCCCTTGGACAGCAAGGAGATCCAACCAGTCAATCCTAAAGGAAATCAATCCTGAATACTCATTGGAAGGAGTGATGCCGAAGCTGAAGCTTTAATACTTTGGCCACGTGATGCAAAGAACTGACTCCTTGGAAAAGACCCTGATGCTGGGAGAGACTGAAGGCAGGAAGAAAAGGGGATGACAGGATGAGATAGTTGGGTGGCATCACCAAATTGATGGACATGAGTTTGAGCAAGCTCTGGGAGTTGGTGATGGACAAGGCAGCCTGGCATGCTGCAGTCCATAGGGTCGCAGAGAGTCAGACACACTGAGTGACTGAACTGAACTGATATGAGCTTACTGTTCAAAGAGGCCTTACTTTGAACATGCTTATGAATAAAACCATACTTTAAATGCTTTTGTATAACTATAAAGTTCATGTGTCATAACAAGTTTGCTTTTTGGGAGTCCCTGCTTTCAAAAGAGACTTGAAGCTCAGAGTTTCCAGTCCCAGTGCCAGCAGACTGAGGTCTGTCCCTCTGCTGCATGTGGCCCACCATGCCGCTCTCTGTGTCCTGCCTGGTTTTCTCCAGTGCAGTTGAGCATGTGAGAGGAACAGGACCGCACATTGGAAAAGGTCCAGAGGTCGGGGGTTTGAATCCTGATTCTCCGCTTTTTCTGGCCTCGTAAGTTTGGCCAGCATATGTATGTTTGCTGATCATCCGTTTTCTCATCAGTAAAATGAGGATAATAATAGGAACCTGATTAGATGGTGTGTTAATTTCCTAGAACTGCCATAAACCAAGAGGCTTAAAACAACAAATGTGTTCCCCTCACAGATCTGGAGGCTAGAAGCCCAGATCTGTGGGCTTCTGGTAGATCTGTAAGTAAGATCTGTAATTAAGGTGTTGACAGGCCTATGCTCTCCCCAAAGACTCTAGGGGAGAATTCTTACCTCTTCTAGATTCTGATGGTTGCCAGCATTCTTTGTTTAATGGCATCACATCTCTGTCTCTGTCATCACATGGCCTTCTTCCTGTTTCCTCCTTGTCTTCCTCTCTCTCCTTGTAGGGACACCAGTCAGGAGCTTGGAGCCTGCAAAAGCCCTCTTTCAAAAGAAGGTCAGGACTTCCCTGGTGGTCCAGTGGATAGGAATCCATTGCCTGCCAATGCCAGGCACTAGTCTGGGAAGATTCCATATGCCAAGAGGCAACTAGGTCTGTATGCCACAATTACAGAACCCGGACCACAACTCCTGAAGCCCACACACCTAGCACCACTGCTCCACAAGAAGAGGAGCCGCAACGATGAGAAGCCCATGCGTCACAACGAAGAGTATCCTTTGCTCGCGCAACTAGTGAAAGCCCGCACACAGCAAGAAAGACCCAGTGCAACCAAAAAAAAGTTTAAAAACTGAAGCTTAAATAATTGTCACATTCTAAGGTTGGGCAGGGGGACATGGATTTTGTAGGGACACAATTCAAGCCAGTACAGGTGCTTAGACTGAAATGAAAGCAATTCTTTAGAGCATCCAGGAAGGACTAGGATGTAGTAGAAACTCAATAAGTCCCAGGAAGCCAATTCTTTAAAATATAGACTTGATCCCTTTGCCCTACAGCCTCATCACTCCTTTCTCTTTTTGGTTATGCTGGGCTACCCTCGTCTCACTTTCTTACCATCTTTTGGGGGCTGTTTCTCCAGGAATCTGGCTACCAGCTTCTGTTTTTCCTTTCTGCCATCATGGGGAAACTCTGACATTCATCTAAATGACCCACCCAATAGCCTGCCACTGGTCTATAGCACTCTGCTCTGGACCTTACCCTTATCTGCCCCGATCCCACGGTCATTTCAAATATCTGTTCACTGGCACCTCCCATCCTCTTGACTTTGGAATCTGCTTTCTCTGTCTTCCCAGTCTCCAGGCATGGATCAAGCTACCCACCCTCTGCTCCCATCCTACCTAATGCTTCTGGTGAAAAATCATACGACTTTACTAAATGGTTTCTTTATGGAGTTATAATTCTTACTCTCAGCTGGACCTTCAGGGCTGCTTGAAAACCCCTTTACTCATTTCAGCTGGGTTTCCTTTCTCATTCCCCCAGGAGCTATTGGGAACATTTGCTACTGGGAACATTATTCAAGCTCCTTAGCCCCCCACTGAGTCAGCCTCCTTTACCGCCTGCCTCCCTGAGCAAACAGAAGCTGTAAAACATGAATTGCCGTCTTCTCTACTATCGTGACTCTGATCACTTTCCTCTTCCTCCCTTCTGTCTTAACACGACTAATTCACAGATCAGCCTTCTGCGTGAGTTCTGACTCTTCTGACCCCTCCATCCTTATATTTTTCATTCCTCCTTTCTCCATGGACCTCGTGCTTGCCTCAGTCTGTAAACACACTTAAATGTTGCTCATCCTGAAAAGTCTATCCATTTTCTTTAAATTGAATTCCTTTTAGCTTTCTTCTCTTGAGAAAACCAAGAATAACTTTACATGTTTCTTAGCTTCCCTGTGCCTGTTTCCTCATCTGTAAAGTGAACTCAGGATGATACTTGCCTCATAGGGTTATTGTTAATATTAAATTGTATTTATATTTTTAGGTCATGTTGTTGAAAAGTGAAAGTATTAGTTGCTCAGTTGTGTCCAACTCTGTGATCCCATGGACTGTAACCCATCAGGTTCCTCTGTCTATGGGATTCTCCAGGTAAGAATACTGGAGTGGGTAGCCAGTCTCTTCTCCAGGGAATCTTCCTGATCCAGGGGTTGAACCCACATCTCTCCCATGCAGGCAGGTTCTTTACCACCTGAGTCACCAGGGAAGCATTTATGTAATATTATGTAACATTGTGTATAATTGCAATTATGTAATATTAAACAGGAACTATAGTACAGTTCTTAGAGCTATATGGTTTTAGCTGTTTGGGTAGTAATAGTATCCCCTGTGGGCTTTGATAGGATTCAGTTCACACCTCTGGCCGAGCACTGACAGATGGTGAAGTAGTTATTGTGTGTGTTTCTGTCCTCAGAAGTATGTCAGTTTCTTCGGGGTCAACTTTACTTCATGTCCGTCTTTTTATCCCTAGGGCTTTGCATAGTAACACACACATACACACACACTGGGTTGATGTATGTAAATAAATGAGTGCCAGAGCCCAAATCAGAGTAGGCAATGGCACCCCACTCCAGTACTCCTGCCTGGAAAATCCCATGGATGGAGGAGCCTGGTGGGCTGCAGTCCATGGGGTTGCTGAGAGTTGGACACGACTCAGTGACTTCACTTTCACTTTTCATTTTCATGCATTGGAGAAGAAAATGGCAACCCACTCCAGTGTTCTTGCCTGGAGAATCCCAGGGACGGAGGGAACCTGGTGGGCTGCCGTCTATGGGGTCGCACAGGTCGGACATGACTGAAGTGACTTAGCAGCAGCAGCAGCATAGTCAAAAGGAAGGCATTTGATAGGAGCATGGAGCCTTTATGTATCTTTGGGACTAAGACAAAGGCATCAAAGGAGGAGGGGTTAATCAGTACTGGCTCCCAAAGTAAAAGGAAGAAAAACAAAGCTGGTGAAGGACCAGCTCTGAATTGCACCCCTACCATCTGGCAGCAGTGGGCCAGGGGCCAAAGCTTTATGACAAACAAGACAGATGCTGGCCATTGGCCACTGGACTGGACTGAACTCATAGTCCAGTGAGAGTTGACAGACCTTTAAAGATATTTTAGAAATACTGTTTAATTACAGTTGTGCCAAATGCTACGGAAGAGAAGCACAGGAGAGCCCAGCAAGGGGAAGTGACCTGGTCCAGTGATGAGCAGTGAGTGAGGGGCGGGCAGAAATGAATAGGGTGATCTGTGAAGTGGGTCAGGTGGAGGGACCAGCCTGTTTCTGGATGGAGGTGTTTATGGTAATGTGTTATGTCCATGTCATAGCATTCATCGTTTATGTGGAATCACATAACACAGTCTGTTAAAGGGAAGCTGACAGATTTCAGAGTGATTTGCAGACACACCATAACCTGCATGTGTGAATAATCTGACATAAAAATGTGGGGAGAGGGAAACTCATTTTAGATGAACTTATGTTTTGGTTCAAAGTAACTAACATTATATAGAAGGCTCTTTATGATGCTGCTGGGCTTGTTAGGAGGATGGTGAGATTTTAAAGTCCTGGTATATTAGTAATTTCCTGGGTTTTCCATGGACTCTAAAAAGGACAGTCTTGTAAGGCCTCACTTGGATCAGTTCACTATTTACACTCTTTTCTAAATACATCTTGCATTTTTCAATTGTGTGTCTTCTCTCCATTAATGTAAATATTGCTCATCACAGAATCTAGTTTATCATCCAATCAAATAGCCTTCCCACCCCAGCTGAAAGTTGTCCCTCTCTTTTATTGGACTGATTTCCGACTTTACTCCCTTTTCACTCTGATGTCTTGTTTCATATTGTTGGCGTATTTCTCATATTTCTATATTTTGTGTCAATACATAGAAAATTCAGTAAAGACTATGCCAATCATGTAAAAGAGTATGAATGATTGAAAGAACAAATACATGAATGTAAGATCTGTAGAATGGAGAGGATCCCCTGGAGAAGGAAATGGCTACTCACTCCACTACTTTTGCCTGCTGCTAAGTTGCTTCAGTCGTGTCCGACTCTGTGCGACCCCATAGACGGCAGCCCACCAGGCTCCGCCATCCCTGGGATTCTCCAGGCAAGAACAGTGGAGTGGGTTGCCATTTCCTTCTCCAATGCATGAAAGTGAGAAGTAAAAGTAAGTCGCTCAGTCGTGTCCGACTCTTAGCGACCCCATGGACTGCAGCCTAGCAGGCTCCTCTGCCCATGGGATTCTCCAGGCAAGAGTACTGGAGTGGGGTGCCATTGCCTTCTCCCACTTTTGCCTAGAGAATTCCATGGATAGAGAAGCTTGGCAGGCTGCAGTCTGTAGGGTCACAGGGTCGCAAAGAGTCCTATACGACTGAGCGACTAAGCACCTTAGCACATCTAGTAGGTAGATATCTAATAATTACCCTTATGGCAGAAAGTGAAGAGGAACTAAAAAGCCTCTTGATGAAAGTGAGAGAGGAAAGCAAAAAAGGTGGCTTAAAGCTCAACATTCAGAAAACGAAGATCATGGCATCTGGTCCCATCACTTCATGGGAAATAGATGGGGAAAGAGTGGAAAGTGTCAGACTTTATTTTTTTGGTCTCCAAAATCACTGCAGATGGTGATTGCAGCCATGATGTTAAAAGATGCTTACTCCTTGGAAGGAAAGTTATGACCAACCTAGATAGCATATTAAAAAGCAGAGATATTAGTTTGCCAACAAAGGTCCGTCTAGTCAAGGCTATGGTTTTTCCAGTGGTCATGTATGGATGTGAGAGTTGGACTGTGAAGAAAGCTGAGTGCCGAAGAATTGATGCTTTTGAACTGTGGTGTTGAGAAGACTCTTGAGAGTCCCTTGGACTGCAAAGAGATCCAACCAGTCCATTCTAAAGGAGATCAGTCCTAGGTGTTCTTTGGAAGGAATGATGCTAAAGCTGAAACTCCAGTACTTTGGCCACCTCATGTGAAGAGTTGACTCATTGGAGAAGACCCTGATGCTGGGAGGGATTGGGGGCAGGAGGAGAAGGGGCCTACAGAGGATGAGATGGCTGGTGGCATCACTGACTCGATGGATGTGAGTCTGAATAAACTCCAGGAGTTGGTGATGGACAGGGAGGCCTGGCATGCTACAATTCATGGGTCGCAAAGAGTCGGACACGACTGAGCAACTGAACTGAACTGACAGTCAACAGGGAAAAATATCATCTGGCTTGAAGTGTGTCAGCTTCTGTCCTCTTTCTTAAAATGAGAGCTATGTTCTTTTTTTCTCCTCGGATGGTATGAATCTGAGGCCTTCCCAGTGGTGAAAATGGTGTCTCCTTTGTCTAATGTTCATTTTAGCCTAACATTGTTTTGGCAAGACAGTCTCCTTTCCATAAACTAGAGAGAGAAATTCCATCTTTCCAAAGATAATCTCTCAAATAGACTTCTCCAGATGGCTGCTAAAGCTCCATCCAACGGGAGCTATGCAAGTGTTTGATCCTTAGGGTTTTCAGCATTTTTCCTAAAGGAAGTCAAAGAAACTTTCTCTTCCTGGATCACTGTGCCCCTGGATTATTTTGGTTTGGGCTGGTGTATTCTAAAACTCAAACCTGCCCACTAGCCCAGTGCCTGTGACCGCTTGGTTTCCACTGGTTTTTCAGTTCCCAGTGATTAAACCAAAATAAAAGAAGGTGATGCCATGTCTGGCCAGGGGCAGACGCTGCCAGATGCCAAAGCCCAGTGTTCATCACGCAGTTGACAGGGTCTCTGCTATCCTGGCAAGAGGCACGCTCGACTTTCAAAAGGCCAAGCTTGAAGGGAAAGCTCTTAAGTAAGTGAGTGTCATTTGGAAATGATTTGATGAATAGGACAGTTAAGGCCAGCCATTGAAAATCCCCTATGTGATATATTAGCAGGAATGTTTGGAGCCCACATGGAAGGTAAGGTCTGCCTTTCCCACATGCTGCCCTTCATAGCTGACACATTACACATGTCTCCGGAGTGTAACATATGGCTTCCTGAACTTGCAAATGGGGCCCAGCGTGCTCTGTTGAAATAGTGTCTGTTTAAACAGTCTCCTGGAGAAGTGAGCCACAGTCACTAAAATAGTTAATTTCATGTCTGCAAATGTCTTCTCTAGAGCCCTTTAAAATGTGTGTGTGTGTGTGTGTGTGTGTGTGTTTTAAGGGGCATAGTAAAAAATTTGCAAATTTAAGGCATTGACTGCCTTTGAAGGGGTTGTGAACCATCCTTACTAATTTGTACATTTTGAAAGACTCAGAGCATAAACCAAAAATGGAACAGTGCAGATCATCTAATTCAAGCCTAATTATAATCACCATTTTTTTTTGGTGCCTTATATGTGCCAGGCCCTTTATATTAGCTGCTGCTGCTGCTGCTGCTGCTAAGTCGCTTCAGTCGTTTTCGACCCTTAGGCTGAGCAGTAAAGAATCCTCCTGCCAGTGCAGGAGACATGGGTTCGACACCTGGGTTGGGAAGATCCCCTGGAGAAAGGAATGGCTACCCACTCCAGTATTCTTGCCTGGAGAAATCCCATGGACAGGGGAGCCTAGCAGGCTATAGTCTACGTGGTCATAAGTTGTTTAGCAACTAAACAACTACACTGTATAACCAGGTAGAATTCCTTCCAGTTTACTGATAGGAATAGAGAGACTCAGGTGTGAATGACCTGCTCCATACCACCTAAATGGGAGGTTTTGGTGCTGGAATTTCAACTCAGAAGCATTAAAAATGTGAAGTGTATCTTTCTCTATGCCAGGAATTCTTAATTTGGGCTTATAGATGGGCTTTGGGTAGGGATTTAAGCTGGAGAACCCTCTTTTGAGTGCAAACATTTGTTTGTGCATTATTCTGAGTAAAGTCCGTATGTTTATCAGATCTCCTGGAGGTTTGTGTGGCCTCCTCACAACCGTATTTTGACAGCAGGCTCTGTCCAGTGTAGAGACAAGAACACAGCAAGTAAGAATGCAAACCTTCCAAAGGCATTTGATCTGGTGTTGGTTTGACCAGAAAATGAACCACAAGTCTTCTTTCTAACCTGTGTGTGTGTGTGTGTGTGTGTGTGTGTGTGAAATAAATCACATATAGAGAATGTAGTCTTTAGTGCACATCTGTGCGTGCTGCCTGCTGTGTCTGACTGTGACCCCATGGACTGTTGTTGCCCACCAGTCTCCTCTGTTCATGGGATTTTCCAGGCAAAAGTACTGGAGTGAGTTGCCATGCCCTCCTCCGGGGAATCTTTCTGACCCAGGGATCTAACCTGTATGTCTCGTGTCTCTTACATCTCCTGCATTGACAGACAGGTTCTTTACTACTATCACCTGGGAAGCCCAGTGAACATCTGCAAGAGGCACTATAACCAGGTCAGGAAATTGAGCCAGACTCTAGAAGATGTCCCTTTCTTCAGATGCCATGCCTCTACCCAAACTACTATCTTGACTTCTAGGGTAACCTTGTGCCTTTCTTTATGGTTTTACCATCTTTATATGTATGTACTGTTAAACAATATGGATCCGTTTTTCCTATTTTTACCTTTATACACGCACAGTCGTACTATTGTGTCCTTTGGTGTCTTGCTTAGTTACTTAGTGAAAGTTGCTCAGTTGTGTCTCCGACTCTTTGCGACTCCATGGACTACACAGCACATGGAATTCTCCAGGCCAGAATACTAGAGTGGGTAGCCTTTCCCTTTTCCAGGAGATCTTCCCAACCCAGGGATCTAACCCAAGTCTCCCGCACCGCAGGCAGAATTTTACCAGCTGAGCCCCAAGGGAAGCTACTTTCACCAGTATTGTTTTAACTGTCCATGTTGCTGCATGCGGTTGTAGTTTGTTCACTTTCACTGCAGTGTTGAATTTCATTGCTTGGTTATATTGTAATTTATTTATCTTCTGTTATTGATATTTGATTGTAAATTTTGCCTATTATGAGCAATGTTTTTATTAACATTTCATACGTGTCTTATACCTGGGTTCCACATGCAACTCCTAGGGAAAGCCTAATATATTAAGTTTTTGTAGGAAGTGAAATACTTACTTCCATGAGGCAAAAGTGAAGAATTCTCTCTTTTCCCATCCTCGTCCTTAATAACACTTTGTGGAGGAAGAAAATTCTTTCAAGTAAATTATCTGCTTAGCCTTAGCATGGGTTCTGGTTGTCCCCAAACTTGCAGTCAGAGCAGTCGTTGAACCTGGACCAGTCCAGGACTCTCTCCCCAGCCGTACCCCCCAGCTCACTGAGACCAGAACCTCCAGGATGGGGCCTGGGAGGAGTCTGTATTTAACCAGTTCCCATTCCATTCTCATGATTGGGAGACACTGGGTTTACCCTGATGAATTGATGAGGCATGTATCCTTGGTTGGGAAGAGATTTGGAGGAAGTGTATCTATGATTAAAATCTTGGAAAATTGGCCTTAGAAAGAAAAGTTGAGGGAGCTGGATTTGTTTAGCTTGTGTAAAAAAAAAAATCTGAACCATGATTAAATAGAGTTTTGTTTTTTTTTTTGCAAAAGGATGAAAGAGTTTTAGAAATGAAAAAAACATTTCCCAAGTCAGAGATTGTGGAAGAAACTCCTACTAAAATCAGCAGATATTGAGCATTTACTCGGCACCTTGGGGGTAAGAAGTAAAGGCTGTTGTCAGTGCCTTGAGGGAGCTGGAGACAAAATGAGTACATGCTGAGCTGGCACACAAAAGCCAGGACGTGATATTTCATCCAGTCTAGACTGCGGGCTTCAGTGGAGGTGAGTGGGCGGGCCCTTGGGAGGAGAAGCCCAGAGAGAGGTCACCAGGAAAGGCTGGAAGCGCCTGCAGGGTGTGTGCTGGGCTTTAGAAGGCTGCCCCTCTGTGGGTGGAAGGATGGGATGACTGCACTCTGAAGCAGTGATATCCATTTATTTTTTATTGTGATACCCCAATAAGAATATATTTTATATCACTACCCACTACATACTTAAAAGTTTAATGGAATGTTTAGCCTTATTACATATTATGTATGTGATGCTTAAAATTTCTTTATATATATATATTTTTAATGTTGGATTAACCCAGTACGAGGTTGAAAACACTCTTCTAAGGGGGCCAGGAGCCCAGTGTGAGGCAGAGCTGAGTGTCCTGAGCCTGCCTTATTGGGATTGCCAGTAAGGGAGAGGGGTTACATGGGAAGTGATGAGAGAGGAATTGCTGATGTGATGGTGGGCTCCTGAAATCTTCCTCGATTCCAGAATGTGAGTGAATTACTTTGGAATGTTATGACAAAAGTTCACACTTTACCTATCATGGGTGTTGAGCCAATAGACACAACCAAGCCAGAGATCTGGAGAAGGAAGGATTAATTATTGAAGCAAGTAAGGGGAACACTGGGAATCTCACCCAAACCAGTGCCTCCCCAACAGCAAAATGGAGGAAGTTTTAAGCTAAGGGTACATCCATATTCCACTGGAAAAGACCCTGATGCTAGGAAAGACTGAGAGCAGGAGGAGAAAGGGACAGCAGAGGACCAGATGGTTGGATGGCATCACTGACTCATGAATTTGAGCAGACTTCAGGAGACAGTGGAGGATGGAGGAGCCTGGCATGATGCAGTCTGTGGAGTCACGAAGAATTGGACATGACCTCATGACTGAACAACAACATTCATATTCCTGCAGGGGCTTGAGCAGAGGAGAGCTCAGCATAGAATTGGGGTGTAAAGATCAACAGAATCCGAGCTTTCGTTAATTGAAGTCAGGAGGGTCAGCAGCAGCATCCCATCCTCCACCTGGGTGGGGGCCTTAGTTCCTGCCCGTATGTGAGTCAGTCATTTGCTCAGTCGTGTCTGACTCTTTACAACGCCATGGACTATAGCCCACCAGGCTCCTCTGTCCATGGGCTTCTCCAGGCAAGAATATTGGAGTGGGTAGCCAGGCCCTTCTCCAGGGGTCAAACCTAGGTCTCCTGCACTGCGGCAGATTCTTTACCGTCTGAGCCACCAAGGAGGACTTCTCAAGGATGTATTGTTATTACGCCTGTCCCCTGAGGAGGAGCTAGGACTCTGTCACTGCACTGTTGTTTGACTGCCTTTTTCTGTTTCTGCATTCCTTGTTTTCCTTGATTACTGAGACTTGTTCAAGGGCAAGCACTGTGGCCAGACTCATAAAATGGCTTAGGACAGAGTGGCTTCTCTTTTGTCAAGAAAGCCGTTCCTGGATTTCTTTCTCCAGGGATCCCCTAACCTATCTGCTTACAATACCAGATATGAGAATGGGGCGTCCTTCATATGAAGATAGTTTTCCAACTTTCCTGACAACAATTGGGTGTCCAACAATTCAGTTCAGTTCTGACACTAATGCCCTGGAGTTAACATCTGATTCCACAGGTTAAAGGGCTCAATCCCACAAGATTGCCCGCACTTCAGATGCCAGATTCAAGTCCTCAGCCAACCATATGCCTCACTGACCAGCTGTAAAGTCCAAGCGTTCCCACAGCCCCTTGTCCAGGTTTGACAATTCACTAGAAATACCAATCAGAACCCAGGAAGGCACTTCACTTTCCAGTGTCAGTTTATTATACATGATACAATTCAGAAATAGCCAGATAGAAGAAATGCTTGGGGCAAGGTATGGAGTGTGTGCGCACATGCGTGTGGGCACCCAACTTTTCCACGGCTTCTGCAGCAAAACCACGCTCTCAGCACCTTCGTAATTGAACAGGACGCCATGGGGCCTCCCAGGACAGACCCCTCCCCTGTATCCTCTGCTGTGGTCCTCTCTGAAGTATGCAAATAATAGTATCTCATACACATTTCCTGAGTTTTTCAGATGCTAGAAAGCCACCACTAAATGGAAGAACTACTTGATGATCAGGAGCACGGAGCCCCCCAGACCTTCTGGCCCCTAAGAGCAGATGCTGTTAACCACCCATCAACCAATCAGAGAATTGTGCAGGAGCCGATCACATACCCTGGAACGCCCCCTCCCTCACCTGACTTTAGAAATGCTTTGCTGAAACCTTCAGGAAGTTCAGAGTTTTGGGGGGAGGGCCGTGAGCCACACTTTCTCCTTGCATCGCCCTGCAATAAACCATTCTCTGTGCCAGATTCCAACATTTCAGTTTCTTGGGCCTTGCTGTGTGTTGGGCACAGGAATGTGTGTCCGGTAACAGATGCACATGTAACTAATTTTAGGGAGCCCCTGCAATCAGACTTTTCTCAACCAAAAGTTGAGTGCCTTAGTTGCACTGAGAAGGAAAATCCTTTCATGTGGCCTTTCTTTGCTTAAGTACTTTCAATCATGTCCTCTGAGATTTAATATCCTTTTGATCTTCCCAATCCAGTTTTAATTGGGTCAGTTTAAGTTAGGGAAGGATTTTAAAAGACAACACTAATAATGGAGCTATTGGGATGATGTAGATAGGAATAACTGGTTGGAAATGTGCTTCAGTAAACGTTTTTTGTTTTGTTGTGGCTTGTAAAATGCAGTCTGGAGGGAAGTAAGCTGCAATCCATTTCTCTTAGTGTTTGCTACATTTTGTCATTAAGTAAAGCCTGCGATTCTACTGACAGTACTTGTGCCATGGGCAGTCTATTTGTTCTGTTCCCCTTCAATAGGAAGCCTGATTTGTTTTTTATAAGTAATCTTTTAAGATGTGAATTTATTTTATTATTATTATTATTTTTTTTTTGCCATGCCATGTGGCATGTGGGATCCTAGTTCTCTGACCGAGGATCAAACCCATGCCCCCGCCTTGAAAGTGTGGAGTCTTAACCACTAGACAACCAAGGAAGTCTCAGGAAACTTGATTTGTAATAAAAGATAAAACCAGTGTCTTCTCTGTGAGTAAATTGTAGGAGAATGGTGGATAATTTGGCCTAGACACGTTCTTTCTTTGCTAAACAAAGCCTTTGTGAAAGTTTAGAAAGCCTTTGTGTAGAGCCGCACTGTTCTATGTGATATCCACGAGCTACTGGCACTTGATATCTAAAATTAAATTTTGAAATTCAGTTCCTCAGCTCGCCACATGTTCAGTGCTCAGTAGCCACATGTGGCTAATGTGAGATTGGTGGTTGAGGCCAGATAGTTTTGTGTTGTGGGGAGAGGGGTATCCCGATTATTCTAAGGTGTTTAGCAACACCCCAGCCTCTACCTACCAGATGCTGGTAGAACTCCTTAGTCATGACAATCAAAACTGCATGTCAGGATTGCCAAATGTCCCTTGAGGGGCAGTCACCCCTGGTTGAGAATCACTGGCCCAGTGGCTGCAGGTTTGGGACAGTTGCAGATATAGAACATTTCCATCCTCACAGACTGTGCGATTCTAGAATAATTCCGAGCAGAGTTTGGCTTTGGACATTTTCTAGATTAAACCTTTTAAGCTTTAGAGCAAGGACAGTGATCGTTCAGTTCAAAGCCTTGGGAAACTGAGACACACACAGGTTTTTTTTTTTTTTTTTTTCTTTTTTCGGGTGACAATATCTGAAGCATGTAAGTATCCATGTGGTGTTCTGGACTTCATGCAGCCTAGAGGACAGATGCATGATTTTCATTCAGACTTACTTCCCTCTCTCTGTGTTCTTGCACAAAGTGATGGCAAAGAGAAGGAGGACTTCCCCTTCATGGGGAAAGGAGAGAGTCCTGAGAAATGGAAGACGCCCAGCCCTGAGACTCTCAGAGAAGGAAACTTCTGATTTGAGCCTTGGGTTACCTCTTCTGTGGCCTGTGGCTTTCTTGAAAGCCCTGCCTCTAGGCTAGGGTTGAAAGGGGTGCTGGGGCCATCTGCTGGCCCCACCCTTGCTCTATGAGAGGCACAGTCATACTGAGTTTTCTGGTTCCAAGAGTGCAGAGAGATGCAAATTGTCCTGAGCCCATGGAAGACTGTCCTTTAAAAGAATCCCGCCTGTTACTTTTAAATTTCCAGTGTCTCCTCTGCATTTTCCTGGAAGTGGTCCATGGTAGAGTCTTTACTATAAATTGCCTGGTGATTCTTATTTTCAGGGTCACAGGAAAGCAGCCAGCCCTAGAGACCTGTCTGTAGAAGTGTTGGGGAGAGAGGAAGATTCCCTTTCAGGGCAGAGGTGTCCATCCCTGGAGGCACCAGAAAGTAGGCTTAGCAAGGGTGCAGTGGGGGGTGTGTCTGGAAAGCAGGCTGGGCTTGCAGTTTCCCAGGGGCTTTGAGGTGTCCCAGGGTCCCTCCTTTGTGAACCCCACGTGCCTCACACGCCTCCTGTTGACTCTTCTTCCATCACGAGTTTGTTCTCTGCTCTAAAATCTTCCGTGGCTCACTGCTGCCTTTCCACATTGGACACTTCTTAGTACTCAAGGCTCTTTTTGCTCTGATATCAAGATCTTCTCTATCCCTTAATAAGATTAGAAATTAGTTTTTGTGTCGCCAAAAGCTTTCCTGTTACTGCCATTTGCAGAATTATTCTCTCGGGGCTGAGGGTCCGTGGTGGTGGATGCTTCGCGCGGGGCCATTTGATGTGTAATAGCTCATTCAGGAAGAAGTTTTGTTTCTGGTGATATTCTGTTGAGTTGGAAGCCTAGACAACTACTTAAAACCAGCAGACAACTCAAAACTGCAGTAAACGGGCCGGGAGAAGTAACAGCAAAAGTAGATGGGGGGCGGTTCACACGTGTAAATCCTCAGGCTGCCTTGGGCTGGTGGCCAGTCGGTCCTGTCCCTTTGTGGGCCCAGTGAGCTGTGGACCAGGTCAAAGGTCAGTGTTCTGCCATGCCAGCTGTCAAGTTTAGCCACAAATAAGCTAATGTGTAAACTGGCCTCTTGGTCTTTGAAAGTTGCTTCATTTTCCCCATTTCAGCTGAAAGAAGTTGCTTTGTTTCAGAGTTTGGTGACCGGCTGCTATTTCATTGAACTGTGGATGTTTTCTTTTGGGAAACCAGCCTTTTTAGGTGTCTCCATGGTGAAGGGAAAGGTATTTTTAAAGTTGCCCATTGCGGGGCAGCCTCTCATTTGAGTGACGGGGAGGGTGGAGAGCAGGGACGTTCCGGATCTTGAAGGCAGGATACCGTGGCTGCTGTCCCTTACTGACTCTACATTCCCCTTTGCTCCACAGACCAACGAGTGGAACAAGAATGATGACCGACTGCTGCAGGCCGTGGAGAATGGAGACGCTGAGAAGGTGGCCTCGCTGCTGGGCAAGAAGGGAGCCAGCGCCACCAAGCATGACAGCGAGGGCAAGACCGCGTAAGTTAACGAGATTGGCTTCTGACAGCTGCTTCTGGGTTCTCAGCTTGTTCTCTGAAGTTCTCAGGATCCCTAGGGAAACTTTGCAAGAGCATCTAATACTACCCCCACGGACCGCCTACCCCTTGTTAAAATATGTGAGAGGATATTTTAGTCTAGTTCCTCTCCGAGTTCCAAGTAACACATTTGAGTTTTGCCTTGAATGGTTACATTTGTTCCCAGTGTAACCAAAGATTTTGCCAGAGAACAAATAGCACCATAGCACCAGCCTTGTAACCAACTAACTGATAGGGGTGAACCGAATCTGATCCCAGATTAGAAACAGTGTAAAAGAGAAAGTTGTTTTTTTTTTCCATAACCTTGAAACCTTATTATTTATAGTATTTGTTGTTCAGTCGCTCAATCGTGTCCGACTCTTTTTGACCCCATAGACGGCAGCACGCCAGGCTTCCCTGTCCTTTACCATCTCCTGGGGTTTGCTCAAACTCATGTCCATTGAGTCAGTGATGCCATCCAACCATCTCATCCTCTGTCCTTTCTTACTCTGGTCATCTTGCAGAGAGGTTATTGACTTTAGATTTCTAATCTGGACTTTTATCAGCTAGGATTGTGTAGTCCTCGCACCTCAATTTCTTCACTATACAGTGGAGATGACAGTATTCAACCTCTAGGGTAGTTATGAGAATAAAATAAGATACTGACATTGGTCGGGTGACCCCAGAAGCAGGCTGTGAGGTGTGGATTTGAGTGGAAGAAGTTTTTATAGCCCGTGATCTCAGCAAGTGGACAGTAAGGGAATGAAGCCTCTATACATGTTATTGACAGGTTACTGCTATGAGCAACTGAGACTCATTCCCACTAAGAACCTCTGGGATCTGGCTAGACTTAGAGTAGGGCTTGGCCAACTATGGCCCAACTGTCTGCCTTTGTAAATCTGGTTTTGTTAGAATGCAGCCACACCTATTCATTCAGCATTGTTCGTGGCTGCTTCTGCACTGCAAAGGCAGATTTGAGTCTTAAGACAAGGACTGTGTGGCCCACAAAGCCTAACAATTTAACTAGTTTGTTTACCCCAGGTTTAAATTATGCTTCAGAGTTGTCCCAGTACTCTTTCCTAGAAAATTCCATGGATGGTGGAGCCTGGTGGGCTACCATCCATGGTGTCGCAAAGAGTCAGACACAACTGAGCGACTTCACTTACTCACTCACTTAGAATTGTCCCACCCAAGAGGTAAGGAAGTGAAGTGAAGTGAAGTCGCTCAGTTGTATCCGACTCTTTGCGACCCCGTGGACTGTAGCCTACCAGGCTCCTCTGTCCATGGGATTCTCCAGGCAAGAGTACTGGAGTGGATTGCCATTCCCTTCTCCAGGGGATCTTCCCAACCCAGGGATCGAACCTGGGTCTCCCGCATTGTAGACAGACGCTAAACCATCTGAGCCACCAGAGAAGCCTCCAGAGGTAAGGAAACTAGGTATCTTCCTGATCTCCTGACCCTGCAAGGTTGAGTGCCTTTGCTAGGGACGATAACGCTCATGGCCGGAACACCTCTACAAGGATGAAGGAGGGGCACCTACAGCCATAGATGCCAGGTGTAAAAAGCTGCACAGTGCCCAGCCCACAGTGGCATTTGATAAAGCCAGCTCCCTTCCTTTCTTGTCCTGGATTACTGTTGCTCAATTCTGGCAGCTCTGGCATTAGACTCTCCTGGGGTGCTTTTATTTTTATTTTTTTTCAACATTGTTTTTGATCCTGCTGCACCTCTTGTGGGATCTTAGTTCCAGACCAGGGGTTAAATTCATGTCCCTTGCACTGGAAGGCAGATTCTTAACCACAAGACTGCCAGGGAAGTCCACCCTGGGGTGCTTTCTAAAATATGGATGCCATGCCCACTCTGATTGGTCTAGGCAGAGAACCAGGCATCCATATTTTTAAAAGTATCCCATGTAGATTCAACCAGAGAGAACCATTCTCCGGAAAATAGATTGAAACATAGATATCAAGAATAAATGGAAAATTGTCCCATTTTAGTGTTACACTGTGTGCTAAGTTGCTTTACTCGTGTCCGACTCTTTGCAACCCCATAGACTGTAGCCCACCAGGCTCCTCTGTCCATGGGATTCTCCAGGCAGAATACGGAAGTGGGTTGCCATGCCCTCCTCCAGGAGATCTTCCTGACCCAGGGATCAAACCCGCATCTCTTATGTCTCTTACATTTGCAGGCATGTTCTTTACCACTAGCGCCACCTGGGAAACCCCAATTAAGCCCTCTTCTCAGCACCCATAGAAAAGGGTGATCCCATAGAGGAGACCCTAACTCTGTTGATTGGCAGCCACAAGGAAGCCCAAAGGGCTAAGCTTTCTGTAAGAACCAAGCTAGCCAGCACACAAAGAGGAGAAGGTACACGTTCTCACACAGGTCTGGGTCTGGTTCTGTAGGAGATGGGCTTGTCCTTTCAGCCAGTCACCCTAAGTTGAACTCCACCCCCCCAGCCTCAGCTTGACTTCTTCTTGGCAGAGGCCTGTCTCAGATGTGGGCACAAGGCCATATCCTTGGAAGCCCTGAATCACTAGTCAGGGTAGTAGGCTGGCTGTGGGTGTTGGCTAATGTTTTGTTGCATCAGTTGCCTACTTAACCTTATGTAACTGTTAGTTCTTACGTCTCTTGCACTCTAGACTCTAACTTCCTTGCTAGAAGGGACTGTCACCTTACAGTTCCCAGCTGGAATTATCTAGCCAGCGGCTTGGTTTATAGTATTCTTTTAAAAATAATTTTATTTATTTTTGGCTGCACAGGATCTTCATTGCTGCACAGGCTTTCTCTCGTGGTGGTGAGCAGAGACCACTTTCTGTTGTGGTGTATATGCTTTTCATTGTGGTGGTTTCTCTTGTTGTGGAGCACGGGCTCAGTACTTGTGGCCATGGGCTCAGAAGTTGCGGCTCACAGTCTCTAGAGTGCAGGCTCAGTAGTTGTGGTGCAGGGGCTTAGTTCCTCTGGCATGTGAGATCTTCCCGGACCAGGGTTCGAACCCGTGTCCCCTGCATTGGCGAATTCTTAACCATTGGACCACCAGGAAAGTTCTATAGTAGGTAGCCAATAAGTATTTGTTGGATGAGTTAATTAACCTTTTCTTGTGATAGTACATTTGGAGTTCACGCTCTCTGAGCTACAGTGGCAGAGGCCACCCTCCTAAGCCTGTCCTGAGATTTTTAGCAGGGCCTGGTGCTTTTGTATTATTCTGCATACCACCATACAACTTTCTAGGCTCCTCCTCCTCCCAGTCTGGCTCTGCAGATGTCTGCACAAGACAACCTTTATAACCATCCCAGAGAAAAAGAAGGGAACTGTTCATAATAGTTTTGTCCAAGACAATACTCACTAAAAAAAAAAAAGAAAACTTAGATTAGCAGCTTTGCCATAATTATGATCACCTTGATCAATATGTGCCTTTTGTTAACAAGATATTCATTACGTATAGAACAGATGGTCAAATTTATTTCCTCTTATCTCTTTTTTAATTGTAAAATATACACATCATAAAACTTACGAGTTTAACCACTTTAAAGTATCCGTTTTAGTGGCATTAAGTATGTTCACAGTGTTGTACAACCATCATCGTCTAGTTGCAGAAAGTTTTCATCACCCCGAAAGGAAACCCACACCCAGTAAACAGTGACACTCCTTAACTTCCCCTCCCACTCTTCCTGGCGACCACTAATCTGCTTTGTGTCTTTATGAATCAGCCTCTTCTAGATATTTCATATAAATGGCATCATACTATACGAGGCCCTTTGTCTCTGGCTTCTTTCAGCTTAATGTTTTCAAGGTTCATCCTCATTGTAACATGAATCAGTAGTTCATTCTGTTCTTTTCAACTAGAAATGCACACAGCAGTTATAAAAAAAAAATCACCACCTTCATTTAAAAGGTGATAAAACTAAGTCCACGTGATGCATCTTTCCCTGAATTAACCCTGAGCCATTTCTAACATCTCTGCCTTTGCACTTACAAGCCACCATTTTCCCCTTCAATGACACCTAGGTAGAAAACTAGAGAGACTGTATGCAAAAGGAAGAGAGGAGGTAATTAATTATTCCGTGCTAGATTTTTCATAAGATATCGTCTGCTAACATTAAACTTTTCTGGTTGGACTGTTCCTTTTGATTTTTAAAGTTATTAACTGATAACGGTAAGAATTTAGTTTTCAAAGCCACTATAGAATTAAACCTATCTAGCTTCATATTTTCTTTCAAATCTAATGGTCTTAGTGATGAGAAGGAAGGGGGAGGGGTACTGTGGGGTTAGAAATCATCTCTCTTGTCCCTTTGTTCTGTGTGTGTTAGTCGCTCAGTTGTGACTAACTTTGCAACCCCATGAACGGTAGCCCTCCAGGCTCCTCTGTCCATGGTATTCTCCAGGCAAGGATGCTGGAGTGAGTAGCTGTTCTCTTCTCCAGGTGATCTTCCTGACCCAGAGATGAAACCCAGGTCTCTTGAATTGCAGGCAGATTCTTTACTGTCTGAGCCACTAGGAAAGCCTGTCCCTTTGGTACCATGTAATTCTGCAAGGCCAAGTGTTTGCTGTAACAGTGAGCCCCAAGCAGCATTGTTCCCTTGGTTTCAGCATTCTTACCTTGCAATTCTACACTTCTGGCTTTGGGTTAGTCTAATCTGTGCATTCCTGCCTGCGTGTATGTGCATGCCCCTCAAGCTATGGAGACTTTGCTGTTCTTGTTCCTGTTCTTTCCACGTGCATCTGGTTTGATGTCAGGGGAATGGGGAACTCCCTAGGAGCAGTTCTGAATTCAGGGCAGGCCAATGCAGTGTTCCTCCCTCAAGAACTCTGGCTCCATCAGCCCCCTGGAGCTTGCAGAGCCTGCATTTGTTGGAGGATGTGTATAGAATGGTTTGCATTTGTCTCCAAAGGGTAAGACTAGATCACATACCTGGAAGTTAGGTCCTTGCAGGACTTGGCCTCGTTCTCTGCCCACTCATTAGGGTTTGCCCTTTGATTTATGCACACCTCCATATCAAAATGAATTTGGAGGCCTGTCTTCTAGTGAGCTTGTGTGATAACCCGTTTTGTCATCTTGCTCAGTGATGCACAGGGTTTTCCTATTGCCTAACAGCCTGGAGTCCTGACTTTGGCTTTCAAGGGCCTCCTGGTGGCCCTGCCCTTGTTTTGCTGTTTTCTTACTCGTTTCGTCTGCTGGAGGTGGCACTGTCTGCTCCCTGCCTTCCTCTCCTGTGAGACCATCTAGGTGTTTGCCCCAGATTCTCTAGTCCAGAATGCCTTCCTCCCTGATATTCTCAGTCCGTTAAACAAAATTTTGTCTTCTCTTTGAGATACTAGAATCTTGATTGAAAAACTTGATGTAGAAAAGTCTCTGTAGCTTAAATATGATCTGTATTTTTTTTAGCCATGCCATGTGGATGCAGGATATTACTTCCCTGACCAGGGATCAAACCTGTGCCTCCTGCATTGGAAGTGCAGAGTCCTAATCACTGGATTGCTAGGGAAGCCCCCAAGATCTGTGTTTCCTGAATGACTCAAATCCCTTATAATATGGAAGCTCTGTGAGGACAGGGATCCTATGATTTCAGTGGTGGTGTTGGTTTCTCCCACTGTTACAGGCATATAAGAGGCACTTGGCTGCTATTTGTGTAAGGGAACTTTTCAGCATGGTTCTAAAGGAGAAAACACTCTTTTTGCTGGTACTATCTCATGGGTAAAGTTGTTGGGGATAGACTAACTTGGGGCTCAAGAGGAAAAAAGCTGTCCTGGTGGACACCACGACCTGACACACATCCTTCCTAGCTTCCAGTGCAACTTCAGTAGAGACAGACTCGGCCCTCACTACCTAGAGAATCAGACAACTCAAAAAGTCCCAAGAATGAGGCAGGCATCTCGGTTGACATTCTCCAGAAGCTTCCATAACCCAAGGTCAATAACCAGATGGGTGGTTTAGTAATTCTTCAGACTTTTAGTTCTTCCTGGAATGCTTCCTTTAGGGGGAGATAAGAAACCTTGTCTGAATTTTTTGTTTCCTCTAAAACTGATCTAAGAGGGGTTAAAAAGTGGGAGGAAGCAATCAAATAACTGAAATTCATTTCACAAAGAGTAAAAGAAAGGTGATGTCTTGGGTCAGAAGAGAACAAAATAGAGCCGGGCAGAGAGCTTTAGCTGCGGGCTGTGTTTATGGAGTCAAGCTTGACTTCCCTCAGCCCATCTGTTCTCTTTCCATGGTGGAGGTGAGGAAGGGGGAGATGCCATTGCCCTAAAACCTCTCACCATAGAGCAAGCTAATTGTTTCAAGATGGTTTCCCCTACATTTGGATGTGCATTTAATTAAAGTTATGTGTGTTTGTTTTAGGAACAACCAGACTAAATAAAATCACTGCTGGGACTGTGGTATTTGAAGAAATACCACCCAGCCGTGTGTGTATAAAGACAAATATATATATATGTGTGTGTGTGTGTGTGTGTGTGTGTGTATATATATATAGTCTTCATCCATGTTTAGCCCACCTTTCAAAAACCTGATCATCTTGGCTTTGAAAACAAGAACTTGTGCAAGTATTTTTAGATAACTTGGTGGCACTTACATGTAAAATACTAGAGGTAGTCCTCGAATTCTGCAGATCAGTATGAGCAGGGGCTTCTCTGGCCGGTGGCTTATTGTACTTCTGATTCTTCCTGTTTTCTGGAAGAGAAAACCAAGAGATTTCCAAGACTGAAAACCCTTGGAAATCAGTCTTGGAAATCAAGTCATACCACCTGGTTGCCTTCTCTCACAGCTCTCAAATTCATTTACCTAAAACTGCAGTATACTTTATGTGTAATTGCAGCCTCCTTCTCAGCAAAATCGCCTTCCAGGCAAAACCACCCTGTGTTTTGTCTAAATCCTGTTAATATCTGGCAGAGGGATGAACTGAAAGCTATAATTTCTTTATAGCATATCTACTCTGCTTCTGGTCAAATGTGTTTTTGAAAGTGACATAATGTCTTTCCTGTCTTGCAAATGTACCCAAATGTTTGCTTCTAGTTGGGAGGTATTAAAGTGCTCCAAAATCATTCATAAGCACATAACAAAAAAAGGGAGAAGATATGGTCCTTGCCTACAAGATGCACAGCATCTGGCTGAGAAGATAAGACCAACGGAAGTACTGGAGAATAATTAAGTGCTAAATTGTAACATACTAACTGTAAGGGGTTCAAGATGGGAAGAGGTGGTGATACACTGGAGTAGTGAAGGAACACTTCCTGTGATGCAAGGTGGCCCCGAGAGGATGGGTTGGGAGGATGTGGTGGGGACAGAGGAAGTGGAAAAGAAAAACAATACCATGGTCATTATTTCCTTCCCTTCCTCCAGAGCTTATCATAGCACTTCAAGGTCAGGGACCCACTTGGCAACCAAATCCGTGGTTCTCAACCTAACTCCCATTAGAAGCTTCCTGGACAGCTTTGAGAAGTGCTAGGCATCACCCTCAGAGCTACCTGTGTAATTCCTATGGGGTGCAGTCTGGGCATGGGGATGTTTCCGCACAAAGGTGGCTTGAATGGTCAGCCCAAGCTGAGGACCGTGGTGCTGGTCACTCTGCAGTGAGACCCCAGGCTTTATAGCCCAAAGCCTCCCACAGGTTTTCCCTTATGACAGGTTACAGGGGGACTGAGGAAGGCCCAAGGAGCCCACTTGAAATGTTTTCTAGCATACATGCCCGTGTGTGTGTGTGCACTTAGTTGCTCAGTCGTGTCCAACTCTTTGTGACCCCATGGATGGTAGCCCGCCAGGCTCCTCTGTCCATGGGGATTCTCCAGGCAAGAATACTGGAGTGGGTTGCCATGCCCTCCCCCAGGGGATCCTCCCAACCTGGGGATTGAACCCAGTCTCCCACACTGCAGGCAGATTCTTTACAGTCTGAGCTACCAGGGAAGCCCAGCCACACATACATGTATATATCATGCTTGTGCACAGAGGAAAATTAAAATGAAAGATAAATTTTGTCATCAAGTAAATTATGTTACTGTTTATAATTCACAAGGTGTTTATAGGGAAATAGTGTCATGGGTTAAAGCTGAACAGATCCGGTTGCAAAACTGTGCTTTGGAAGGAAGACTTGTAACCAGGGAAGTGGTGCAAATTGATGAGAATTGATATGGGGATTAAGAACTACAGTGATTAAAATATTGGTGGGGGTCACAGGGGTTTTTCATTTTGAAACTTTGCAAAGCTGGATTAAGTATATTGAAAAGGAAGGATTTTAGACACTCAGATGGCTTATTGTTGCCCAGGGTTGCAGCAATCTGGCTTTGCCTCAGGGGCGAGGCCTGCCGCCACATACAGAGGTCAGGAGAGCCTGGGAAACGGAGTTGTGATAAAGGGTGGAGCTGGGGCAAGTGGGCGTGGCCGGCAGCACATGCAGGCTTTGACCTCCATCCAGACTAACCTCGCGGGAGGAGGGGGCACCTGGGGCAGGAGGTTCTCATGCTGGCAGCCGCCAGACAGTTCAAGGGTTGAGGCACATGACATCACTCAACACGTGCCTTTCCTTTAGAAATACTCCTGTTTCCTTGCCTGCATCCCTGAAAGTGACACTTTACAAAAGGCCACCACCACCACCACCACCACCACCACCACCATAGAGGCTGCAGAGTCATTCAAGGTCCAGTTTGCTCTCTCTTTCATAAAGTCTTTTGTAATTTCCAACAGGGGTGAGCTTGACCTCAACCACTACCTCTCTTAAACCACCTAGAACTTGCTGGGTCTTGTTTACTTATGTACTTACCTTACACAACTAACAGGTGTCATTTATCATGTTAATATCAAGTACCCAACACTGGGCTGGGGGCTTTCATATGTGTCCTTCAGTCAACAGATGGTTGATCTTTCACTCATTAGAAAGATCATGTCAGTTTCCCCCAGTATTTCTCATATGATGCTCTCAATCACCCTGGAGTGATTTGTGAAGAGAAAAGTATGGGTGAGAAAGGTTTGGAAATTGGTACAAATCACCCATTCTGGGTAATAGAGTCTAGGAGTCATGAATCAGTCAGTTCAGTTACTTAGTCATGTCTGACTCTTTGTGACCCCATGGACTGCAGCACACCAGATTTCCCTGTCCATCACCAACTCCTGGAGCTTGCTCAAACTCATGTCCATCGAGTCAGTGATGCCATCCAACCATCTCATCCTGTGTTTCCCCCTTCTCCTCCTGCCTTCAGTCTTTCCCAGCATTCAGGGTTTTTTCAAATGAGTCAGTCCTTCACATCAGGTGGCCAAAGGATTGGAGTTTCAGCTTCAGCATCAGCCCTTCCAGTGAATATTTAGGATTGACTGGTTGCATCTATTTGCAGTCCAAGGGACTCTGAAGAGTCTTCTCCAACATCACAGTTCAAAAGCATCAATTTTTCGGTGCTCAGCTTTCTTTATAGTCCAACTCTCACATCCATACATGACTACTGGAAAAACCATAGCTTTGACTAGATGGACATTTGTTGGCAAAGTAATGTCTCTACTTTTTAATACGCTGTCCAAGTTGGTCATAGCTTTTCTTCCAAAGGAGCAAGCATCTTTTAGTTTCATGGCTGCAATCACCATCTGCAGTGATTTTGGAGCCCAAGAAAATAAAGTCTGTCACTTTATTTTGGATTTTGGAGCCCAAGAAAACAAGTCTGTCACTGTTTCCTTTGTTTCCCCATCTATTTGCCATGAAGTGATGGGACCAGATGCCATGATCTTAGTCTTTTGAATGTTGAGTTTTAAGCCAGTTTTTTCACTCTCCTCTTTCACTTTCATCAGGAGGCTCTTTAGTTTTTCTTCACTTTCTGGCTTAAGGGTGGTATCATTTGCGTATCTGAGGTTATTGATATTTCTCCCAGCAATCTGATTCCAGTTTGTGTTTCATCCAGCCTGGCACTTCACATGATGTACTCTGCATATAAGTTAAATAAGCAGGGTGACAATATACAGCCTTGACATACTCCTTTCCCAATTTGAAACTATTGTTTTGCTCCATGTCTGGTTCTAACTGTTGCTTCTTGACCTGCATACAGATTTCTTAGGAGGCAGATAAGTGGTCTGGTATTCCCATCTCTTGAAGAATTATACATGGTTTGTTATGATCTACACAGTCAAAGGCTTTGGCTTAATCAATAAAGCATAAATAGATTTTTTTTTCTGGTATTCTCTTGCTTTTTTGATGATCCAGCAGATGTTGGCAATTCAATCTCTGGTTCCTCTGCTTTTTCTAAATCCAGCTTGAACATCTGGAAGTTCACGGTTCACGTACTGTTGAAGCCTGGCTTGGAGAATTTGAGCATTACTCTGCTAGTGTGTGAGATGAGTGCAATTGTGTGGTAGTTTGAATATTCTTTGGCATTGCCTTTCTTTGGGATTGGAATGAAAACTGACCTTTTCCAGTCCTGTGGCCACTGCTGAGTTTTCCAAATTTGCTGGCATATTGAGTGCAAGACTTTCACAGCATCATCTTTTAGGATTTGAAAGAGCTCAACTGGAATTCCATCACCTCCACTAGCTTTGTTCATGGTGATGCTTTCTAAGGCCCATTTGACTTCACATTCCAAGATGTCTGGCTGTAGGTGAGTGATCACACCATCGTAGTTATCTGGGTCATCTTCTGCTTCTGTTAGGTCCAGACCATTTCTGTCCTTTATCGAGCCCATCTTTGCATGAAATGTTCCCTTGGTATCTCTAATTTTCTTGAAGAGATCTCTAGTCTTTCCCATTCTATTGTTTTCCTCTGTTTGTTTGCATTGATCATGAATACAAGAGACAAATCATTTGCCCTAAAGAAAATTTCATACTTCCTAAGTGCTGCAATTCATGGGTCGCAAAGAGTCGGACACGACTAAGCGACTGAACTGAACTGAAGTGCCCACTCAGACTGCATTTGTGAAACCAAACAGTCCTGAAGATAAAGAGCTAATGTTCAGCTTAAGTGTCTCGGGGTTTCTTAGCTCTGGGTTTGTGATCTTTCATCTCAGTGTCTCCTCCTCCTGTCACTAGGAGACCTCTGTCCTGAGAAGAAGCATGGCTGACTCTATTAGCACATGGTGGGCACTTAATAACAATAATCTGTTTTTACTGTCTTTATTTATTTTATGCCAATCACATTTTATTATATCTACCTGAAATGTTTACCAGGAGAAGGCAATCAGTATTTCCATTTTTCAAACTGCCACCTCAGTTACTGATAGAGGCAGTGATCAGAGTCGCTGTTGCACCTGCCTTTGAAATAGCTGAAACACAGGCAGGCCTACTGCTTCTCTGCCTGAGGCGATTTCTCTTGGCCCATGGAGTTGATCCCTGCTACAAGAGGAGAATAGTTTTTCAAGGCTTTTTTGACTAGAAGCTATTAGATAGGGATGCCTTCCTTTCCCTCAGATTATAATCTGAAACGGAAATCCTGGTCTAAGGATTAAGGTTTGTCCCACTGAAATATTTAATGTATGCTAAGCCTCATTTCGGAGAAAGCAATGGCACCTCACTCCAGTACGCTTGCCTGGCAAATCCCATGGAGGGAGGAGCCTGGTGGGCTGCAGTCCATGGGGTCGCTAAGAGTCAGACACAACTGAGCGACTTCACTTTCACTTTTCACTTTCATGCATTGGAGAAGGAAATGGCAGCCCAGTCCATTGTTCTTGCCTGGAGAATCCCAGGGACCGTGGAGCCTGGTGGGCTGCCGTCTCTGGGGTCGCACAGAGTCGGACATGACTGAAGCAACTTAGCAGCAGCAGCAAAAGCCTAATTTGAGCTCAGTGACCTGATTAAAATTTAGGTGTTGCAGCAGTAAGTCCCATGAAACACTGGTAGGCTGGGTTGGAATCACAGACTTTAGAGCTGTAAAAGGCTTCCGTGATCATATGGACCAGGTGAGTGAACTGACGCTGATGAATGTGGGTAACTTTATTGTCTCATACTTGGAGATTGCTAAATTGAGACCAAAACCAAAGAATGCTGACTGTTAGTTCCTGCTTTTGCCTACAATGCTAGTGGTCCTAAAAATTGGATGTGTTTCAGAATCACCTAGGGGGCTTGTTGAAACACAGATTGCTAGGCTTCTTCCCTGATTCTGAGCAAGATCCTAAGAATCTGTATTCTGACAGGCCCCCTATGATGCTAAAGTCTTAGCTGGTCCAGGGGACACACTGTATGATATGATGTTGGGAAGCAAAGTTAATAACATAACACAGCTGCTCTCTTAAGAGCTTACCACCTGAAAAACACATGGTCATGCCAGTTTATAGGTGTACTTTGGTTTTTTCTTTCTTAGTTACTAAGTCCTCTTTGTGACCCCATGGACTGTGACTTCTAGGCTGCTCAGTCCACGGAATTTCCCAGGCAAGAGTACTGGAATGGGTTGCCATTCCCTTCTCCAGGGCATCTTCCCAACCCAGGGATTGAATTCAAGTCTCCTTCATTGGCAGGCAGATTCTTTACCACTGAGCCACCAGGGAAGCCTGTGCCTTGGTTTGCTGCTAAGTCACTTCAGTCGTGTCTGACTCTGTGTGATCCCGTAGACAGCACCCCACCAGGCTCCCTCATCCCTGGGATTCTCCAGGCAAGAACACTGGAGTGGGTTGCCATTTCCAACTTCAGATAGAAAAGACAGATTCAAAACTGAAACCTGCATTACCCCCATGCCTCACCCCAGATCACTTCTCTCTGCTAGGAAAATTGCAATAGGCTAAACAAAATCTCTGCCATCATGGAAGGTATATTCTAACAGGGCAGTCAGACAATAATCACATGCCTCTTTAACGTAATGTCAGGTGCACTGGAAAAGAAAGAAGCAGCTAGGGACCACTATGAATAAACCTGGTTAAGAAAAACCTCTCTGAGCAGACACCTTCATTTGAGCAGATTCCTGAATTGGAATGAGGTACAAGCCATGCACTTTTCTAGAACTGTCCTGGTGGAGGGAACAGCTTGGCAGATAGATGCTCTGAGGTAGGAGGGTGTTTGATGTGCCCAGCAAACAGGGAATCAACTAGAAGATGAGATCACAGTGGGAGCCAGTAGCCCCTCATATAGAACCTGGTGGGCCACGGGAAGATTTTGGATTAAATCCTAATTCCAAATACTTAATTTCCCTTATTCATATGATCTAATATTTTTTTCCCCTCCAGAAAGATGCCTTACAAAAGAAATGCAGTTAAAGTATAGACAATTTGGGGGAAATGCTGATGTTTTCAGTTCAGCTCAGTCATGTCTGACTCTTTGCAACCCCATGGACCACAGCATACCAGGCTTCCCTGTCCATCACCAGCTCCTGGAGCTTACTCAAGCTCATGTCCATTGAGTCGGTGATACCATCCAACCATCTCATCCTCTGTCGTCCCCTTCTCCCACTTTCAATTTTTCCCAGCATCAAGGTCTTTTCTAAGGAGTCAGTTCTTCACATCAGGTGGCCAAAGGATCTGCATCAGTCCCTACAATGAATATTCAGGACTGATTTCCTTTAGGATGGACTGATTGGATCTCCTTGCAGTCCAAGGGACTCTCAAGAGTCTTCTCCAACAGCACAGTTCAAAAGCATTAATTCTTTGGTGCTCAGCTTTCTTTATAGTCCAACTCTGAAAAGCTAGTTATTATTGTGAAATAATATAAATAATAAAAGGAAAAGTTGATTATTATTGTGAAGTATTTCTGAGTCTCATTGACCACTGTTATTCCTCTCTTGGAAATAAAGAGCTTTAAAAAAAAAAGAAGAGAGATATGGGCTTAGCAGGGAGGAACTGCTAAGAGAGTCAGGGCAGTGAACTCAAGTCCTGATCTTTTCCACATTTCCCTAACCTCTCTTCCCTGGTGGCTCAGAAAATGGTAGAGAATTCACCTGCAATGCAGGAGACCTGGGTTTGATCCCTGGGTCAGGAAGATCCCTGGAGAAGGGAATGATAACCTACTTCAGTATTCTTGCCTGGAGAGTTCCATGGGCAGAGGAGTCTGACTTCCATGGACAGAGGGGCCTGGCGGGCTACAGTCCACAGGGTCACAAAGAGTCAGACAGGAACGACTGAGCGACTGACACTTTCACTACTTTCCACCTCTCTGAGCCTCACTGACTTCATCTATGAAGTGAAATGTTAGACCAGTTTATTCTTCTCAATCTTCTAACTTGCTGGAATTCTGGATGTGTCTGATGGTGCTAGTAGGGTTTGGTGTATGGCTATTTTCTATAGCTTGACTTGGGGAGTAAAAAATTGGTTGCAGAAGCAGTGGACAGGACTAGAGAGTTGCTGGTGGTGGCCAGCCTGTTGCATTCCTGACCTCACTTGCCTGGCCAGCTCTTTTGGGATTGGGAGTTAGGTTGCTTGTAAAGAAAGTTGGAGTGAAATCCTTCACTCAAGAAAGTTTGAATGAAATCCGTGAATGAACATGCGTTAACAATCCAAGTCTTCTGAAAGTAGCCATGCGAGTCTGTGTTTCCTCCAAATATATGGTTCAGCTGGCAAACAGGAACCAAAAGAATTGTGCTGGTAATAGCTCTGCAAGATAGAAGGAACCTTCATGACCATCACAGGCTTTTGAATAGCAGCAGTTTCAGATCCCCTTCCGGTTAAGGACCTTGAAGAATATTGTGGCCTTGTCCTGAAGTTTTGAATTCGAGAAAGTTTGCACAACTTGCTGAGTGATTTTGAAGGAAATGAAGGCTCTGTTTAGGGGTCTGTGTGCTGTGGCAATTGGATACATTCCTTTTCATTTGAGACCACGGGCAACCTCATCTGCCCCAGTAAGAAGCCTGTATTTGCCTCTTGGCCAAATATTTCTAGTTATTTTAATTTAAACTTTGTTTCTTTAAGAGTGGCATAGCCAGTAAGTTATATTATGTGGTGTTTCATAGTTTGCAGGCAGATCTAACAAGTACTGTGGTTTCTCAGCGTGATGATGAAGGGCCTACTCTGCAGGCAGAACACCAAGGTCAGAAATCAGGCTCCCCTACTTACTGGTTCTGGGACTTTGTGCAAGTTCACTGGAGTTCTCTGTGCCTCGGCTTCCTCCTCTGTAAAATGGGATGATGATAGTTATTCCTTCCAGAGCCTTGTTGGGGGATGTAATGAGTTATAGGGCATGGTACTTTAATAGATAAGCAGCTTTTAAAAATATTTTTTAAATTTTTATTTATTTTTCACTGCTTTGGGTCTTTGTTACTGTGTGCGGGCTTTGGCTACTCATTGCAGTGGCTTCTTTTGGTGGGAAGCACGGGTTCTAGGCACAAGGGCTTGGTATTTGCAGAGTGCAGACTTAGTTGCTCCAGGGCAGGGGGAATCTTCCCGGACCAGGGATAGAACCCATGTCCCCTGCACTGGCAGGCGGATTCTTATCTTGATGCTGCTGGTGTTTTTTTTTTTTTTTTTTTTTCCGTTGCTCAAATATATGGTTTAGAGGCAGGAGAAGTGTAGTACCTCAACCATGATGACAAGGCAGCAGACCCAGCCGTGGTATTTCAGCCTCCTGGGCTATTCATTTTTTTTCTGCTGTTCTCCTTCTGTACCTTTGACTGCCACGCAGCTGTTGTTCTGGGCTCTCCAGGCCTTCTTAGTCTTCTCCTGGGAGTGGGAGGGAGGGAGGAGGAAGAGGAAAGGGTAGTTGGTGGGTTCTGGGTGGGATGGGGAATCATAAAACTCTTAAGCGCAGAAACCTTGGGAACTTTCCAAGTGACAAAAGCAGAGAAATTCCAAATATCAATAAGCAGCAAAGGGATCAAAGGAGCATGAAGTAAATCTTCAGGCCACTCTGTGCCTTTTAGTTACCCCTCTGTTGAAGGGCCCAGCTGAGTTTTTTCTTTTACAAGAAAGCTAAACATGGCCTATTATAATGAAACTTAAAACAGCATCGATTCCTTTTTTGTGGGGCAAATCACAAAATTGCTTTCAAGGCTAAGGGATTATGTTTTCAAAAGAAGTTCGAAACAATGGGTGCCTTGGTGAAAAGGATGGTGTGAGGTTCTGAACTCGCCCTCTGTTTAGAGCAGCACTTTGAAAGCAGTCACGTACATGGGGATCAGCTGGGAAACTTGTAAATACAGTTTTTGAATCAGTGATGCTGGGTGGCGCCTGAGAGCCTACATGTCTAACAGCTTCTGGTCCATGGATCACCCCGCGAGCATCCAAGATTCAGGCTACTGAAATGCTGTCACTTCAGCTGCACTGGGATCTGGACGGCCACCCTGCTGTATCCCTGGGCAGTGACGAGTGTCCCTGTCACTCGTTGGACAGATGGATAAAGGTTTTTATACCCCTCCCTCCTCCACGGAGTTCTTGACCTCTTTAAATGAAGGAATAAGCCAGTAGACTCTCTCATAAAATATATTCCTTGAGTGACATTTCTTGTCTTTAAAAGGAAAGGCCCCACTTTTTAATTAGGTGTAAAAGCCTACAGAGACAAAGCCCAAGGATGTTCTGATTTCATGTTGCCTTCACTTTTCTATTCCTCTAAGGAGAAATTTCAGCTGATAATTAGTTACAATAACTACCTCAAAGGCTTCATTCAGAAAGACTTAAGTGTTTCTTCTGTGGGATATTTCGGTGTAATTAAAATTCTCATCTCTCAAATCAAAATTTGCTAGACAAGTCTTGGCTAGGATGCGGACAAATTAGAGCCCTCATGTTGCTGGGGATGTAAAATGGTGCTGTAGAAAGTAGTCTTGCATTTCATTAAAGACTTTAACAGAGTCACCGTATGGTTCAGCAATTCCCCTCCTAGGTCTGTACCCACTAGAACCGAAAACAGGTGTCTACACAGACACTTGTATACAAATGTTTTAGCAGCCTTATTCAAAATAACCCAAAAGTAGAAACAACCCAAATGTCCATCAGTTCAGTGAGTTCAGTCGCTCAGTCGTGTCCGACTCTTTGCAACCCCATGAATCGCAGCACGCCAGNCATGGGATCGCAAAGAGTCGGACACAACTGAGCGACTGAACTGAACTGAACTGCTACACATGGGTGAGCCTCGAAAAGAGGCCAAACGTGAGAAGACAAACACACAAAAAATCTCATACTGTGTGACTCCATCTTGATGAAATGTCCAGAATATGCAAATCCATAGATAAAGTAGATTAGTGATGGCCAAGGGCAGGCATAGGATGGGAAGTGAATGTTAGTGGGTATGAATTTTCTTTTTTAAGTTAATGAAAATATTCTGGAAATAGTGATGTTGGTAGCACAACTTTATGAATATACTAAAAAAATATACTAAAAACAACTGCATTTTAAAATGCCAAATTCACATACTGCAAAATAAAAAGTTGGGAATCTGCCCATGCTGTTTCTTAAGCCTTTATTTAATTTTTTTAATAGGTTTATATCTCAGCATCATGCATTTGTTTTAAATAGTTTGTTACAGTTTCTCAGCCTGGGCACTATTGACATTTTGACATGTTGGTACGATTCACATTTTAGACTAGTCAGAGAATTGTTTGTTTTGCACTGTAGCATTTTACAGCAGCATCTCTGTTCTTCCCTCGATGGCTCAGTTGTAAAGAATCTGCCTGCCAAGCAGGAGACGTGGATTCAATCCCTGGGTTGAGAAGATACCTTAGAGAAGGGACTGGCAACCCACTCCAGTATTCTTGCCTGGAGAATCCCATGGACAGAAGAGGCTAGCAGGCTCTAGCCCGTGGGGTCACAAAGAGTCGTACATGACTGAATGACTAGTCCCTTCCCTTTCCTTTCTGGACATTATACATTAGATACCACCCCCCACCCTGTGAATAATAATCAGCTGTGTCCAGGTGTTGCCAAATGTCCCTTGGTGGGGCAAAATCACCCCCAGTGGAGAACCACTGGTTTATCTTGAGTCTTCCTGTTAAAAGCCGAGATCTATGAGGCCTTCTTTATTCACCATGTGTTTCTCAGTGCTTAGGACAGTGTCGGGCACATGAATACCCTACTATGGTAAATATGTAAATGAATTAATATATTTAGCTATTTAGCGGTTTATAAAAATAGACAACTATAGACATGATTCCATGCTCAAATTAGTTCCAATGCCCTGGGATTAACTTTGTCAAGAGCAGCCTCTGTTTTGGGGTGAGGGGGGCTGTTCTTCAGCCTAGTACTTTCCTACTCACCTCACCCAAGTCTGCAAACTGTCTTTACCTAGAGGTGTGTTCTTTTATCAGCTATCCAGGGTACAGGCTGTTAGAGGCCACCAACCAAGATCTTCAGTAGTTGTGTGCTGACTCCTTAAGCCTGAGGTAACACCACAGATGCCACCTGCAGCCCAGACCAGCACCCACCAGTCAGCAGGACTGCCTCCCTGAGGATGCCTGCATGTATCGGGCACTGTATAAGAAAGGAAACCTACTCACTGTCATTTACAGATCCGGGTTCTGTGAATGACTAACCATGTTTTCCCACCCAACAGAACCCAGCTCTCCACTTGAGTATCTTATAAAAAGTTACTCAAGTGGAGGCTAAGTGCTATTGAGAGGCTAAATGCTTTTGGGGATTGTCACTTCTGGAAGGTGCCTGAATCTTACTTAGCAGCTCAAGTGTAAGCATTAATTAAACCAGGCTGATCTCAGATGGTTTTTGGTTTTGGTGGTGTTTTTTTTTTGTTTGTTTGTTTTGTTTTGTTTTTGTCATCAATGACTCTCTGTATCTCTGTCTTTCTTGCTTTTCTTTCTGTTTTTTTCACTTTTTTTTAAAAAATTGGAAGATAATTGCTTTATAACATTGTGTTGGTTTCTGCCATACAGCAAGACGAATCAGCCATAAGTATACATAGATCCCCTCCCTCTGGAACCTCCCTCCTAGGCCCCCTTGATTTTTTCTTGCTTTTCTCCTCCTCCTCCTCTCTTCTTTTCTTCTTTTTTTTTTTATTTTTATTTTTTTATTGGAGTATGCTTCTTTTACATTGCTGTGTCAGTTTATACTGTACAGCAAAGTAATGTGTATGCACATATCTCTTCTTTTTTGGATCTCCTTTCCATTTAAATCATAACAGAACGCTGAGTAGCATATACCCAGAGAAAACCATATTTCTTTCTTCATTTCTTAAGCAGTGATGGTTCTGACCTAATTTCTGTTAGTCTGTCTTTTCTGAACATTGAGACAAGTCCTTTTATTAAGCAGAATGTCTCCGTCTCTGTTCCTTGCCTTTGTTGTTGAGGCTCTGATAATTGGTGGCATTTCTTTGGATATGTATCCATGCTTCACATTTTGCTAAGCACTTTTTACATATATCTCATTCATTCCTCACAGCCCATTTTACAGATGTGGAAACTGGGACACAGAGAACACTTGCTCAAGAGCACTCAATGTTAATAAGCGGCAGAGTGCAGATTCAAACCCAGTTAGCCTGAGCCCTTAAAGATTATGCGTATTGCCTTCCCAATATCCTGTTTCTTGTTATACTTTCTCAGCTGGCTACACATGTTTGTCCTTCCTCTAAGCTTTAATAAAGCTCTAAAGTTTGGAAGTTTTATCTGATTTTTCAAAATCTTGGGTGTTTGGAATAAGGACCAGATTTTCTGAAGTTAAAACCTTATAATGACTGGATATCCAAATTCAGTACACACAGAAGAATAGCATAGAATATACCCTTCTGAATAATGGCTTAGGAGCGTGATTAAGAGCTTCTTCTAGGCATAGGGCTGGGGGAATGAGAAAGGGAAGGTAGGGCTTTCTCTTCCAGCAGCTGGGGGAGAATTGACCAAATAGCGCAGCTCCACTTGCTGGTCATTGGTTGCTCTTCAGATGTAAGGTAACTGGACTGAATGTCTAAGTGGTGTTGCTGTGAGGGACTTGCTGACAGAGTCATCTCATTGTCTACTTTGTACCTTATTTCTTCGCGTTTGTACAGCTTCCTTAAGAATAGGACAAAGCTAAATCAGTATACTGATCATTTGGGTTGTTCTTTGATGTGGTAATTGATTTCGCAAACTCAGGTTATAGACATTTTATCCCAAATTAGGTAGTAAAATGATTTGGGGATATATTATTAAATACAGGGATACTCTATAAGTATCAGAGTATTTAATCACAGTGATCAATAAATACCAAATAACTATATGTCTTGGTAGTTATTCTTTCTTATTTTATATTTTCTCTTTCTAAATCTAGCCCACGTATTTTTAAATGATAGAACATAGTATAAAATAGCATATATAGTATGTATTACAAAGAATAGTGTACTGTATTTGTATAGAGTATAAAATGTAGTATATGGTGTTGAAGATGAAGAGGCCTTGTTGTTTCACAGCATATGCTCATAGAACTTTTAAAGACTTTCCCAGTTTTAGAACATGGCTTAGTATGTACAGCCATGTGTGTGTCCATATGTTGTAGATGGGGTGTTGGTTATTTTATCAAGAACAAATCTACAATTTAAAATCTGAGTTATAGCATTTCTTTTTTGCATCATTTTCTAGACTGAGCACTGGCTCTTATTTGTCAACTGTTTTTCTTATCCTTGGAGTGGAGTGTCTTAAACCTTCTAAACTGGCTCGTACTTTGGCCTTAACACTATATCCAAAAATCCTTTTGAAGTCGCTTATCGTATTCTGTGCAATTAAGGTGATTTCACACATTCTTCCATCAAAGCATTTTAGTCACCATGCCCAAATATCTGAAACAGTCAACTCAATTACATGCAGAGTTGAAATATTTTTGGCAGTGGGTTTGACATGCATTTATTGTAGTATTAAATATGGGGATGTACAGTGGTGAAAATGCTTAAATTTGTTTATCAAAAAATCTGGAGAACTGATTGGCTGTCATACACATGTCTATTTAACTTACATACATTAATCTCACACCACACTGGTCTCCTTTAGAAGACACCAGGCAACCAACTTGTTCTTAAGAAGACTTCATTAAAGTAAAAGATGTTTCTTTTTCCTGTATGAACTATATTTCTGGAAAACTAAATTGTTATCAAGGGAATTTTTTCTTTTCTCTAGAAGAATTCCAGCTAATGAATAAGAAAAAAATCATGGATTAGAATGTCACCACTTGGCAAACCACAGATCAAAGGATGACTCCAAGTAGTGATTATCGGTGGTTGCTAACATCACTGAAACAGAGCCAGCTAGCTAGACATTACGTATCTTCAGTGAAAGTACATGATACCACTCATAAAGTTGCTTTGCCAAAAACTAAGCCTGTATCAAACCAAGCCTCTAAACCTAGCTACAAGTTTACAGAACAGGTAGAGGCAAGAGAAACATGTTAAAAAATACTGTGGGGAGGGAGATGCAGAAAAATCCAGATACTGGAAATTGTACAGGCCCAAATGCATGGCTTTTTCATAAAACAAATTGCAAGAACTGAAAAAGAAAAAGGGAACATTATTAGACATCAACAATATGTTGACCTTTCTTGGATTTTCATTCCCACAAACTATTCAAAAATGATAATATTTATGAAACAATTGGAAATATTCGATGCCTGAATATTTGGCATTATTGAAAAATTACTAAATTTTAAGTTGTGATATTACATTTTCATTAAGAGCCATTTTATTTTAGAAATACACTGAAATATTTAAGAAAGAAATGATATGACATGAGATTTGCTTCAAAATAATAATGGTTGGTAAGGGTATACATGAAACAAGGTTGTTGGATACAAAAGATTTCATTGCATTATCATTTCTACTTTGTAAAGTGCTTATCTTTTACGTATATGTGTAGAAAATTCAGAGATGAAAAGATATGATAAATGAGATCCTTAAGAACAATTTTTATGTGACATCCACAATAAACACCTGGAAATGAGTCTCCTTTCAGAAACATCTTGAAATATTTGTTTAGTTAGTTGAATTACATCAACTAAGAATGATTTGATTGGCTAAAAATATGAGATTCTGCAGTATAAAAATACCAGCATGAATACTATCATTATATATGGATGGTTGGCTGTTTATAATTATCTTTATATTAGTTCATATTCTCTGTAAGAACGAGTGCTGAAGTCTCAGGTGAAATGTATGAGGATAAAATTATGAATTGGGAAAAGACTCATTTTATTTTTTCATCAGAACACAGTGTTCTGCAGAAGAATAATTGGAGATTTCCCAAAATAAAGAAAAAAGTCTCTTCGTCATCTAAACTCTGAAGAGAGATGGCAAAACAAAATCACATGCACACAATTTATTGAAACATATGCAGTGAAACCTTAATTAACTGGATTCCTCAATGCAATGTGTTATAGCCATCAAAGATGGATTGCTATAACAATTTCATTTTAAAAAGCAATGTCTAAGAAAATTGGGTTGGATAATGAGCCTAACTTCCTAACACCTCACTTCTCTTGACTTATAATGACCACTGACCTTTCAAATATGATGCTGAAAATTATACAACTGCCAAGCCATCCATAGAATATCGTGTCACATTCATCAGAGCACATTTATCAGCATGCAGGAGTGGCCTTACACAAATGGTTCATTGTCACATCTTTCTGCAACTTCAATGCCCTATAAATATAGTGTGCAATCCAGAGAAAATACAGGACTTCCCCTATGATTCAGCGATAAAGAATCCGCCCACAATGCGGAAGATGTGAGTTCGATTCCTGGGTCCGGAAGATCCCCTGGAGGAGGAAATAGCTACCCAACCCACTCCAGTATTCTTGCCTGGAAGATTCCATGCACAGAGGAGCCTGGTGGGCTACAGTCCATGGAGTCACAAAAGAGTTGGGCATGCCTAAGCAACTGAGCATGCATGCTGAGGAAATCCAGGAAGCCTTAGAGTAGAAAAATAGTTATCACAGGGAGAAAGGAGTTAGCAACTAGAAGGGGCGCGTGGAGATCTTCTGGGGTGCTAAGAGGAGATACAAGGAGGGATTTTGCGTCTCTGGCCACATTGTGTTTCTTCAGTATGAAAGCGGAAGGGACGTGTTCCACCTGAGAAGTTTAGCAAACTATACAATTATGACATGTGTAGCTTAAATATGTTAGACTGAAAGTTAAAGTCAGTCAGTCACGACCAGCTCTGTGACCCCATGGACTATACAGCCCATGGAATTCTCCAGGCCAGAATACTGGCGTGGGTAAACTTTCCCTTCTTCAGGGGATCTTTCCAACCCAGGGATTGAACCCAGGTCTTCCGCATTGCAGGCAGATTCTTTACCAGCTTAGCCACAGGGGAAGTCCATATGTTAAACTTCAGTCCAAAGTTTCGTATCTATACTTGTTTGCATGTGTGTGTGTGTGTGCATGTGAGTGTGCTAATTTCTATTCCTGGTATTTTCATCTTTAGCAAAAGATTTGGCTGCCTTGTCCAAAGCATTTTGATTGAGTTCCCCCCTGGTCATAAGATATAGCAGAGTGAACAGCTTAGAAGCAAGCACATAGACATTAAGAAAAGAAGATAAATATTAATAAATATTAGGGCTTAATAATCTGGGGTATTTAGATCCATTGCCTTGAAAGCAGAGTTCAATAATTGAGTCTCTTAGTGGTTTCATGTCCTCAAGAGCAGTTAAATTATGTAATGTACAGTGTTACTGCACGTGCACGAATGCTAAGTCACTTCAGTTGTGTCCAGACTCTGTAACCCCATTATGGACTGTAGCCCGCCAGGCTCCTCTCTGTCCATGGGATTCTCCAGTCAAGAATACTGGAGTGGGTTGCCATGCCCTCCTCCAAGGGATTCTCCCAATGTAGAAATCAAACCCATGTTTCTTACGTCTGCTGCGTTGGCAGACAGGTTTCTTTACCACTAGCACCAACACTTACTAAGGGTGAGGAAATTTTAGAAACCTTTCACTGTGATTAAATGATTCACTGTTTAAAGATGAAGTTTACTAATTGTAAAATTAAGTTACCCTAACAATGCTGAAAACAGATGTTATTGTTCATTGTCCTGCCTTTTGGTGCGGTTCTTTTGGTTAAGCAGTATTTAATCAGAAATTTCATTTAAACAAGTCACATGTCCCGAGTCATTCCATATGATCAAAGCTTCACTGTAATGTGTAAACATTACACAAAATGTGTAAATCTACTATAAAGTAGATTTTTACTTTAAAGAAATGTTACGCATAAGTTGCTGCACAAATGAAGAAATGGTCAATGTGATCAGAGCCAGGAAAGCTAAAATGATAGAGTGTAAGAGCTGGAGGGAACACTAGAAAGCATCTGAGTCTACCACACACTTTACAATGAAGGAAATTTAGGCTCTGAGAGCTTAAACTGACTTCCCAGAGATACATAGCTGATGTATGGCTGATCTGCAACCAGAGCTGATATAACCCTATTTGCCGACCTGCCAACCCTGTCAGCCCAGTTCTCCAGAGCAGAGGTGTGGTGTCAGGCTCACTTGAGTTTGAATCAGTTTAGCTCTTGAATTTGCTACTTGGGTGTGACCATGGACCCCAGTCGGAGAAGGCAATGGTACCCGACTCCAGTACTCTTGCCTGGAAAATCCCATGGATGGAGGAGCCTGGTAGGCTGCAGTCCATGGGGTCGCTGAGGGTTGGACACGACTGAGCGACTTCACTTTCACACATTGGAGAAGGAAACGGCACCCCACTCCAGTGTTCTTGCCTGGAGAATCCCAGGGACGGGGGAGCCTGGTGGGCTGCCGTCTATGGGGTCGCACAGAGTCGGACACGACTGAAGTGACTTAGCAGCAGCAGCAGCAGCATGGACCCCAGTGACAGATCTGTGCTATGGAAAGATACTACCTGGGTATTAGTTCAGAGTTGCAGACACCAAGTATCCTGAGAATGTAACTCCCTAAGACAGGTCTGAGGCAGTTGGAGAGCTCAGAGGTGCATTAACCTCCTTCTCAAGGCAGGGCTGCTCAGAGGAATTCTGCTTTCCTTCTGCCCGTGGAAATGCCCTTCACCCCTGGGATCTGTGGGGAGCACGAGTGTGGCACTGGATGTTGTCTCTTTTTTTAAATATTTACTTGTTTTATTGGAGTATAATTGTGTTACAGTGTTGTGTTAGTTTCGCTGTAAACAAAGTGAATCACCTACATGTGTACATGTATCTCCTCCCTCTTGGCCCTCACTTCCATCCCACCCATCTAGTTCATCACCGAGAACTGAGCTGAGCTTCCTGTGTTATAAGGATATATAGCTTTCTAATGATAAGTCTAAACGTGCTGAGCGAGGTTTGTACCCTCAAGTGTCATTGAGTTCCAGTGCCTAACTGTGGGCTTCCTTTAATGCTGTTTGCACCTGAGTGTAGGCCCCTGCCATCTAATGGAGATGGTGTTAGGACTCACGTCAAAAGGCTTTTATGGTGAATTCCCTGGTGGTCCAGTGGTTAAAACTCCCTGCTTCCAATGCACAGGGCACAAGTTTGGTCTCTGGTCAGGGAACTAAGATCTCTAACATGCTGCTTGACGTGGCCAAAAAAAAAATTTTTTTAAGGATTTTATGGGAATGAAAAGAACTAATGTACTAGAGTGGGTAATAAGATGCTTAGCACACATCAGCCATGTAAAAAAAGTTGTGTAGTTGTGTACAACTACAGATAACTATTGTTATCTGCTAGGACATAACAATGGGTTTGATATTAATGCTGTCCAAGAACCCTGATCATTGTTTGACTTGGACAAATTTGCCTTCCGAGAGTGCATTGCTTAAAAATAATGGATTTGTTAAAAACACTGGAAAACAGAAAAAAGTTGATAAATTACTTATATATTTAGGAGTTGAATCAAGTTGGGACTCTGGTTATTTTTTCCTAAAGGGGTAAGAAATGTCATTGAATTTTACTTTCTTCAAGCCTATCTTTACATGGGAAGACCTAAGATCTAGCTCCTAATCCATTACTTAATAAAAAGTATCAATGAGCAAATTATCAGACCACTTCAAGCCTCTGTTTTCTCCTTTTTAAAATGAGAACAAAGTAAGACCTACTCACGAGGTGGTTTGGAGCTTGAATGACAGATAGTATACACAAGAGGCAAAAACGTGGTCAGGGCTAAGTCTATAACGAGTGGCAATCTTAAGGAGATTGTGTTACTCTTTTCCAGTTTTCATCTTGCTGCTACAAAAGGACACGTGGAATGCCTCAGGGTCATGGTTACACACGGCGTGGATGTGACAGCCCAAGATACTGCCGGTATGTCATCTTTTTCTCTTAAGTCAACAGGCCAGCAGAAAAGTAGGTATCACAGAAATGATATGTATTCCTTGTGCAAAATTTACAGTCTATAAAGATCAACCAATACAGATCAACCAAAAGAAATAAATACAAATACAACCTATACAGATCAACCAAAAGAAAAACATAGACTCTCCTCCAATGACTAGGCTCTGAAGTGGTTTCATAACTTGGGCCTTTACAAGTGTTTTCATCTTATATGCGTTTAGTCCACTAGAGACTATGCTTCTTATCCCCCATTTAAAATTTTTATTTTCCAAGATGATCTATAGGACCCAAGTACTCTCCCCCAGTTTTTGTTCTTATGAATCATGGTACAAAGTGATGAATGCAGGGAATTGTTTAGGTGCTCATTTCATCATCTAGCTGAGGTGGGTTCTGTGGACAGAAGGCAGGATCTTCATGTGGATCAGCTGCCCACGGTCTGCACCCCTTACTGTGTTTTAGTGTTTTAGTGCATCTGAATCACCTAGGAACTGGAGGGGAGGAAGGGGGAAAGAGCCTAAAGGGGGAAAGGAGAAGAAGGGAAAGAATAAACAGCACACACACACACCCCACCCCCCTACAGACAACCCCACGCATATATATCCCAGCTCTGTCTTCAGAAATTCAGACTGTCTGAACGTTTCCAGCCAGTTGGTACTTTTGTAAAGCTCCCAGCTGATTCTAACGTGAAGCCAGTGTTGATAAGTGATGATCAAGTCAGATAGAAAAGGAAGTATGGTCTTGTCTTTTATGAACATTGTATTATAGGAAGGAGTCCCTGGGTTGCCAGCCTGTTTCTGACCCTTGTTGTCCACACCAAAAGGTAGAAGCAGCTGCTGGTGGCTTTTCATTTCTCTATTGTACTTGAAAATCTTTGTCTTCTAATAGGCTTTTGTGGTTTTTACTGGAATATAAGATTAGTCTGTTCTGTAGTCTTTATTGAGGCTTTTCATTAATCTGTGATGGATCCCTTTTGCTTCCCACCTGAAAACACTGACACCTCCGAGTAGTCATCTTGGGGGCAGATTGGTCAAGTGTTATGAAAATACAATTATTACTCAAAATATGGCCAGAAAACTCATGTTTCAGACTTGTTTTCATGAAGTCTGTGGCACTTAAAAAATAATATCAGGGTCTGGGAATATTTATTCTTTGAGAATGGATTTGTTTTTTATGACAGATAAAGAGCCACTTAAAGTCAACTCAGGTAAAGGAGGTGTCAATCTGGTAAAACCATTTTTGGTTAAAAATAGGGAGTGATTGAAGTAACAGAATGACTTTCCAGAGCAGTGCCACAGAAAGCTCCAAAAAAATATTTTGAGAAATGGCAATACTCCTGGTGACACTTGTGGTAAAGAACTTGCCTGCCAATGTAGGAGACATACGAAACACAGGTTTGATCCACGGACAAGGAAATGACTACCCACTCCAATATGCTTGCCTGGAAAATTCCACTGACAAAGGAGCCTGGCAGGCTACAGTCCACGGGGTCTCAAAGAGTCAGACACGACTGAACACAAATTATTATAATAGCAGCAGAAGAGAGAATGCTTTCTCTAAGTGACTCCCTTGAAGGGAACACTAATTTATGTTGCTAATTAAAAATCATCTTTAATACCAAGATCCAGTTATTTTGTTTTTAAAGTTTATAGTTACTACTTTTAAAGTTGTACCACCTACACATCAAGCAGTAAGAGTGGCTACCATCCCCTTGATGAGATGTGTCCTCTTAAGTAGATGGGACTTCTTTAAGAAAATCATAATCTAAAAAAGTTTGTTTAGTGTGAATAAATTTGAACTGTAATATGATTTTGTTTAACTGCATTTGATGTTAAAAAATAGATAGGAGTCTCATTATTTCCATCATAACTGAATATCACTCCTCCATGTTTTTATTAAAGGGAAAAAACTGTCTAATCATGTTCATTGTAGAAAATTTGGGAAATACAGAAAACTACCAAGAAGATAACCAGCGGTTCTACTCCAAGAAAAAAAATTTTTTTACTGTTTTGCTGTATTTCCTACCGGATTTTCCTGGTGCAGTTGCACGTAGTTGAGATCACATTATATAATAAACTGTAAATCCTGCCATTAAAAAAAAAAAGATTACCATGATCATTTCCTTTACTAAAAACTCTTAAGAAGCATAGTTTTTTGTGGCTGTCTAATACCGTGTGGATAGAGTTTGTATTTACTACCAGAGCCCTCACTTATTTCCTGAAAGCCTGGGGAATCATGCAGTGAGACCTGGGCACCTCAGCGCAGTTCCCTCTTCCTTGCCAGTGGCGATGACAGTGCTCTCCAAGAAGCTGGAGGGGAGGACTTCCCTGGCAGTTCAGTAGTTAAGACTCTGTGCTTCCACTACACGGGGGCACAGGTTCAATGCCTAGTCAGGGAACTAACATCACAGTGCCACAAGGCATGGCCAAAAAAAAAAAAAAACGAACTAAAAACAAGCTGGAGGGGAAACTGCAGACCCATCCTCCCATCCTGGACTCTTCTCTGGGCTGGTTAGTGGAAACTGTCACAGCTCATTTCTTTCAGCTCTGATTGAAACTGGTAGAATCCATAGCACTTGGCAGCCCCAGAACATCTTCCAGACATCTTGTGAGTTGGAAATGTCTCGAGCTGCCTGACACTTTTCTCTCATCTCTAACAATGAGGTCAACACTCTGGTCCTTGGGCTTATTGTTTGCTTTAGTCTGAGTGAGGCACTGACTTCTCATGATTTCTTGAAAGCATGCACACAGAACCCAGGAACAAAAGAAGGAAAAGCGGCATGGATAAAAGTACATGGAAAATCTATTGCATTATCTAGAACAACACTTCTCAGAGTTTTGCCTGTTACAGTGAACAAGATAAACGTGATGGCCTTTACTGCTTATGTCCTTCCTGTTGGCTATAACACCCACTCCTTTCCTTCTCAAGAATGCGAGTCAGATCCAAAGGAATGGCAAGGACATTAGTCACTGTGCTTTAGTGGTTGTCATTAGCACAAAACATTTGATGAAAGGATGAATTAAATGGCTCAGTCACTAAGCTGTGTCCAGCTTTTTGTGGCCCTATGGACTGTAGCACACCAGGCTTCCCTGTCCTTCACTATCTCCTAGAGTTTGCTCAAACTCATGTCCATCAAGTCGGTGATTCCATCCAGCCATCTCATTGTCTGTCGTCCCCTTCTCCTCCTGCCTTCTATCTTCAATCATCAGGGTCTTTTCCAATGAGTCTTCTTATCTCATCTTCTCATCATAAAGCTCCAAAGTAGTGGAGCTTTAGCTTCAGCATCAGTCCTTCCACTGAATATTCAGGGTTGATTTCCTTTAGGATTGACTGGTTTGATCTCCTTGCTGTCCAAGGGACTCTCAAAGTTAGCTCATAGATGCTGTCTTTTCAGTTAACCTATCTGAAGTGTTGCTATATTATTGCTAAGATCCAGTTATCTTCAATTCTAATACCCAGTGAGAACTCGTATGAAAATCTGTTACCATAAATCCAATTGCCCTGCAGAGTTTCAGAAAAAAATCCTGCTTTCAAAATATATCATTACACTGACCCTTTTAATTCTTTATATTCACAAAGTGTACAGGATGGTTAACTTGGTACAGTTACCTACTTCTTAAACTGGTGACTGGATTTAAGTTGAGAAGCAAAGGGTTTTTAGTATCTATTTCTTTATCCACTATCCTTCCACATCAAATGTTTGGAAGTCTGACAACAGACTTTTCATAAATGCTTTACAAACAATCTCAGGAGCAGAATACTGTCAGCAGATAAAGCCTTGTGTGTCGTACCAATAGTGTGAAAGTGTTAGTCACTCAGTCGTGTCCAACTCTTTGCGACCCCATGGACTGTAACCTGCCAGGCTCCACTGTTCATGGGATTCTCCAGGCAAGAATACTGGAGTGGGTTGCCATTCCCTTCTCCAGGGGATCTTCCTGACCTAGGGATTGCAGTTGAGTCTCTGCGTTGCAGTTTCTTTACTGTCTGAGCCATCAGGAAAGCCCAGTACATCTCAATTATCATCACTTTAGATGGCTTTGGAAGCTTAGGTGAGAGGATACATGTGAACATCCTAGCGCCCAGTCTCTTTTGCACATCAGGTTTTGAAAATGTTTCACATCTTAAAAAAAAAAAAAGCTGTGATTATCACCAAGCCAAACACTCTCATAGTACAAATCAGAAAAAGAAATCCCCAAACTGGCAGAAGCTCATGACTCATTCCTTGGCTTCCCTGGTGGCTCAGCAGTAAAGAATCTGCATGCAATGCAGGAGACACAGGTTCGATCCCTGAGTCAGGAAGATCCCCTGGAGCAGGAAATGGCAGCCCACTCCAGTATTCTTGCCTGGAAAGTCACATGGACAGAGGAGCCTGGTGAGCTGCAGTTCATGGGGTCACAAAATAGTCAGACACAACTTAGCAACTAAACACATACACCCCATTCCTTATTACCTATTTGCCAAACACCACCATAGACATAACGATAGCAGTCAGCTGGGAAAGTCTGCACCTAATCTCACAGTGCAGACTCTAAACAGGGCCTTTGTGTTTGCTCGTGTTCTTCACTGATTTAGGAAGTAGCATTCTGTTTCTTTAGAAATGAATCATTTCTCCCAGACTTCTAGGCATTTTTTGGGGGCGGGGAGATGCCTATAATTAGCACCCAGGAAGAAAAGATAGGATTAAACAGAGTATTAACAGAAGATTGAAAAAGACCAAAGAATCTGCTGTTTATTATCAAGTGCTTGTCTGCAGCATTAACTTTCAGGCTTTCTTTTTTAGCAAATGTATGCATTTGACACAATGTGACCTGGTGGCTTAAACAAGATAGACTTTTCTCTCTTTCAATTAAAAGTCCCAAATTGCTATGGCCACTCAGCTCCACACTGAGGACTCTTACCCAGACTTGTTACTCCACCATCCAGGGTATTGCCTTGGTCCTAACAGTTCAGGGGGGCTCCCCCGCTGCATCCACATCCCAGTCCCGCTGGCAGAAGGGAAAGCCCAATTCATGAAATGGCGTACACTCAGATCTCACTGGACACAGAGTGATCTGTGGCCACTCCTGCCTTCAAAGGAAGCTGGGAATTCTGGGCAGAGCAGCAAATTGTCCAGTTTAATAATATAGGAGGGGGACTTACTTTGTGGTCCAGTGGCCAAGACTCCATGCTCCCAATGCAGGGGGGCTGGGTTTCATAAGATCAGGGAGCTAGATCTTATTACATGCCACAAGTAAGAGTTCAAATGCCACAACTGAAATTCTCCCGTGTGCCACAACTAAGACATGGCGCAACCAAATAAATAAATGTTCAAAAGAATGTATAGAATGTTTTAATGTAGAAGGAAGTGTAAACAGAAATTGAAGAATGATGTGTGATTTGTCACACGCCATATCTTAAATTTTCCTTGATCCCTTTGCACACAAAACTTCTTTTCTCATAGAAGAAGAGAGTCTTAGGAGAGTGAGAACTGAGCTATGGAGTATGGAGATTCCATAATGCACAGAGGCTTGAGGAGGGAGACACTGGTGGACCCTTCTTCTTTTCTAGGGCTTCTGGTATTGGCTTAGCTTTTGTTTGGGTTTCTGGGTGGCCCTCCATTCTATTATGCCCTTAATCCAGCTCACATATAATACCAATCTAGCTCACATATTCTAGCCAAGAACAGTTATGTCTTAAAACTCAAGTACTTGAGAGAATGGGCCATTTAAAATGTAATTGCAGACTGTAGTCCATTAAGTATTTCATATTTAATTTGGAATAAAAGCAAGCCAAAAACTGCATGATTATAGTTCTTTACTTACTGGTTTTGCACATGTATACATGTCTGAAGGGCCAGCTATATACAGTGATCAACATAATCTGGCCATAAAAAGATTTCAAATGATGTTAACAAGCAGGTGCAAAAAAAAAAAAACCTTTTGATTCAATGTAAACCACTATGTAGATCTACTTTGTAGAGATTAAGGGATAATTTCAAAACTCTAATAGTAAAAATAGTTATTAGAATTTCTCTTTTCTCTGTGTGTGTGTGGTATTTGTGTGTGTGTGTGTATATACACACACACACACACACATATATACACACAACTGAATCACTTTACACTGGAAACTAATACAGTAAAAAAGACACAAACTTTTCTTATTCTTTATTGGCATATAGTTTATCTACAACGTTGTGGATTTTTTCTTTTTTAAAAAAATATTTATATTGGAGCATAGTTGATTAACATGTCGTGTTAGTTTCAGGTGTACAACAAAGTGATTTAGTTATACGTATACCTGTATCTATTCTTTTTAATAAAATTTGTTTAAAAAAAGAAATACATCTTTCATACTCTCATCTCTCCCCTGGAACTATAACTAGGTGAATAGATTTATGCTTCAGTGATTGAAAAGTTGATATAAAGATAAGCATTACTAAGAACAATGTTTAAATATATTTAAAGCTGTAAATAAAAATCAAATTAATTGCTACTTTTATTGTTTATATTCTTTTATTGTTAATATTGTTTATATTTTATTGTTTATGCTACTTTTATTGTTATATTGTTTATATTGGGCTTCCCTGGTGGCTCAGACAGTAAAGAATCTGCCTGCGATGCAGGAGACCCGGCTTCGATCCCTGAGTCAGGAGGATCCCCTGGAGGAGGCAGTGGCAAGCCACTCCAGTAGCTTGCCTGGAGAATCCCATGGGGAGAGGAGCCTGGCAGGCTACAGTCCATGGGGTCAGACATGACTGAGCGACTGACACTTTCTTTGATTGTTTATATTCAGCATTTTGAAACTCTGGTTCTTAAGTAGATATTGCAAACATATCTGGTCGAGTGTCTTTGGTTTGAGTTCTCTTCGTTTTTCCTAACGTTTCCATATTATGATCTGAAGCTGTGATTTCTCAGACTTCAGCCTTTGGGTGTTAGTTTGCCTTGTCTTTGTCTCCTACGACTTCATCAGTTTAAACATTTGTCACCTGCGCTTGAAGACTGTGTTCTTAGTCCCATCAGTAATTCCTCCACTCTGTGAGTGAGTTCGCTCTGTTTCTGTAGCAGTCTGAAATCGTTGAGTAAGTGGTTAATGTCCAGGTTAGCCTGGGGGATGGTGCTCCGTGGCTGGGCTATCCTGCTTAGACTCTTTGAATAGCAGGATTCTTAAACCACCTGGAATAGCCTCTGACACTTGACTTACGAGGAGCACTGGGGTCTTCACTCACAGGCAGAATTCTGCTGAAATGCACTTGAATTAGGGTTGTACATGTTATTTTCCTATAGGGAAATTGCTTTCTGATATTCCAGACAGATCCACAGCCAAATGGGGGCCAGTCTTATGTGGGGGCTGGTTACAGTGAAGTTCTGTCACTAATATATTCTCTCCAGAAAATTTTGCATTTGGAAAGAGAATTTTGTTTTAATGGTATCTGTGAGAGACATCTCACCCCAGGGTAATGTTGTCCAGGGACTGATGCATCGTTTGAATTTAGAGACTCTTTTAAGTGAAAAATGCTTTTGTGCTCCTGGTTAGGGAAACCCATCACAGGGCCAACGAATAAAAAAGTGCTGTTTCTGTAGAAACACAGTGCTTACTTTCAGGTATGACTTGAACACTTGCACTGAAAATGAAGGCCTGTTATTTATTTTATGATGGTTGTTTAAATCTCCCTACCCTCTTGTCTTTGGAGAGCTGTGCCTTTTTCCAGTGGATGCTATTTATGTATTAGAAGAGCTTTTGTCTACAAGATAGACAAAAGTTAATGCATTGCATACACGACATAAACAGTCTTCTACTTACAATCAGGATGGGTTCCAAAAGTTCATCTGTAAGGCATTTGTTTAAAACATAGAATGTGCTCCTCCTTAGAAACACTCATAGAAATGATGGTCGAGGGCCTGGCTAACCCACCAAAGCTCAATTCGTAGTGGAAGCAAACTCACTATTGTGTGTTATACCTCCTGAAAAGAGGTCTCCTGTGGTAAAAGGAGGAAAGGGAAAAGAAGATACTTGTCTTCCTGCTTCCAAAGATCTCATTGCCTTATTCCCTGATCTTCATCCTCATCCACTGGGCAGAGGTCAAATGGAGTGTTCTACCTCCCCCAACCAGCGCCCGCTATGCATACCCTTAAAATCTCTGTGCAGCTTCTCAGCAAAGAAGGTATCTGATCTTTTAACCTTATACATGCTTTTAGGCAGCTCACTGTGGTCCTAAAACCTTCTAATTTTAAATATGGTATTTCCTAGCTATATGAGTCTTTAATAATTAGTGGATTTCAGGTCAGTGTTATAAAGACTAATTCAGAACAGAGAAATGGTATTTGGAGACCAGATCACCATATAAGAGAAGTTGTTCCTCTAAGCCAGGGGTTCTCAACTGGGTTATGTCATTCCCACCTATCCAAAGGATCTTTGGCAATGTCTAGGGACATTTCTGCTTGTCCCATCTGGACGTTCAGTTGATAGTGGTCAGAGATGCTACTCATCATCCTATGGTACATAGAGCTACCTTCCATAGCTTTGAATTTCACTGATGCTAAGGCTGAGAAACAAGCTTTAAGTGTGGGTTGCTTACAGGCGTTACATCGGAGGTATCTTGATCAGTTTACAAATGCAGGATTTAGGAATTTGGTCCCCTGCCCCCAAGTCCCCCTCCCCAGACATTCATAATGGACAGACTCTCTAATTCAAATTAACAAGTGTGTATCGAGAGCCTGGTCTGTGTTAGCACACTCATGCTGTTTCTTCGGTCTTGTTTAGGCTTCTCAGATAGTGCTAGTGGTAAAGGACCCATCTGTCAATGCAGGAGGTGTAAGAGATGCTGCTTCGATCCCCAGGTTTGGAAAATCCCTTGGAGAAGGAAATGGCAACCCACCCCAGTATTCTTGCCTGGAGAATCCCATGGACAGAGGAGCCTGTCAGGCTACAGTCCATAGGGTTACAAAAAGTCAGGCACAACTAAAGTGACTTAGCACACATAGGCACTTGGGATACAAACTTTATATTCTAGAGGGAAAGGAAGAAGAGTTGACTACATAAATGTGTGTGTGTGTAGGAGGAGAGAGGAGTCAGGTGAGAAGGGAAGGTTGAGGTGCTGAGTGCTATGAAGGACAAAGAAATGAAGCAAAGGGATGAAAGGAGTGAGGGAGGAATTTTAAGTGGTGAAATCAGGAAAGGTCTCATCAAGAAGCAGGTTTCAGTGGCATCAGGCAGGTAAGCGGGCAAGCTGCATGGTTATCCTAGAAGAGGAGGATCCAGGCTAAGCAAAGAGCAATTCTCTAGGGCCCAAGAGTGGAAGCCTGGTAGCCACACCAAGGGTGTCCCTAAGCCCCTCACCCACAGATGTTCTATAGTCCCGCTAGGTAATGCAGGGGAGGGCACTGGGTATAATGTTGTTCAGTTGCTAAATCGTGTCCAGCTCTCTTGCAACCTCATGGACTGTAGCTTGCCATGAGGTTTGCCTCTGACCGTGGGGTAGAATTTCCTAAAGTTATCTGACCACAGGAACGTCAGAGTCTCACATTGGCGTCACATTTTTTGAAGGGAACGTGAAGAGATGCTCCTTTGATAGTGTTGTTTTTATAACTCTTTTCCTCCTTCCACCTGTTCCAAGTTTGAACATCTGAACTACAGGTAATTCCCCTGCAGAGCTGGAGCACATTTGGAGGAAAGCGAAAGGAAAGGTGGAAGTGGGGTTTCCTGTGGGTGTTGGGTGTGTTCTCTGCCGCTGCCTGTGCTGGGTTCCGGGGCCCATGGCAGTCGTGGTCTGGTGTCACTGTTGTGAACACAGGGCATCTGGCAGCTGAAAGCGGAGTTTCCAGGCTGCATACCTAGAGTCTACCGCAGGCTTCTAGCCCACAGCTTAATTGTACCCCAGGAGAACGGCAGCTGGCGTGGGCCCTGAATGTTATCCAGGGGTCAGGATGCTGTGTTCTCCCCACTTTTGTCACAGTGAACTTTACAGATAAGAAGTGGAGGCGTTACTTTCAAGAATAACAATTCCGTCTTTGTTGGAGAACAGTTTATTTCCTCATAGCTGTCTTCATTACAGAGATAAGAGATTTAAAATGTGTGGTCTTTTCCTTCCAATCTTTTTTTAATCCGTTTAGGACCAGTGCTTTGCACCTCGCAGCCAAGAACAGCCACCATGAATGCATCAAGAAGCTCCTTCAGGTAAAGTGGAACAACTTAAAATTATAAATGTGTCATTTTAATTGAAAGTAACCTTGTGTGTTTGAAAGAGCAAATAAATACATGCATGCTTCTTTAAATATTATCCCAGAACTGAGATTCCCTAAGAAGCTTCATTATTAAAATTTCAGATAGCTAAGGAGAAGATTATTTCCATAGCAGTTCCACTGGTGGAGAAGGGGATCCTAATAAATTTGAAGTGCCTTCCTGGGATCTAGCTCTTTTGTCTCCTTTATTCAGCTCTTTTTTTTTTTTTTTTTTTTGCCTTTTTGGAAGGACATGTACCCTTTAAACAAACAGTCACCTTAAAAAAATAAAAATTCCTGTGCTGTTAGAGATCCTTACAATACAGGATCTCTAATATCCTAGTATTTATTCTCACTCAATCAATCATTAGTAGAATGCAGCTTTTTTTGAGAAGCAAAACTTCCACTACTGTTTCCTTGTATGTAACTTGATGAGCTTTTAGTTCTTAGTTTTTGTTCAAATTCTTGGTTTTATTCTTCTTTATAATTTTAGGTCAACTCCCTGGTTGGAAACTTCCTTGCCAGGAAATTTTTATAACGATCACTTAGGGCGACAGCTTCTGTCTATCTTTAAAGATGAATATTTGATGAAATCCCAATAGTTCATACAGTAACTTCCAGCTGTTGCCAGTCAAAATGCAGTCTTGGCTATTTTCAGGAACAGCACAGAGCAATAAACTGCATGTTTGGAGTACTGTCTGTTCTGTTGAGCTGTCGTCTCAGCCTTCCTGAGCACTGCTTGGGACCCAGCGTCTTGCTTTAATTTGGCTTCGCAATTCTGAGGCAGAAATGTGGGCACATTCTTCAAGTTGTCTACTCTGTTGATCACACAGCTTCTTGTCTTGCGTTACATGATGCAAGCTACCTCCAGTGCCAGGAATGCTTAACCTTAACAGGTCTTTGAAGTGAAATTCAAGAAGATAGATCAACATCTGTGATGATGAAGATGATTTTTATTATGTGGCTTCTCTCTAAAGAAAGTTACAATAGAACTTTTCTTCTCTGCCTGCTCTGGGGCTGGATACCCTGGATAAGTGAAAATCATTGACTTGCCCAAGTGCCCTGCCTCCACACCCATGGTCTTACCTTCAATTTTTAAAAAAAAAAAAAAAACCTTATTTGTATTCCAAGTCTCTGTTCCCATCCTGGCTTGGCTGTCCAGACTTTGCATCTGGCCCTGATTTGAGGGAAGAATGAACTTGACAAGCTGGAAATCCTCATGGGCAAGGACCAGATATTCTAGCCTCTAATGTAATTTTATATCTGGTTATGCAAATGGATTGGTTTTTCTCTGGAATCTTTGAAGCCTTTAAACAGTTCCTTGTGCTGTTCTAAAATTAGGCCAAAGCATGGTAAGTCGTAACATGATCTCTATTCTTATTACCACTGAAGGGCAGACGAACATTTCCAACATCGCCTGCTCTCCACAGATCATCTGAATGGTGTTCTTCTTTCTGGATAGTTGTGAAAACCAGAGGCTTTGATGGCCTCCTAGTGAGTTGTTTACTTTGAGTCCTGCACCCCTCTGATCTCTGCTTCACTTCTTGTCTGGGCAGCCCACACCCTCTGCAATGGGACCACTGCTGTCTCCTGCCAGCCCCTCACCCTGCGCCTTCTGCAGCTACTCCTTTCTCTCTGGCCTTTTGTTCTTACTGTCTACTGGAGAGACTTCCCTTCTCCAGGGGCTACCGTTTCGGAGTTCTCCCTCCTCAAGGCAGTGAGCACAAAGAGAGCCTTGTGAGAGTCTTCAAATTCAGATGACCTCTCCTTCTCCTACCCCCTGCCCCCCATCCCCCTTCTCTGACTTCTAGCAAGTGGGTCCTGGGCCCTGTGTCAAATGGCGAGTGTTTACTCATGAACAGAGCAGCCCCCATCCTGCTGGAGCTTGCCACTTGGTGAGCAAAGACACAAACGCCCATGACAAATTGCACATCACTAAAAGCAAACTGACAAGAGTATTGTGAGAGGTATTCAGGAGGGCCCCTGTAGAGGAGCTGAGATTCAAGCTGAAAATTAAGCAGTTCAGAGAGCCATGGGAGAGCGTTCCAAGCTGACAGAAAAGCAAGTGCAAAAGACCTAAGGTCGGACCTTTTGCAAAAGACCTTTTGCACTTGCACTAAGGGAAGGGCACTAAGTAGTCAGGGAGGAAAGAAAGCCAGTGAGGGGACCTGGGCAGGGAAATGAGGGAGAAAGAAAAAGAAGGGCCCACGGGACTTTCCTGATGGTCCATGGTTAAGACTCTGTGTGTCCCTTGTAGTGGATTTGATCCCTGATGAGGGACCCCGCATCCTACACAGTAAGGCCACAAAGAAAGAAGGGCCCAGGATGCAGCCTTGTGTGATGTGATGGAACTGCAGAGGACTTGGAAGTAAAGAGCTACACTGCCAGTTTAGAAGGTCTCTCTATTTGTATAGAGAATTTTCTAAAGAAGGAAAAAGCCAACCGTGAAGGCAGCCAGGTGGCTGTCAAGGTGAGCAGGTATTGGCTCAGACCAGGTGGTGATGATGGGAGAAGGGAGGAGAGTTGATGAGGGTGTGTTTAGGGTACAGAATTGACAGGCATGGTGGTAGACTATACGTGGGGAAGGAGGAGGAAGCAGAAATCAAGGATGACTCGGTGGTTGCTCAGGGACTGGAGAGATGAATGTGCTGTTGACAGTGGCAGGGTGGGTCAGGAGAATCAAGCTGCACCAGGAGGGGACCCCAGAAGTTTTGGTTGTGTTGCGTTCGAGGTGCCTATGAGAAATAGGCAGTGGGTTATGAAACCCAAGGCTCAGAGATGCCGTCTGCTGGGTACTGACAGGAACACAGGGTCCACGCAGCCTGTCTGGGTCTGAATTCTAGCTCTGCCACTTACTGTGACCCCAGCAAGTTCCTAACTTCTTTGTACCTCAGCATCCTCATCTGTAAATGGGGTTGATGGTATCAAATCAGCAGCCTTAAAACCATTCCTTGAACAGTGCTGGCACATAATAGCCAATATTTGTGAAGTAGTTTTGTTGTCATTGTTAAGATATACATTTGGGAGGCATTAGCTTCTAGACGGGGTTTCAAGCTGTGGGTGTGGATAAGATGACCCAGGGTGACAGCGTAGAGAAGAAGAAACACCGGGGAGCCCTGTGTTCCCCTCTGGGGAAGGGTGGCCAGAGCAGAGGGAGGAAAACCACAGTTGGATAGGCCAGGCAGGACTCCAGGAGCTGAGAGAAGAGTGTTTGGAGAAGAGGGAGTGGATCGCAGGTAAGAGGTTGATGAGAGGCGGACAGAAATGTTTGTCGTCATTAGAAACGTGAAGCTGGTTGGTGACTTGGATTCCCTGATCCAAGGAATAGTCCTCAAGGAATATTGAGGACAGACGCCCAACTGCAGTGGGTCCAGGAATGAACAAGAGGCAGGGAGATAGTGTGTGTGCAGGCAGTTCTTAACAGAATGTTGGTTTTGTGAAGAGGGATAGAGAATTAGGGCAGGAAATGGGGGGACAGGTGGGATCATGATGAGAATTCCTAGAACATGTTGTTTCGCTGGTGGGGATGGTCTGTTGGTGACAGAGCTGATAGAAGGGAGAGGTGACAGTTCACTTGTGTCTTGACTGCTTCGAGGTGAGTCTCTCTTCCCATGAGACCATAAGCTCCTGGAGCACAGCAGCTGGGGCTTATTCAGGTTTATACTTTGCTTAGTAAGTTGCATCATACCTTGCAGAAAGAGGATGAACTGAATAGAACTGAAATTTACTATACATATTTATTGATTTTTGTCTTATAGTCTAAATGCCCAGCTGAAAATATCGACAGCTCTGGGAAAACAGCTTTACATTATGCAGGTAATTTTCCTTCTCTTGGTGGCTCAGATGGTAAAGCGTGTGCCTACAGTGTGGGAGACCTGGGTTCAATCCCTGGGTTGGGAAGATCTCCTGGAGAAGGAAATGGCAACCCACTCCAGTATTCTTGCCTGGAGAATCCCAAGGACAGAGGAGTGTGGTGGGCTACATCCATGGGGTCATAAGGAGTCAGAGACGACTGAAGTGACTTAGCATACACGAAGAGCTAAGCCAAATGTTTGCCTAAAGTCAACCAACAACTGGCAAGCACTGACCGTAGGTCTGGACCACACTGAAATTAAACAGTATTTTAAAACACCACTTACTTACCCATCCTGACACCGTTTCTCTTCAGTGCAGCTAAGTATCATCTGCATACTGGGTAGATGTGAACTTTTCTTTCCTGGAAGTGTTTGATTCCCCTGGTTGTGAGACTAGCTTTGTGATTTGCTGTGGTTTCTGTGTCTTCCTTCCCTTAGCTGCACAGGGCTGCCTTCAAGCTGTGCAAGTCCTTTGCGAGCACAAAAGCCCCATAAACCTCAAGGATTTGGTAAGTACCAGATGACCATTAGAAGTGGAGATGGACTCTGGTCTCTAGGATACCACGGGCTCCTTCTGGAGCATTTGGCAAAAATCTGCTGTTTTCTGATTCTCTTCTTTCTGATTCTGCTGCTTTCTAGATTCTCTTGTGCAAAACAGATTTCCGTATTAGCCCCATTGGTCCTTAAACCATTAATAAAACGTTTTGCAGCGTGCACGTTCAGTATTTATTTCAAAGGATGGACACGTGGCTTACTATCAACCTAAATAGTAATACTTATTTTCTTGATTTTTAATAAATAAAAAATAAGTCTAAACAGTTCTATTATTTTCTTTCAGCACCCCATATATCACCTTTGGTGCTCCCGGATAGTGTTTTCCAACTACAAAGACCACTTGTAGCCTATTTTAACCTTGCTGGACTATTTCGAGAATAAATTGACATGCCTCTTGCTCCTATTTACAGCACTGAATTTCCTGTTATAGCGTGGGACTTGGCATGTATAAGTTACACCTGATGGGGACATTGTGAAGTGAGCATTTAGAATCTGTAAATAAATTCACACTTGCTGAATCTCAATACTTTATAGCCAGAAAGTATTATAACTTCACAGAGATAATTTTCAAGGAAATCTGAAGTTCTACTCTGAGTAATACTTAATCTTTAAGTAGCAGTTGTATTTTTAAATATCCCCACGTTAAAATAATTGGATATACTATAACTTTTTTTTCCTTTGCCTATTTGAATACATTCTGCCTTAAAATTATTGTCAACCCCATATATGGGGTATGTTCAATGCAAGAACAGAATAAGAGCTTCTCTTTATGGCTTTCATAATTTGAGTCAGGTCCCCTCTTCATCCTAAGTTTGTGGAAATTATTACCTATAAATTCTGGTATTTTTTTTCATTTGTTTTATACTGTGATGTTGAGATTCTTAATTCATTTTGCAATTTGTATGAGCTGATAATCTAATTTTTTTCCCAAAGGAATTGTCAGTTGTTATATTAAACAAACCTTTCTTTCCATCAATCTCTTTATCTTATCATGTGTCAGTAATGGACAAATAAACTCTTATGTTTTGATACCTAGTAAAATTATGAAAGCAAATGCTTTCCGAGAAGACAACTGATGGCATGGCAGGATGCTAGGATACTTAGAAGAAAGTGCTTAGAGAGCATGGGACCCAGGAATGCCATGAGGAAACAACCCTTCATTTCTCTAGAACATGGAGAGCCGTTTCTCAATGAACATGGTATTACTTTGTGTTCCACTCTCTCTCTCATCATCACCAGACTGAGTGACAGTCAAGGGATCGAGGCGCCCAAGAGCCTGGCTCCTTAGGAAAAGCCCACAGTCAGTGAAATTCCATAAGAAGAGTTGTGTTAGTGTGTGATTTTGGCCTTCCAGGGGGGCAGACTATATTGATGGGTCAAATATAAGGCCAGCAGGACAAGTCAGGAATAAGTACAGAAGGAATCAGGACCTTTGCAATTCTGATATTTGACGTCTAAATTAAAATCTTAATCTGAGTTTGTCTCCTAGGATGGGAATATACCACTGCTTCTTGCAGTACAAAATGGCCACAGTGAGGTCTGTCGCTTTCTTCTGGATCATGGAGCAGATGTAAATTCCAGAGACAAAAACGGAAGGTACCACAGACTCAGAAAGCATTGATTTCCCTGATACCCACATTCTTCTGAGAAGTTTTCACAGCTGTACTTTGGATCATTTGTTAAAGCAGTTTTTAACTTCTTTACTGTTTTCTGCCTTTTTTGGATAATTAAGAATCTGTTTTGACTTAAAAAAATATTTTCTCCAGACTTCTGGGAGCATCATAGCTGACTGTGTCTATGATGACATTATTAAATGTTAAAATGGATAGGCCATTTCCTTTGACTTTTCAGGCAAAATAAAAGTGAACATATTGGTGGTGGTTTTTTTTTTTTTTAAAGTCGTAATAATGTTATCGTTCTTTATAAAACTTGATTTGAGAAAAAGACAAGATTTGTGCCAATCATATTTAAATTCCATCATAATTATGTCTATGATTCCAGAAGATTATGTCTGTTATTTGACCTAATATTTTTTATGATTTAATCTGAGGTTTTATAAAATAGTTACCCAATTTTAGTAGCATTCTACTTTGAATTTCCTAGAGTATTAAGAGTAGTACAAGTTTAACTGCACTTAATCTCCTTTTCTCTGTTTTTCAGACAAATGAAATGATTTCCTAGCAAAAGTTTCCAGATTTTGTTAGTACTGATTTTTTGTCTCCTCATTCTTTAGAACTGCTCTCATGCTGGCTTGTGAGATTGGCAACTCAAACATCGTAGAAGCCTTAATTAAAAAGGGTGCAGACCTAAACCTTGTAGATTCTCTTGGACACAATGCCTTACACTATTCCAAACTCTCGGAAAATGCAGGAATTCAAAGCCTTCTATTATCAAAAATCTCTCAGGATGCTGGTATGTGAAAGAAAATAGCCAGTGTTGTTTGAAATTTATCCCACTCCATTTTCCCCAAAGAATAAAGGAATTTGTATAATATATTATTCTTTTAAATATATTCCTGGGGAAAAGTGAAGTGTTGAATATTGTGTATATTGTGTGTATGGGCGTGTTTGTGTGCAAGTGTGTGTTTGTGTGTACCCCTCCCCCACCCAAAGTGGATATGAGTCATTATGGTTCTTATGGTCTTATGGGTTTTTGTTTTTGTTTTCTCTCTCTCATTTTTCTTCTATAGATTTAAAGACACCAACAAAACCAAAGCAGGTATTTATCTTTGGACAAGGAGATTCTTTTTTATCATTGCTTGTGGGAATTTGAACATGTTCTGATTAAACCACTCTGTGGGCCATTAGGAAAGTGATTAAGACTAGGCTGAAACTACTTAAGAAGTAAAATATCTTTGGAATAAATGATTCATTGTAAGGTGGTAAATATTAATGATTTAACCTGTTCCCAAAGCATGTAACTTTAAACTTGCTACTCATATATTCATCTTTTTTCTGAAATGTACTAATATTTCCTACTGGTGTGAAAAGGTTTGATGTGATTTTTAACTCTGAGAACAACAGTATTTTAACTACTTGTAATATCACATGAATTACAGAACTCTATCCATATCTGTGTTAGATATTTAAAGAAAATATGAGATTTGTCACTTTCATTTTAATTAGATCTTTTCTAAAATGACATTCATATTACACAAATAAAAATTGAGACGCTTACCCTGTTACTTTGGAGTTTTTCTTAAAAGCATAGTCACTATTGTTTATTAATGCGCTATATATTTGACTATTTTATTTATGTCAAGGTTCTTGGAAAAATTATCATGCTGACCAAATACTTGATACTGAATTTATTTTGTACCAGTTGTGTTATTTATCCATAACCTTCAGAGATGAAGTTCTCCCCTTTCCCCATATTCATAGTCTTTCCTTGGTATCTGCAGGGAATAGCAAAATCTGCAGACACTCAAGTCTCTTATATAAAATAGTGTGGTACAGTTGGCTGTCTGTATCTGTGATTCTGGGATATGCAGATGGTTGAATCTGTGGGTGTGGAACTTGTGGATATGGAGGGTCAACTGTACATTTTTAAGAAAAGGAATGGAAGTAATGAAAAGGCTGGGGAAATACCACTTTTTTGCATTAAGACGGGAGCTAGATTATGAACATACTCTGGGTTCTAAATTGTGGTAAACAATTCCTTATCTCTCCTTTCCAAGTTCTGCACACCAACTTAATCTGGTTTTGTCTTGTGTTTTTTATTTTCTTACTTCAAAGCATGGGCTGCTAGAAGAACACTTGGAGCATGCATATTACTTTATGTTGGTAGCAGGTTTCAGAACTTGATAAAGTAAGAAGTGCATGAACTGTTGAGGTTTTTCTCATTTGTTTGATGAAGCTATTTACTCAGACTTTACTAACCTAACTAACCCACCTCCATTCTTTGGACTGTGATAACTTTCAGCATGATCACGTCTCTAAAATAAGCTCAGAGAGAAGTGGAACTCCAAAAAAACGCAAAGCTCCACCACCTCCTATCAGTCCTACCCAGGTAAAAATGAAAGAAAACCAACAATGAAAAAACATATAACAACAAAGCCATAATTTTGTCATTTTGTGTTTAGGTCAAAAAGAACTGTTTTAAAATTGACCCTTAAATGCATGTTTAAAATTTTCTTTAGCAGTTTTAAACTACAAATAGTGATATGAAGAATTTTGATTATAGTAGGGAAATAATGTTGATTCTTATTTCAAAGCTGAAGAATTAGACTGTATCATTTTTAGAACTTTCAAAATTCTCAAAATGTATGATAGGACCTTTTTCCTTAAGATAATAAGCTCAGTCAGAGCTCACATTAACAGCTCTAGTAAAGTAGGGAGAATGTGTGACTGGTGAAACATTATTGAAATATATTTGCCTTTCATATTACATTTAAGGTTGACTAACATTAAAGCAACTTTCATTTTTGAGCTTATGGTGATTACTGAGTAGAAGAGGAAACTTGAATAACTATGAAATGGTAAATAAAAACAAGCCAGGGTTTGTTATTAAAAGAAGCATAGGCCATAAAAAGAATAATCCTTATCAAGTATTTGAGAGGAATATCTTCAATAAGCAATATTAAATATGTTAGCATATTCATTAATAATATTCTCAATATGCCATAGAAGTTGTATAAATTTGTAAAGTTAATTCTAGTAAAGTTCCTTAGTTAATTCTACTCTGTAACTTTCAGAAAGTATTTGAGATAGGTAAATTGTATTGAAAATATGTTACCCTTGAATTAATTGAAACTAAGCATAATTACTGTTAGATTTATTTGCATTGGTTAAATAGGCTAATTCTTTGGCACTGGAGAAGAAAAACTTTTGAAGAAGGATTCCTTATTGATGGTTTTCATTTTGGTTTTCTAGTTGAGTGATGTGTCTTCCCCAAGATCAATAACTTCAACACCACTTTCAGGAAAGGAATCAGTATTTTTTGCTGAACCACCCTTCAAGGTATTTCTTTTCTGTGTCCAACTTATTACTTAATTTTAAGATATACAACAGATTTGACTTAAGTTATATGGCACTGGGTAAAACAGAATATACTTCCCAGTCATTTGGTTTACAACCTTTTCATCAGAAAGCATCCTCTGATTATTTTTTCTGGTGAGGACTCCATAAAAAAAGAGTAGACTGAATATATTTATTAACTAATATTTAATTTTCTTCATTTAAAAAAAGGACAAAGATAAGAACTTACCTGATAACCAGTCATCTTTCCAAATTGAGCTGACATAATATCAATCAAAAAGAAAGAAATGGATAGTCTCTGATGTCTTACTAAGAAGTAATTATATATTTTTATATAATTATAAAAGTAATGTGTATTTTAGAAATGTTAGTAAATCCATTCAACCTGATTCTCTAGATTTGTGGTTGGAACGTATTTTAAGGAATGAGAGGATATTTCAATTTAATATTTGTTTACCTAAGTATCACTAGGAAATTATACTTGGAAAAAAAGTAAAATTTATAATTGTTAAAGTGAAATTTCAGTGGCATAACTGTATTTACTTCCCCCATCTAAAAATTACTAAAAATAAATTTGTGTTTAACTTAGATGCATATTGATCTGAAAAAGATTCTATCAGCCTATCATCTCCCTTGTGTTAACTAGATTTTATTAAAATATAAGACAAGGAAAGGAAGTTATGCCTTTGTAATTACCATCCTAATATCTTCTAATATGATTATGGCTCAACGGGGTAAATGCATTCCAAAGAACAATATGACAAATTATGTTTTGCAGAAATAGAGTGTTAAAAAGACTTATTTCTTTAAAAAAATCACAGAAAGATTAAAAAGGACACCATTTGTAATAGCTAAAATTTAAAAAGGTTAAAAAAATGCCAGTGGGTGGTGATGATGTGGAAGAACTAGAACTCTCATACTCTGTTGGATGTAAAATGATACAGCTACTGCAGCCCGCCAGGCTCCTCTGTCCATGGGGATTCTCCAGGCAAGAATACTGGAGTGGGTTGCCATGTCCTCCGCCAGGGGATCTTCCCAACCCACAGATTGAACCCAGGTCTCCCACATTGCAGGCGATTCTTTACCATTTGAGCCACCAGGAAAGCTCACAGCTACTTTGGAAAACCATTTGACAGTTTCTGTAAAAGTTCAATATTCACCCAACATATCTTCTAGCCATTCACTCATAGATGTTTACCCAAGAGAAATTAAAATATGTCTCAAAAAGTACACAAATGTTTATAGCATCTTTTTTCAAATATCCCCAAACTAGAAACAGTCCAAATGTCTTACAACAAGCGAATGGATAAAAATAATGAGATATATCCATATATAAAAGTTATTACTCAGCCATAAAAAGAGAATGAAGTGCTGGCCAAGCAGTATCATAGATGAATCTGGAAACCATCATGATGAATGAAAGAAGCTAGGCTCAAAGAAGTTCATCCCTTGTAGCATTCCATTTATAGGAATTCTAGAAAATGAAAAAAGGAGAGTAGTATAATTGCCTGGGAATGGCAGGGATTGGCTAATAAGGCATGAGGAAACTTAAGAGGTAATGGGAATTTCTGAATCTTGATTATAGTGGTATCTTGGGTGTATATCTGTTAAAACTCCTCAAATTAAAAGCTTTCAATGTATATACTTTATTGTACTGTAATAGAGTTGAAAAATAAAAATATGCGCTTATTTTTTAAGTGAAAATAAAGCTTTTGTTATGATAAGCACTTGCCAAAAATGAGCCACTCTGTTTTAGCATTTGAGCCTTTACAAAAGTTTGTTTGCTGAAAAATTATCTCTCTTATCATGATCTGTGGCTTATCTAGATAAAACTCAGTAACTTCTGGCAAGTAACTGTATTTTATTTTGGAATGAGTTTGGCTTTGAAGTTACAAGAATTTTTCCAACATATTAAAAGGCAGATATTCGGGGATACAGGTTTAGAGGAAATCTTTAGGGGATTGTCAGTCCACAGCCATAAGAATTCTTATTCCCTTATAAAATTACCTTTATTTTCCCTGACAGGTCCCATTGATTACCATTTCTCATAAAAGCAATTCATATATTAATAGTTTATCGATAAAGTGATAAAGCTAAAAATACTTCTAATGTATTTTAGTATATTAGCCAGATAAGTAAAGCTTCTGTTTGTCTCTATTATGAAAGTAGTATTCACAATCTCAAGTTTTAGCACACAGCACACTAAGTTAGCTATTATGTAATTTTATTATAATCTTCAAAGACTTTTATAATGTTCGTGAGAAGTTTCACTGTGTAATATTTTGAGAATATATCCTTAGGGACTTCTAAATCTAAATTTTACCTGAGGGGTTAATTGTTGCTTTTATGTACTTATATTTTAAAATATCTTCTTTCCTGGAGATAGTCTGTTTTCATAGTAGGATCACACCAACCTGTGTAAACTCAAGGAAGAAAATTTGCTGGACTCTTGTAGACTACTACATTCAGGAATATGTTTTAAGTCATCTTTGTGTTCCAGCAGGCTGAGATTAGTTCTATACGAGAGAACAGAGACAGACTAAGTGACAGTACTACAGGTAAGATGAAGGGGCGTGTGTTTTTTTTCCCATGACTGGTCTCTATTTCATGTCCCTTTAAGAGAGCGAAGGCCAAGGAGAGGTGCCCTGTCTGGGGCAGTCAGAGAACCCTGGGTACCACCCACACCCTGCCAGTATTTCACAGTCTGATGCTGTCTGCTTCAGCGGGCTTTCACCTAGATTTTAAGGAGTCCCTGAGCTTGGGTATGAACAAAGAATCTCTGTTTTCATCTGGCCCTAATTTAGCATTGACACTTCCTTCAATGATGAATATAGACAGTAAGCCCCCGTAGTGTTAGCAGATCAGTGATTTTGACAGCAGGAGAACTCACAGATGGTATCATATCCCCTTACTGTTATTACAGATATCTTGAAAGATCATTTATAGTATCTCTACTAGGAACTATGCAGTTACGAGACCTGCTTCTAGATCTTGTTATTTGGTGGGTTACAAAAGAAGCCTGCCGATTGCTGTGGCTTGTACATTCTATTTTATGCATTTTAAGACACTGTTTTGAGATGAGGTCCACGGGCTGTGAGCTGCCAGGTTGTGGCCCTCTTTGCGACTGAGCGGCAGGTTATTTCTTGAAGAGAGAGCCAACTGAGCACCTCCACGGCTGCCGTGATTGAACTTTTCTACTTTGCATTTTAAACAGACATGAAAAGAGTGTCAGTGAAATCACATACGATCATCTTGTCTTCAAGGAGGTTTGATTCATTGTATTGAGTTCATCCTGTTGCTTTCCCCTTTAAGAATGTAGTACAGTACCTTCAGAATTTAATCTGAAATGTGGAATAGATTATTTCAAAGGCTGCCTTTTCACTCCAGCATTCATTTTCTCAGTCTGTTAGGCATATCATATGTGTTTGGAGTACTTAAAGAATTTAGACATATAAACACGTTATTGATTGGGAAATTTTTGCAGAAATTAATGCTTGAGATGTTAATACAGCTCCAGTTAATAATGTGTTAAGAAATATTCCTGGTAGAGAACAGTGTTAATATAACTGCACAACTGTTACATTGGATATTTTAAAAGCCATCCATCCTATCTTAGAAGTACTTTTTGTTGCTTAGAATTACCCTCCTGCTCCCAAATCCCCTGATTCATTCCAAGCTGACCAGACTGTATGTCAAGAACACTCATAAAGCTGTGGTTTAGGCCCCAGATATCATTAGTAAGCATTTCTGTGAAGAGATGTCATTTTGCATCCTTCCAAATTAAGACTTAAGTTTTATCCTTGCTTTAGGTTGTGAGAAATTTTTAAAATAGTGGTGAAATTTGGATCAGTGCTGTTCAGATCACACTGTTCAGAGTGTGGTCTCTTAATTGTTGCCAGTCTAAAATTTTTTTAAAAAGGGATTACTCCAGAAAGTCATCCAGCCAAGCACACTGTTTCATCCACCTGACAGTTTTTTTTTTCCCATAGGAAGACTTTCTGGGTGCAGGAAGCAGTACGTTGAATGACATTCTACAGCACATTTCTTGTCTCAGTGAGAACTTTGAGTAGCATAGCTTTACATGTTATTTCAGCATGATAATCAGTAGAATGTCAAACAGTTGTGGTTTACCAGCAGTGTTTATTGTGGGATTCGGAGACTCCTGTTTCATGCAGGGGTGGTCAGCAAATGCCTTAAGGAAGAGGCAGGGACTGATGTATGTCTTGAAGGATGCCTAAGAGTTATACAGCCAAAGAGATGCTACAAGGGCAATGGTATGGGTGAAGAATTAAAGAAGCTGTCTTGTGTTGAGTATAGGGAGGGTGTGAATCTGATGAAAATGGGATACTGGGGAAAGACACGATGAGTCATAAACCTGAAAAAAAGTAGATTGGCGCCAGATCCGAGAGGCCTTAAAGGAGGTTGGAGATTATTTTTGGAGGGAGAGCAATTAAAGCAGTTGAACCAAAGCCATGACCCCATTAAAGTATGTTTTAGGAAGATTAGTCTGACAGTGGTATTGGTACAGGCTACATTTTCACTAGAGGAGAGAGAGAAAGATTTGTTAGGAAGCTGTTTGTACAGTTACCAGGTATGGTGATAAAGTCTGAACTAGGGTAATGGACATGGGGATAAGAAGTGAACCAGATACCAGAGATCTTTCTAAAAGGATTCATAGAATGAGATGTATAGGGCACGGGAGGAATAAAAAACAACTGAGGTGTGGCACTTAATCAAGTAAACAGAAACTGCATGACCAAATCTATGTTTTCAGATGAGTTTATTTGTATCTAGGCATCTAGTATTGGGCTAGGGAGTAGGAGACCCCAGTACTTGAGAATTTCTGTTCATCTATCCAGCTGTAGGAGGCTTTCATCCCTAGTCTGGATGAGAAAGAAGAACTGGATTGGATAGAAAGTGAGTTTGTTAGAGGTCAGAGATAGAACAGTTGACTTTTTAAAATATTATTTTAAATTGCCTTTCTCTTTTCCTAAGGTGCTGATAGCTTATTGGATGTAAGTTCTGAAGCTGACCAGCAAGATCTTCTTGTCCTATTGCAAGCAAAAGTTGCTTCTCTTACCTTACACAATAAGGAATTACAAGATAAACTACAGGTAGGTAAATAGATCACTACCATAGTTTGTTTAGTCGGGTCAAGCTATTGGATTTATCAGGGTTAGTTGAGTATTTTGTTTTAGACACCAACATTGGTTTCTTCTTTTTAAAATATGATTATCCTTTAGCATTTTATACCTTCAGATTTGTTTCTTGAGACTTATTCATTAATTTATTATTTTTATAAACTGGTAAATTATATAATTATATACTTAGTATGATATATATGACAATAGATAGCTATATGCACATCATATATATGACTAGTCATTCATTTAGTAAAGTTGATCATTTCGCAGATTTAAGAATGTGGTAAGAAATAGGGCAACTACAATAATATGAGAAACAAAGAAAAGTTTGAGTCAGAAGCTCTGCAGCCAAAACAGGTCTTGTGTTTTTAAAGTGGCAAACATAATCTGTCCTTCGAGAGCACAGAATAAGCTTAGTGTTGTTAAGTCCGACTCTTGTGTCCCAGACCATATTTTTTCATGGGGCAAGAGGACGCATGCAGAATGATACTGCTGCTCCCCCATACTCAAGGTTTGGATTTGCTCCCCGATGGCAGTTGCTTGCTCATCTAACCACACCTTTGGTGTCATTTCATTTTGCCTTCTTTCCAGGCCAAAACACCCAGGGAAGGGGAAGCAGACCTGAGCTTTGACTCTTACCATTCTACTCAAACCGACTTGGCCCCATCCCTGGGCAAACCTAGTGAAAACCCTCCTTAGACTCCAAACCATCTCCATCTGTCATAACACATTCCTCAAGTAAATCCACTCTCGACAGTGATGTCAGAATCCAGCAACTCCAAGAGGTTTTACACGACTTGCAGAAGAGACTGGAGAGCTCTGAAGCGGAGAGGAAACAGCTGCAGGCCGAGCTCCAGACCAGGAGGACAGAATCAGTGTGCTTAAACAACACCGAGATCTCGGAGAACGGCTCCGACCTCAGCCAGAAACTTAAGGAAACTCAGAGCAAGTACGAGGAAGCTATGAAAGAAGTCCTGAGTGTGCAGAAGCAGATGAAGCTGGGCCTGGTCTCACCAGAAAGCGTGGACACTTACTCGCACCTGCATGAGCTGAGGATCACCGAGGAAGAAATGGACGTGCTCAAGCGGGACCTCCAGGGCGCCCTGGAAGAAAGTGAACGAAATAAAGAGAAAGTGAGAGAGTTAGAGGAGAAGCTGGCAGAAAAGGAGAAAGAGGCAGTTATGCAGCCACCAAGGGAGGAGTATGAGGAAATGAAAAGTTCCTATTGCATGGTGATTGAGAATATGAATAAGGAGAAAGCATTTTTGTTTGAGAAATACCAAGAGGCCCAAGAAGAAATCACAAAACTGAAAGATACATTGAAAAATCAGATGACCCAGGAGGCGGGTGATGAAGCTGAGGACATGAAAGAGGCCATGAACAGGATGATCGATGAGCTCAACAAGCAGGTGAGTGAGCTGTCCCAGCTGTACAAAGAGGCCCAGGCAGAGCTGGAGGATTACCGGAAGAGGAAGTCTCTAGAAGATGTCACAGCTGAATATATCCATAAAGCAGAGCATGAGAAGCTGATGCAAGTGACCAACGTATCCAGAGCCAAGGCCGAAGAGGCACTGTCCGAAATGAAGTCTCAGTATTCAAAAGTGCTAAATGAGCTGACCCAGCTCAAACAACTGGTAGATGCACAGAAAGAGAACTCTGTCTCCATCACGGAGCATTTGCAAGTGATAACCACTCTGCGGACCACTGCCAAAGAGATGAGGGAAAAATAAGCAGTCTGAAAGAGCACCTGGCGAGCAAGGAAGGGGAGGTGGCGAAGCTGGAGAAACAGCTCCTAGAGGAGAAGGCAGCCATGACCGACGCGATGGTGCCCCGGTCTGCCTACGAGAAGCTCCAGTCGTCTTTGGAAAGCGAAGTGAGTGTGTTGGCCTCAAAATTAAGGGATTCCGTGAAAGAGAAAGAGAAGGCCCATTCAGAGGTTGCCCAGATTAGAAGTGAGGTCTTGCAGATGAAAAGGGAAAGGGAAAACATTCAGACTCTCTTGAAATCCAAAGAGCAGGAAGTAAATGAACTTCTGCAAAAATGCCAGCATGCTCAGGAAGAACTCGCAGAAATGAAGAGACATTCTGAGAGCTCCTCAAAACTGGAAGAGGATAAAGACAAGAAGGTTGGTGAGACTGTTGCTGTTGAATTTCTAGCTAGCAAACACTAGCACTTTGCACCTTTATTTACTGAAGTTAGCATTTTTAGCATTTGTTAGCACTAAGCTATTGTGAAAGCGCTAAGGCTCCACACAGGACTCCATCTGTCCCCAGTGCCACATTAAAAATAGTAGGGTGGACATTTATTTAAAGAGAGAGACTGAGAAAGCCCTCATCTACTACTTCCCTCACACCAGAGCATTTTCAAATGTGTGGTACATATTTTCCCCTTAAAAATTATTTTATAGAAGCTCTGCCAAGTGTCAGGGGCCAGAAGTGAACCCACCAGCTGAGAAGTATTTGTGGTCCATCTTAAACTTCTATTCTGTTGGAATCCAGACAGATTTCCTCTGTCATATGGAAAATCAATTACTGCCAGACTTGATACTGCTTCCCTAAACCCCATGAGCTTTCCCCTGAGTCAGTGTAAAAGCTCTCCCTGGTCCTCATTTTCAAAGGTGTGCAACAGGAGAGAAAAGGAGGAACGTGGGAGGCCAGGCAACCTGAGATGGGCTGAGCATGGAGGAAGGCGGAGAGTAAGGGGAGAAGTGGAGCATGCTTCTGTGCTTGGATCTGCTCTGATCCCCATCCCCATCCTCTGTATTAGATGCCCAGTCTCCTGGGTTAGGTGTTCTGAATGGCATTCACTAGAGAATTATTTATCTTTTATTCCTTTATTATAATGAATGTTTCCAAAAGAGCTTCCAAAGCCCTGGGGGTGGGGATTGTCTTCACTACAAGGTAGGATATCAGAGATACCCAGGTTTCCAGAACTTATTTCTGATTGCCTATGGCAGCAATAGGGAACAAAGCCTAGCTGGCTCCAAATAGAATACCTGAAATTCTGTTTTTATTTTTTTTTTTAACAGTCCCCCATCTTGAGGGTGAAAGAAGGGAATCCACTTAACAGCTGTGGTTATCTTCATGGCCCCAAGTACAGTCTCATTCCCGGGCTCTTGTCCGCATAGGCATGTTGGTTTCCCTGACTCTTACCTGTTTTTGTTTCATTGTATGGCTTTTCTTTGAAAAATTAAGAAAAGGGATTGCTCCAGGCCCAGAGGCCAGTCGAGGCTGTGTTCCCAGTGGAGAAACAGCTGGCGTTTTGCCTCTGCGGGTGACTTCTCTCCTGTTAAGAGCTTTCCTTTCTCGCTAGATAAATGAGATGTCCAAGGAAGTCACCAAGTTGAAGGAGGCCCTGAACAGCCTCTCCCAGCTCTCCTACTCCGCCAGCTCCTCCAAGAGGCAGAGCCAGCAGCTGGAGGCGCTGCAGCAGCAGGTCAAACAGCTGCAGAACCAGCTGGCGGTGAGTGGGCCTGTTTCCACTGCTGGCTGGGGGGTGGGGGTGGGGGACAGGTGGGAACGAGCAGAAAGCTGCCCAGCCTAAAGAGTGTCATGCTTCAGGGAACAATTGATTAAGACCTTTAGCTGAGGGCCAGAGAGGGAGCTGGTGGGTTTCCCAGTCATTACCTGCAATGAGAATGGGTTCCATGTGTCACTGGGAAGGGAGGAGTCTGCGGGATAGTGGCAGGAGCCTTTGTCTTGTTCCTTCTTCCACTCACTTGCTCCCCTTTCTCTGTTTTTCTGCTTCAGTAGTTACCGTCTCGGCAGCGGCTGGAGATGTTTCTTATTAGGGGGCCAGGATGTCTGGTGGTTGTATATCCACATGTCTGAAGCTGCTTCTTGGCCCCTCTTCTGATTTTACCCAGTAAAGCTCTTTCATGTCTGTACTCGTTTCTGGTGGCTGTTGTAATAGAGCAACAGAAACTTGTTTTAAAACAATACAGATTTATTACTGACAGTCCTGGAGATCATAAGTTCAAAGAAATCAGTTTCACAACAGTAGAGTCAAGGTCTCAGCAGGCTGGTTCCTTCTCAAGGCTCTAGGGGAGAATCTGGTTGTTTTTTCTAACTTCTGGAGGCTGCCTACTTTCCTTCGCTCATGGCCCCTCTCTCATCCCCAGAGCACATCACTCCAGCCTCTGATTCTGTCCTTCTGTCTCCTCCTTCCACCTTTGACCTTTTTGCCTCCTCTTATAGGACCCTAGTAATCACATTTAAGGTCCACCCAGATAATCAGTATAATCTTTCCTTCCATCTCAGGATCCTTAGTCTAAAAGATCCCTTTTGACTGATAGTTAACATTTATAGATTCTAGGGATTAGGACAGGGGCATCTTTGGAGGGCCTCTCAGGTTGAGAGACTGAGAGGCCAGGGTGGTGGGTGGTTCCTCCATGTGGATTCTGAAGTCAACCAAGCAATGACAGAAGCAGGACCAGAAAGGAAGACAGTGACAGAAGACAAAGCTATAGAGTATGTAAAGTTTTAATTGTTGCGTGCTCACTCAGTTGTATTTGACTCTTTGTGACCCTGTGGACTGTAGTCCACGAGGCTCCTCTGTCCATGGGATTTTCCAGGCAAGAGTACTGGAGTGGGATCCATTTCCTCCTCCATCTCCCCCACCAAGGGATTGAACCCGAGTCTCCAGCATCTTCTGCATTGGCAGGCACCTTCTTTACCACTGAACCATCTGGGAAGCCCTTTAGTTGATGAGGGTATGTGATGTTTTCTACATGAAGAGTATGTTACCCTGGACTGTTGCTGGCTTCCGTTTACATGAACTTGGATTTGTGATTTCTTCAGTACAGGTCGATGCTAGTGAATTCAGGTTTCGTCCTTACTCCATCTGGCCACAAAGTTCAAAACCAGCTTTTTTATGTTACCAGCTCTAGCAGTGGAGTAGTGGTCAGGAAGGAGAAGATGCTCTTGACTGTTTTGCAGGTCATTTTTTTGATCAAGTGGTTATCACAGACTCATAGATAAAGTACTAATGGTTTATATAGTCATTCTTACAATTATCCAACATGCATTTAATGAGCTTCTATGTATCAGTAATGTACCAGGTGTCCATGATATAAAAATGAATAAGACACAGCCCCTGCTTTCATGGAATATAATGGCTTACTGTGTACTCAGTGTGGTAAGCATTCATTGAGAGATGACCAACATGCTGTGGGTGTAGAAAGGCAATGTGCATAGCCAATCTGGGTAAGTCTTAGAAGGCTTCCTGCAGGAAGTGATGCTTGTACTGAATCTTAGATGAGTAGGAGGCAGTAAGGATGTGGCATTTAGATGGCCCATGGTTGCTGTAGCAAGCACAGTTCCAATGGAGTGGAGGAGTGGAGGTGTGGAGTGTGGATGGCTGGAGGCTGACTGCTGGAGAAGTGACTAAGGAGCTAGGTGTCTGCAGGAGCTGAAGAGAAACAGTGGGAGGCAGGGGAAGCCTAGTGCAGATTTGCTAGAAAGACAGGAGATGGAGGTGGAAGAGTGGGGTGCTGTCAGCTGAGATCTTGGAGATAATGACTGAGGCAGGGAGGTAACCATAAGAGTGAGTGGCTGGAGGGAAGAGAGACAGGTCATGAAGCTGAGGTTGAGGGACTGAGAGGCCAGGGTGGTGGGTGGTTCATCCACGTAGATACTGCAGTTAGCCAAGCAATGACAGAAGCAGGACCAGAAAGAAAGACAGTGATCAGAAGACAAAGCTATAAATGATGGAGTGGAGGGAACCAAGAGGTGGGAGGAATCAGCACAGAGAGAGCCACCAAGTACGCTTCCTAGTGGCATGCACTTCAAAGATCAAGGTTTCCAAGTTGTCCTTGAATGGGAAGGATACCTCATATCTGACATTGATGGGAAGGTGGTAAGAATAGATACTGATGGGCTTCAGTTGATTTTTTAAGTGATCCATATGTGATAGTTTCAATTTCCATCAGGGAATAGGAAGAAAGGCCTCTTCTTAGAAGAGTTAAGAGCCAAGTTGAGATCCTTGAAATAGTCACTGAGAGGAACTGGAATAATATCTCAGCAAGAAGAAATAAAAGCATTAACAGCTGTGCTGTGAGGGGCCATTTGAGACTGGGGTCATCACCCTGTTCACCTCCTCAGTACACTGACGACTAAATCACTGAATTCCCCAGGGATTACATACCACTGGCCACACAGTAGGTGATCAACAACTCTTTTTATAAGATTACATTTAAAAAATTAAATGAATAAATATTTGGTCATTGTAGAAAAGTAGAAAGATTGAAAAAAAAAAAACACAACTCTGAAGAAGCTACTCTAGGTACACATTGTCTGTAATTTAACCACTCAGAGACAGAAACTGCATTTGATTGATGTAGTTCCTTGGCCTGTTGTTTACTTTGTGTGAATACATTTGCCTAAGTATGTGTACATATATTTGTTTTAACAAACATGGGGATTATCAACTACTTTTTACAGGAATTTTCTTCTGGAGTTGACATATGCCAAGATATGAAAGATTTTTTTTTTTCCCCTAAGAATATTGACAAGTGTTCCAAACCGCACACCCTATCAAGTCCACAGCAATTTCAAAAACTTCCTGTGCTAGTTGCTGGAAGGAATCACTAGGGTAGCATTTGGCCACAGCCTTCTCCTAGGATTTTTCTGAAGGTCTCCTAAGCCCCTGATGGTGGTTCAGATGGTAAAGAATCTGTCTGCAGTGCTGGAGACCTGGGTTCAATCCCTGGGTTGGAAAGATCCCCTGGGGAAGGGAATCTGGAGTAGGGAATACCTACTCCAGTATTCTTGCCTGGAGAATTCCATGGATAAAGGAGCCTGGCGGGCTCCAGTCCATGGGATCTTGAGTAGACACGACTGAGTGACTCACACACAACAAGCTCTTGAACAGTGTCAAATTGTCTCTTTCTAGGAATGCAAGAAACACCACCAGGAAGTGATATCTGTTTACAGGATGCATCTTCTGTACGCCGTGCAGGTATGATGTCTGGGGATCCTAAAGACACACTGCAGCAGGGCTTGTCCAGATCCCCGTCCTGAAACTAGCAGAACGGATGAGAATTTGAGGAGGTGGATTTTCAATGGAAAGCTTTTTCAAATACCTTCTGCTTTGCTTTGCATTTTGTGTTGGGAGCCCCTTCCCCTGTTAATGGGGAGCCGCCTCCTTTGTTGACTGCTGAATGAGGAGGTGGCTATTGCACACCCCACCCCACCCTCCACCCAATCAGGAGAAGGAGTCTGGGGGTTACTTTCTGGGCCTGAGGATATTCGCTGAGCCATTGGTGCCGTCGCACTCCTGGGACGGTCAGTGTTCTGAGACTGGCTGGGCTGTCATTTGCTGTTAAGGCTCTAGAAACCCTTTGTTGAGGGCTCTGCTGGGAGACCCAGCCTCCTTGTCCTCTGGAGCAAAAAAGATCAGGGCCCTCGCTTTGCCTCAGTTACTCCTGGAAATGTGGCAATGGGTAGGGCTCACGTTTCCTGGGAAGATCGCAGGCGACAAATAAGGGCTTCTGCCTGCCAGGCATCTCACTCCCTAGGTGAGGCAGTGCCAGGATTTAGGTTCTAGTGAGTGTCATTTTGTCTTATTTTAAACCTTTTTGACATTCACTTTTCTAACAAGCATTCAGCCTCCCCTCTGCCCCTATTGTTTTCTGCATTTTGACACTCCTATGGGACAGCAGCCTCTGTCTTTTATTCATCTCCTTCCTCGCCACCCCACAATGTCCCACATGAGTTGTGTCCAAGGCATGATATCATAGGTTATTCTAATGAGTGTCTTGTGTTGGAATTTTCTAGGGCCAGATGGATGAAGATGTCCAAAAAGTACTGAAGCAAATCCTTACCATGTGTAAGAACCAGTCCCAGAAGAAGAAAGCGGATTCCTTGGCAGGACACTGGCCCCTTGTTGTCCACCCTTGTGTTACATCCGGAGTTGTCGGCAGCCACTGCCATTGTTCTCATTCGTGGTATCACTGTGACCCTTATCATAGAACTTCTTCCCTTGCCAGAGACTTCTGAGGACAGGTCCCTGGAGAAGACTGTCCTCCTTAGAACCGCTGAGAGACTTCAGAGCAGCAGAGGGGAAAGATGCTGTCACCCCCCGCTTCTGACCAGAGCTGGGATCAGTCACGCTCAGGAGTCTGGTCCCGGCACTGGCAGCAGGGTGTCTTCCCTGGTACCTGCCTAGCTAAGGGGCTCCACGGCTGCATGACACGAACGCCCCATGCAGCCGTGCTTCTGTTCCTACACTTGGGCCGTGCCATTCAGCACAGCAGGCTTCTCTTTACCTTTGGTTTCCTACCCGCCCCCAACACGATTTAATTTCTAACCAAATTAGTATAACACTAGTTATGCGCTATGTGCTTAAGATCCTTTATTGTGATATCCTGTGGATTTAAAAACTTTAATTCCATCTTTTTTCCCATCTGCCTTATCTTTCTCACCACCCTGCTTGTCAATCTTACAGTCAGATGAGCACTGTTAACTTAAATATGAAGTTTAAAAACAATTGTCCTTAAAAGTTCTTTCTTAAGTACATCGCTGACATATTGCAAATTTTCTATGCAAACTTGCCTCCTGCTGTTTGTTATCCACGAAGCTCAGGAAATCCAAACATTTGTGTTTCAACAAGGGACAGTAAACTGTGTGTTTACAGCCAAAAGAAATGCCTCATAGTTTTTAACCTCAATTTTTTAAAAGTGTTTTTTTTTTCTGTACAATATTTTTATTGGCTCTTAAAGATGTTTTCATATCTAAATCCCTAAGTAAGTGAAATTTACATTAGACTATATTAACAAAGTATTTTTTAGGTAATCATGCTTAAGATTTTATATACATAACTTTTTTCTCCACGTTTTCAGCTATAGCAGAAGGTGGTTATATATTCCACTCAAATGAGCTGCCACCAACACCCCTAAACTTTCTGCCATTTGTTCTTAGGACTGTAGCACATCTTTAAATATAGTAAATACTCTTTAGCCCATTGAATATTTCTGAGTGCCCCAACTCTACCAGCACCTGTAAATTACCTCGGAAAGGACTGACTGTGAGTACCAGTGGGTTTTTCAACTTTGAAACAAAAAATCCTGGTAAACATTACAGTGCCTAGCCGAGGTTTTGGGAGAAAACATCTCTGTTCCCTTTACTTTCAGGTTAAAAATGTTTCTGACTTGCTTGCAGCTTCCTTTATGGCCTTGATCTTATTGAGGGATGTAAACTGAAGACAGAAGTCTCTAACGTATAGAACTGTTAAGTGTAGGCTGGCTCTGACGGGGCTGCCTGCGCTCAGAGGCCACTTGGCAGCCCTGTGCTGAATGAGGGCCAATGACAGCGAAGCAGAAATGTCTTTCGAACTTGGTATTACTTTTCTTAAGTTGTTTATAGTTCAGCAATTTCGAACATGCTCCAAAGAAAAATGTGAAAGGACTTTCTGTCACAGCACTTAAGAAAACACAAAACCACCCCCCCACCCCCACACAGAAATGCTGCAGAGTGTAAAACTTGAGACATTTTGTAGGACGCCTGACAAAGTGTAGCCTTTTATCTTGTTTCAGGATGCATATTTATTTCAAGTACTCTGGTTAAATACTGAAGTTACATGCTGTAGTTTAGCATTTTGCCTTTGTAATTTACAGAAAAGTATTGCAGAAAATAAACTTTTGTTTCATTTTGCATCTCCCTTGTTGATTTTGGGCGCCTTCATTAGCATGCCCTGTAAGGCTTCTGAAGATCAGCTCGGGAGCACTTCAGGGCGATGGTTTTTATACCCTGTGTCATGTTCAGCAGGTGGCCATTGTCTGCGGTCTCTCACGCAACATGTCATGCCATTCCCGTCTTCTAGCTCCTGGGACCACCTTGAACTCTGCCCCAGTCATCAGCCACTTTTGGACACTTGCATCACAGTTATTTCATTGAAATTGCCTCGCAGTTGATCTGCAGTCTTTTTTTTTTTAACTATTTAAAAGCGTCCATTAGATTTTTTTTTCCTCTTCTATTTTGAAAAATTAAAAAATGTATGCTAAGTCACTTCAGCCCTGTCTGACTCTATGACTGTCTGACTCTATGACTGTCTGACTCTTGACCCTATGGACTGTAGCCTGCCAGGCTCCTCTGCCCATGGGATTCTCCAGGCAAGAATACTGAAGTGGGTTGCCACACCCTCCTCCAGGGGATCTTCTGACCCAGGGATCGAACTTTTTTCTCTCATGTCTCCTGCATTGGCAGGTGGGTTCTTGACCACTAGTACCACCTGGGAAGCCTGAAAACATATACTTGGTTTATTTTTAAAAAGTCAGATACATTATCCTGTCACATTACAAAGTTAATTCATTCCTGAAAAAAATCCCTGTAGGGTGAATTCTTTGGAGAAGGCAATGGCTCCCCACTCCAGTACTCTTGCCTCGAAAATCCCATGGATGGAGGAGCCTGGTGGGCTGCAGTCCATGGGGTTGCTGAGTTGGACACAACTGAACGGGTTCACTTTCACTTTTCACTTTCATGCATTGTAGAAGGAAATGGCAACCCACTCCAGTGTTCTTGCCTGGAGAATCCCAGGGACGGAGGAGCCTGGTGGGCTTCTGTCTATGGGGTCACACAGAGTCGGACACGACTGAAGTGACTTAGCAGTAGCAGGGTGAATTCTTGCAGGTTGAAATCATAATTAAAACACCAGATGACAATGAAATGGGTGCAATTATTTAAGTAGCTCACATTCTTTATAGCACAGTGTAACAAGGCTATCTCCCTTTGCTCACAACACAGTTCTGCTGCCTCTCAGCTCCTGCTGCCAAGGCATACAATAATACTCAACTGAACCCTTGCTTACCTCCTCCCTCTGAAAAGAAAAAGGACAAAAGATACCAATGAAAATAATGCAAAAATATAATGTCTGAGGCTACTGTTATCAAGTGCATGCTACCTAAAAAGAGCTTACCTCGAAGAGGCCAACCGTTCAACTCAGAAAATAATTTCTTAGGGACACTCAAATGAGGACTTAACCTAGATAAATCCAAATCAGGCTTCTTAAATGGAAAGAACTGTCATATGCCAACGGCAGGGCAAGAAAAGAAATGGTCATACCTCAATGATTCTATATCACAGTATAATTGTAGGATAAATGAGATAAACTGAAAGTAAGTCTCTCCTTCTGATCCTTAGTTGACCTCCCCAGAAGCAACAACTGTTTAGTTTCTTGAATGACTTAAGACAGTCTGTGTCTATATGTATTGGATCTTAGTGAACATTTTGGCCACCCTTTTACTTTCCTCTTTAAATATGGAAACTTCATTCATTCTTCAGGACCATACTTTTTCCACCTAAAATATCCAAGATTGTTGTTTGTCAGCACACAAATATCCTTTTCAACTGCTGCATAATGTTTCATAGTATAATTGTGCTGTATTTTATTAAACTAGCTCCTCATTGATGGGCATTTAGTCTGCTTCCAGTATTTTACAGCCCTAAAACTGATGTGATGACTATGCTGTGAATAAATGTCTGTATGTATATGTGTGAGTAATGTTTGGGTAATTTTCAAAGTGTCCGTTTGCACACTGGCTTCCATGAGGTGATACAGGAATGCAGAGAAGGAAAAAGTAGAATAGCATGTGGATCATCACAGTCAGTGAGAAAGAATGGCCTTTTTCTTCACATGGGTTACATAAGAGTCATCAACTTGTTTTTCTTACGTAAACTTTCAGACTGACTCCAAAGCCTTTAATAATTCAACTCACCGATCTTAAGATCAACACATGATATGCTGTGTGGGGAAAATGCTCCCAAAATATGTTGACACATGACCTTTTGCCACGTGGCATAACTGGAATGCTGGGTGCTGACAGCAGTTGAAACACCACTCAGCCAAGATGGGGGTGATGTAAGGTTTAAAAGGCAGACTTGCAAGGCAGAGACTGAGCTGAAAAAAGCAATAAACAGAAGCATTCCCGGGAGCAGTTTCTGTTCCCTGCTCAGGGCAGGGAACTGTCAAGCATTCAGGGAGTGTGTGGCACATTTGTGAAGCAAAGGACAAAAGTGCATCAATGACAGTTGCCATAATTGGGCCAACAGGAGCTGGTAGGGAGCAATCGATGTGGGTGGGTTCCAGTAGATGGAAAGGCTCCTTTGAGGAGTAAATCCTTAAGAGATGGAGGTAGGTAGAAGGGAAGAGTCATTTCTGCACACTCACTATAAGCCAAGCCCTAAAAATGGGAAGAAACTATTTCAAGAATGTTGACTGGATGTACCAGATTGTTAGTGGAGAATGTGGAGGGGAGAGAGAGGAGCAAGACACGGTCAAATAATGTAGGATTTAATAAAGGAGAAGGGTAGTAAGAGTTACCTGTGTGTCACCATCAGATGTTTTTAGACCTATACATTTACATCAGCTTAAACACACTCTTCATAGGCAGAATAACACCCTCCCAAAGAGGCTCATGTCCCAATTCCTGAGAATTTAAATAGTTTATGTTATATGGCAAAGGTAAATTAAGTTCTCAGATAGAATTAAAGTTAATCAGCTGACCTGACTAGCCTGATACAGAGATTATCTTGGGTTATCTGGGTGAGCCTGCTGTAATCAAAAGGCACTTATAAAGCGGAGGAAGGAGTCAGAGATTTAAAGATGCTATACTGCTGACTGTCAAGATGGAAGAAGAGCCGAGAGCAAAGGAAGGTGGGTGGTTTCTAGTAGCTGGAAAAGGCAAGAAAACAATTCTCGCTGAGAGCCTCTAGCCCAGCCATGGTCATTGCAGACTTTTGACTTCCAAAAGGAGGAGATAATAAATTCCTGTCATTTTAAGCTGCTAAGTTTGTGATGATTCGTTACAGCAACAAGACATAACAGAGGCCAGAACCTCTAATAACGGGGAGCTCCTGAAGATGACGTAGTTTACTGTTATTGAATATGAATAATAAGCCAGGCACTCTGCTGGATGCTAAATGTTCAGTGGTGAATATAAAGCTGCTCACAGGCCCTCACATCAGTGCCCTGCCACCGAGCAGACATTCTATGTTCACTGGATGGGTGGGTAGGTGGAGATTTAGATGGATGAATTGCTTATGAGGCCCTGCATCACGATCTCCTCTTAGGCTGACTCATTCTCTGTCTCTCTCCCTCTCATTCTTTCTTCACGTATTTGTTTTTGGCTGTGCCGGGTCTTCATTGCCGTGTGCGGGCTTTCCTAGTTTTGGCAAATGGGGGCTGCTCTCCAGCGGCCGTGCCCGGGCCTCTCTTTGTGGCGGCTTCCCTTGTCGCAGAGCATGGCCCCTAGGGTGCATGGGCTCAGTGGCTGGGGCACAGTTTCAGTGGCCTGTGGGAGCTGCTTGGATGAGGGGTCCAACTAGGTGTCCTCTCCTGTGTCCCTGGCATTGGCAGGCGGATTCCTAACCACCAGACCACCACGGAAGTCTTCTCTCATTCTTAGTTGAACCTTTCGTTGTTCCTTGAATCAATTAAATTTGCTCTGTCCCCAGGCCTTTGCGCTTGCTATGAACATCCTATAATGCTCTTCTTGACGCTGGCCTGACTTGCTCCCTTATTTCCTGTCAGTTCAGTTCAGTCGCTCAGTCGTCTCCGACTCTTGGCGACCCCATGAATCACAGCACGCCAGGCCTCCCTGTCCATCACCAACTCCCAGAGTTCACTCAGACTCACGTCCATCGAGTCAGTGATGCCATCCAGCCATCTCATCCTCGGTTGTCCCCTTCTCCTCCTGCCCCCAATCCCTCCCAGCATCAGAGTCTTTTCCAATGAGTCAACTCTTCACATGAGGTGGCCAAAGTACTGGAGTTTCAGCTTTAGCATCATTCCTTCCAAAGAAATCTCAGGGCTGATCTCCTTCAGAATGGACTGGTTGGATCTCCTTGCAGTCCAAGGCACTCTCAAGAGTCTTCTCCAACACCACAGTTCAAAACCATCAATTCTTTGGCGCTCAGCCTTCTTCACAGTCCAACTCTCACATCCATACATGACCACAGGGAAAACCATAGCCTTGACTAGACGGACCTTAGTCGGCAAAGTAATGTCTCTGCTTTTGAATATACTATCTAGGTTGGTCATCACTTTTCTTTTCAGCTTTAGCATCATTCCTTCCAAAGAAATCCCAGGGTTGATCTCCTTCAGAATGGACTGGTTGGATCTCCTTGCAGTCCAAGGGACTCTCAAGAGTCTTCTCCAACACCACAGTTCAAAAGCATCAATTCTTCGGCTCTCAGCTTTCTTCATGGTCCAACTCACATCCATACATGACCGCAGGAAAAACCATAGCCTTGACTAGACGGACCTTAATCGGCAAAGTAATGTCTCTGCTTTTGAATATGCTATCTAGGTTGATCATAACTTTCCTTCCAAGGAGTAAGCGTCTTTTAATTTCATAGTTTTCTGTAATTCCCTCCCTGAAACATGGTAAGGGCCTGTGAGTTGCTTCTAACCAATTGTATGTGACAAAGATGATAGTATGTCTCTTTTATAATTATGTCAAAGAAAACTCTGTATAGCTAACAGAGTCGCTCTGTTTTACACATTTTATACAAAAGACTCTTCCACTCCTCTTCTCGCCTTTCCACTGATACTAGTTTCTTTTATTGTTCATTCTGCAGATATTTTGGGAATGCCTTTATTAGTCCTATGCATTCTTTTTGGTTTTGGAGACATATCAATAAGCTAAGCACTGGGCCGAAATAGTGCCTGAGGCCAGCTATTAACTGAACAACCACACAAATAAACATGTAATTATTATTTTTTAATTTTTATTTTTTAGTTTGTTTTGCTTTACAATGCTGTATTCATTTAGCTATACATTGACATGAATCAGCCACGAGTGTACATGGACTCCCAAGCCCAACCCCCNGTGGGTCATGGTGGAGAGGTCTGACAGAATGTGGTCCACTGAAGAAGGGAATGGCAAGCCACTTCAGTATTCTTGCCTTTAGAACCCCATGAACAGTATGTTGCAATACATGTTTTCTTAATTTGGATCTTGTAGAAACAGACTCTGAGACCTACAGTTGCATGCAGGAGTTTTATTGAGAAGAGAGAATTTGTTCAGGAGAGAAGAAGCAGAAGGAGAAACAGCAGTTTTGCAGTGGGAAACCTGGCAGATGCTACCTACTGCAACGAATCAAAGTTGAAGCCACAAGCAACGAGTCGTGTGGACATCAGGTACCCAGGAAAGGATGTGTGCATATCAGGTACCCAGGAAAGGGTGTGATGAGAAGAACACTTTCGCTCTGAGGTAATTTTACCCCATCAGTAACTCCAGCATGATGATGAGACAATATCAGACAAACCCAAAGTGAGGCACCTTCTATAAAACACCTGACCACAAGTCTTTACCATTGTTAAGATAGTTAAAAACACTAAGGAGTTACAATGAATTGGAGGAGACTAAGAAGATAGAGTTTTTGAACACAATGTGGTGTCCCAATTTAAATGTTGAAAACAGAAAAATGACGTTCATGGAAACTGATAGAATCTAAATAAAGTCTTTAGTTAAGTTTTTTTTTTTCCTTTTTTTTAATATAAATTTATTTTAATTGGAGGTTAATTAGTTTACAATATTGTATTGGTTTTCCCATACATCAACATGAATCTGCCATGGGTATCCTATTGATTAAGATAAAGATGAGGAAGGAAATGTTAGTTGCTCAGTTGTATCTGACTCTTTCACAATGTGGTGTCCCAATTTAAATGTTGAAAACAGAAAAATGACGTTCATGGAAACTGATAGAATCTAAATAAAGTCTTTAGTTAAGTTTTTTTTTTCCTTTTTTTTATATAAATTTATTTTAATTGGAGGTTAATTAGTTTACAATATTGTATTGGTTTTCCCATACATCAACATGAATCTGCCATGGGTATCCTATTGATTAAGATAAAGATGAGGAAGGAAATGTTAGTTGCTCAGTTGTATCTGACTCTTTTGCTACCCCATGGACTGCAGCCTGCCAAGCTCCTCTGTCCATGGGATTTTTCAGGGAAGAATACTGTAGTGGGTAGCCATTCCTTTCTCCAGGGGATCTTCCAGATCTAGAGATTGAATCCAGATCTTCTGCACTTGCAAGCTGATTCTTTACCACTGTACTCCAGGGAAGCCCATAAACATAAATATGTACGGAAAACATGCAAGAAAAGAATAAGTATGAATTGGATACAATCCCCTCCCCCAAAGTAATGAAGTGAGGATGACAGGTTTGCATTGAAAGGTGACCAGATTCCAGTTGCCCTTGAGGCTCTGGGACTGGAATGGTCCTTTGGAGCTATCAGTTATCTTGCCTCAATCAGTCACTGGGAAGATCACAGTCTTGGGTAAGTGTACATGAGGGCTCAGTTCTGAATATCAGTAGCTGGCAGCTGCTTGGGGAAGGCTCTGTGGAAAACTCTTCAAGAGATGGGCTTACCAGATCACTTGCCTGCCTTTTGAGAAACCTATATGCAGGTCAGGAAGCAACAGTTAGAACTGGACATGGAACAACAGACTGGTTCCAAATAGGAAAAGGAGTACAACAAGCCTGTATATTGTCACCCTGCTTATTTAACCTCTATGCAGAGTACATCATGAGAAATGCTGGGCTCAAAGAAGCACAAGGTGGAATCAAGATTGCTGGGAGAAATAACAATAACCTCAGATATGCAGATGACACTCCCCTTATGGCAGAAAGTGAAGAGGAGCTAAAAAGCCTCTTGATGAAAGTGAAAGAGGAGAGTGGAAAAGTTGGTTTAAAGCTCAACATTCAGAAAACAAAGATCATGGCATCTGGCCCCATCACTTCATGGGAAATAGATAGGGAAACAGTGGNATCAAGATTGCTGGGAGAAATATCAATAACCTCAGATATGCAGATGACACTCCCCTTATGGCAGAAAGTGAAGAGGAGCTAAAAAGCCTCTTGATGAAAGTGAAAGAGGAGAGTGGAAAAGTTGGTTTAAAGCTCAACATTCAGAAAACAAAGATCATGGCATCTGGCCCCATCACTTCATGGGAAATAGGGAAACAGTGGAAACGGTCTCAGATTTTATTTTTTGGGGGCTCCCAAATCACTGCAGATGGTGACTCCAGCCATGAAATTAAAAGACGCTTACTCCTTGCAAGAAAAGTTATGACCAACCTAGATAGCATTTTGAAAAGCAGAGACATTACTTTGCCAACAAAGGTCAGTCTAGTCAAGGCTATAGTTTTCCCATTGGTCATGTATGGATGTGAGAGTTGGACTGTGAAGAAAGCTGAGCACCAAAGAATTGATGCTTTTGAACTGTGGTGTTGGAGAAGACTCTTGAGAGTCCCTTGGACTGCAAGGAGATCAGCCCTGGGATTTCTTTGGAAGGAATGATGCTGAAGCTGAAACACCAGTACTTTGGCCACCTCATATGAAGAGTTGACTCATTGGAAAAGACTCTGATGCTGGGAGGGATTGGGGGCAGGAGGAGAAGGGGACGACCGAGGATGAGATAGCTGGATGGCATCACTGACTCAATGAACATGAGTTTGAGTGAACTCCGGGAGTTGGTGATGGACAGGGAGGCCTGGCGTGCTGTGATTCATGGGGTCGCAAAGAGTCAGACACGACTGAGCGACTGAACTGAAGTGGCTCTAAAGAGGGAAGTTGGGTAGGCCTGGGGGAAAGACGTCATCATCTCTACTATATGCATCAAGAAACACCTCTCTTCTTCAGCTGTCTATGAAGCAACATTAAATGTTCCTCGAATAAAATGATAAATATTATTGTAAAGTATTATGTTTATATTGTTAGAATATTAACAGAAACCCATGTGTGAGTGTATTGTTTACACATTTTTATAAAATGTCTCAGATTCCAAAGATAAGTGGATATTCTATAAACTTCAATTCCTTTGGGGATAGGGAAAAATATGCATAAAGGCATTTTAGGAAATTTGCTATGGGCATTGATCTCCAGTTATAAAGTGAGACAACTGAGTGCAGTGGAAAGAATAGGATGAGAATATAATACTTACATTATTTTAAAATTTGCTTTGGGGCTATTATTTTTGAAAACCCTATCAAATTTTGTTAATTTTTAAATTGTTTTAGATTTTGTGCTCTTATAAACTAATTGGAATACATTTTCTTTTTTACACAAATATTAAACGTGCAGTTCTTTGGTCTGCAAGGAGATCAAATGAGTTAATCCTAAAGGAAATCAACCCCGAATATTCACTGGAGGAACAATTGCGGGCGCTTAAGTTCCAATACTTTGGCCACCTGATGCAAAGAGCTGATTCATTGGAAAAGACCCTGATGCTGGGAAAGAGTGAAGGCAAAAGGGGAAGGGGACAGCAAAGGATGAGATGTTTAGATAGCGTTGCTGATTCAGTGGACATGAATTTGAGCAAAATCCAGGGGGTAGTGAAGGACAGGGAAACCTGGCATGCTACAGTTCATGTGGTCACAAAGAGTCAAGCACAGTTAATGACTTGAACAACAGCAATAATAAATGTGAGTAAATCAACCATTTTAAAATAAATGGGGTTTTTTTTTGTAATATTGAGAATAAAAATTTTAGTTATCATATAATTTTATTATATACTTGGTTTACAGTGGTCTGTGTAGCTTTGGGTTCATATCATGTGAAATGTTAAAACACTAAAGAATAGGCTACTACGTTTCATATTTATAAACTGACTGTTCTTGACTCCACAGACAAAATTTACCAACTTTAAAACTTCCTTCTTACTTTTACAAAGCAGTTGTTAGACTGGAGATGAACAATAGCTGCATAAACAATAGAAAAGATAAAAATAAAAAGATGACCACATTTCTCAGCTTTGAATCACAGCCAAAGAACTATCAATGATATTTGACTTCTCTTTGCTTCATTGTCCCAGTTAATTAAAAAAAAGAAATGGTCTCTTTTATAAAGAATTAAACTAAGTTAGCAGTAAGATTTGAGGTGTTCCTTCAATTCCTAGGAGAAAAAGTTATAAGCAATTACTCATCATTGTTGATTTAAAACAAATAGTCTAAGTATTATTTCTCAAGCAAAATGGGCTTATTCAAAGTCAGCAAAGAATTGCAATTCAACCATGGTGAGCCATATAGAAGTTCCCAGAAAAAATGGAGAGAATTCTTTTATAGAGGGAAAAAGAAAGTTGAGAAGGCTGCAGCAAACAAAGATCCCATGTCTTTTCCCTGCCTGAAGTGTGACGGGTTCTTAATGGCTGAGCTCTTGCCAGGAAAGACATGGAGGTCTGTCTTCCTCCTATTGGCTCTGCTTTTATCATGGGTGTGAAAGCACTTCCTTCTGCTCCCCAGTTCTACTTAATGGATATTTCTGTTTATTAATTTTTATGTCATCAACCTGCATGTCAGAAATTGTTAATCTAGCGCTCATCTGTTCATGTGTTTTAGTGCAATATGGGGGGGGGGTGTTTCTGAAGGTCTAGATTCATGCAATTTTTGAGGCACTGAGAAATATGTATAGGGGGTAGATGAGTCAATAGTTTATACTAAGTCCTTAATGTGATCTGATCCCCTCACATTTTAAGGCCATTGTCCTACACGATATTTTTTGCTAGATATCCCAAACCAGATGCTGCTTGTTGAAATGCTGTCTTTGGCAAAGAATCTATAGAAGAACCAAAGGTCGCACATAAGAAAGGTTTTACTGCTTACGTTTGATGGAATACACCCGTTCTCACTGGAGACTCCTTCTCCCTGGAGTTCTTCTTCAACCTCTGGCTATCTTCAGAAGTTCATCTTCAAGTGGGAATGAAAGTCTTTCTTCTGAGCATCAACCTTTAACCTCTCCCTTCTGGTTCTGTCCTTGTACAATCGTGAAGACATTTTAATGATCTGTTCTCCCTCCCACCCATTCCCTGAATTATGTCACTACTTAAATAAGGGTCCATGTTAGCATGGCAGTAGCACGGAATTGGACGCGACTGAAGCGACTTAGCAGCAGCAGCAGACCTCCCTTTCTTTCAGTTCAGTCTGCATTCGAGAGGAATTTGAATGTAGAGCAGTGCTCACGTTCAGGGTTTATCAGAGCATCCTTTTAAACTCACCTCTCCTATTCCTTAGAACACTGTGCTGCGCCATGATGAGTCCTTAATCTTATCAGTGACCCCTGTCTGCACCCAGCTGGTCTCTTATAATTGAGATTCCAGCCGTAATTAGACACAGATGTGTGCATGCCAGTGCCCACCCAGTAAGAAGAAGCTCATGGGCAGGGCAGCTTCTCCACCCTACCCAAGTGGTGCTAGTGACTCAAGGGTGAAGCGAGTTTACGCCTGCATCATTTAGGAACACAACAGGTGAAGAAGCTTCTGATACGAAGGAAGAGTTTGCTCTACTAGCTTTTCTCTACTAATTTATAGCTCAGCCTTGGGCCAGACAGCAGTTTAAAGAATGCAGGTTGGTATAGAACTTTATGAAGGCTGAGAGCACGCATTACAATCACAAAATTTTCAAGGCTCACAAAGCTTGCATAATGACACTGGCTGCTGGGGCCTTCCGGCCCTGTTCAGCTATAATGGCAATCTGGCTGATTTCCCACTGGCTTAATCTATAACTTCAAAGACTCTTAAAGCAGTTATGATTATTCTGTTTGCTTTTCAGGTGACTACCCCGTTCATATAGAGCAGCCAAGTTCTCGGGTTGATTAATTAGAAAAGACCTGCTTTAATTTATTTTTTCCTCAATATTGTTTCTTTCTAAAAATAATTTCTAGGAGATATAGTAGCAAAATAATTCTCATCAAGGGTCACTTTTGCAAGCTTGAGGACATTTGGAAACCAACTGCTATCAGTCATTTTAAAATTGTAATTTCTTATCGCAATGCCCAATAATACATGTCGAAAATAAAAAAGCTTGGAAAACACACAAAGACCATAAAGAAGAAATATTAAATCATCAAATATTCTACCATCCAGCTCTAACTACTATTTGTATTCAATAATTAATTCAATGGATGCCAAAAGGCTATTAGGCATCATGATATCCTACTAGATGGTGGAAGCCCTTTAGTGATTTTTAATTTTTTAAAATATTTTGCATATTTATTCATATATTTATTTTCTTTATATTCTTTTCCTTCTTCTTCCTTTCTTTGTTTTTGAAAATAAAGCCAGGATGATGTTGCATGTCCAGCTTTAATCCTGCCACTGTTTGCTCTATTTTATCGTTGACTTTACCATGCTATCACAAATTCTTTAAAAAACACTTTTAGCATGGTTGGGTAATATCTCTGCTTCCCTTGTGACTCAGCTGGTAAAGAATCCGCCTGCAGTGAGGGAGACCTGGGTTTGATGCCTGGAAAATCCCCTGGAGAAGGGAAAGGCTACCCACTGCAATATTCTGGCCTGGAGAATTCCATGGACTGTATAGTAATCTTCCTTTGGGGAATCACAATTTATTTATAAATTCCCCATTCCTGGGCATTTATATTGTACATAAAATGAAATGAATCCTGGTTATCTTCCTCCCTGTATTTTAATCCTTTCCTTTTTTTACTTTTTTTTCCTTTTTTACTTCTCATGTAAACCTGCCTCAAAATTTTTATTTTCAGCCCCACCAAATAGAAAAAAAAAAGAAAGAATTTAAGTGCCTTTAGGGAGTTCAAACAAACAAACAAACAAAAAACAGCGCAAGTTTCCTTTGGAATGGGAGTGAAAATAATAACCTGATTCAGTATTTTTGTTTCCAAAACTAAGTTCCTTCATATAACTTAATTGAAAAGAATAGTTTCTCTTCTGGATAAAATGTGTAACGTTCAGTGCATCAAAACTATTCATGAAATGGTTACTATCATCAGCAGAGATGAAAAATAGCAAGTCTTACTATACATAGAATACCAAAATTAATTAACGTAGGGTTTAGTATTATGTAAAAGATACAGGAATATCTGACTTCCTGACCTGCCTCTTGAGAAACCTATATACAGGTCAGGAAGCAACAGTTAGAACTGGACATGGAACAACAGACTGGTTCCAAATAGGAAAAGGAGTACGTCAAGGCTGTATATTGTCACCCTGCTTATTTAACTTCTATGCAGAGTACATCATGAGAAACGTTGGACTGGAAGAAGCACAAGCTGGAATCAAGATTGCCAGGAGAAATATCAATCACCTCAGATATGCAGATGACACCACCCTTATGGCAGAAAGTGAAGAGGAACTAAAAAGCCTCTTGATGAGAGTGAAAAAGTTGGCTTAAAGCTCCACATTCAGAAAGTGAAGATCATGGCATCTTGTCCCATCACTTCATGGGAAATAGATGGGGAAACAGTGGAAACCGTGTCAGACTTTATTTTTTTGGGCTCCAAAATCACTGCAGATGGTGGTGCAGTGAAATTAAAAGATGCTTACTCCTTGGAAGAAAAGTTATGACCAACTTAGACAGCATATTCAAAAGCAGAGATATTACTTTGCCACCTAAGGTCCGTCTAGTCAAGGCTATGGTTTTTCCTGTGGTCATGTATGGATGTGAGAGTTGGACTGTGAAGAAGACTGAGGGCTGAAGAATTGATGCTTTTGAACTGTGGTGTTGGAGAAGACTCTTGAGAGTCCCTTGGACTGCAAGGAGATCCAACCAGTCCATTCTGAAGGAGATCA
>SJXQ01001843.1:0-58204 GCA_006408695.1 Aepyceros melampus | reverse complement strand
GTCTAGTCAAGGCTATGGTTTTTCCTGTGGTCATGTATGGATGTGAGAGTTGGACTGTGAAGAAGACTGAGGGCCGAAGAATTGATGCTTTTGAACTGTGGTGTTGGAGAAGACTCTTGAGAGTCCCTTGGACTGCAAGGAGATCCAACCAGTCCATTCTGAAGGAGATCAGTGCTGGGATTTCTTTGGAAGGAATGATGCTAAAACTGAAGCTCCAGTACTTTGGCCACCTCATGGGAAGAGTTGACTCATTGGAAAAGACTCTGATGCTGGGAGGGATTGAGGGCAGGAGGAGAAGGGGATGATCGAGGATGAGATGGCTGGATGGCATCACCAACTCAGTGGACATGAGTCTGAGTGAACTCCGGGATTTGGTGATGGACAGGGAGCCCCGGCGTGCTGAGATTCATGGGGTCACAAAGAGTCAGACACGACTGAGCGACTAAACTGAACTGAGGGATTAGAAAGTCAGAAGGAGAAAGGGTAATTACTTCCTGCCCCCTGTAGGCAGGTAGCACTTTATCCAAGTGATCGAGGTTGACAAGAACAGCAGTGCATCAAGTTATCATCAGATTGTTGTTGCTATCTCATGAGAAAGGCGCCTCATGGTGGTATTCTTCATCAAAACCCAGAACTCTGATTCAGTCACAGGGAAACATCAAAGTCCAATGAGGGATTTTTTATAAAATAACTTACCAAAACTCTGTAACTCTTTAACAGTGTTAAGGTCATGGAACACCAAAAACAAACAAAAACAAATAAACAAAACAGACAAGAAAGAAGGAGAAGAAACAGAAGTTCTCAGTGTTTCGGGACTAAGACATGACGTATAGAAGCACTGTTCTTAGGCTGACTCATGGATGAGAAAAAGGACATTAAGTACAAAATCCGGTAAAATTCAAAATAAGCCTGAAGTTTAGTTAGTAATAGATCTCATACTAATTCTCATTTCTTAGCTTTGATGTATATACCTAGCTCTGTAAAATGACAATATTGTCCATTGCTGGGTGAAGAATTAAACCGACGCACCATTATTGTTGCAATTCTTCTGTTAATCTAAATTTTTTTTTTCAAATCAAAAGCTTTAAATATCTTCCAATTGCTTGTTAAAATTAGTTTATAAAGCTATGGGATTTGTTTAAATATGTAGAGGGCTTGTTAACAATTCAATGCTGGGAACCATACATCAAAATGTATAGTTGTCAACATACTTTCCTGTTACTTGGTTGAATAGAAGGAACATGGTACCTCCTAATAGGTTCCCATATGATTTAGAGAGTGTTTTATGCCTTTTAAAATTTTTATTTTGTTTGTGTAGGTTAGGGAAATGTAATCACTGATTCCTCTCAAGTAACTCCTTCTAATAAGCTCTTTGATTCTGTCATATTAAAGGCCTGCAGAGTTGTTCCCTTAGGGCTATGTCTCAAAAGACTTACATCAAAAGACCCAGAGCAAGAAAGGGTAAATTACTTTATTTATGTATTAATTTGAGGGTTTATCCATTAGTATTAGTGTTATTTTCTATACGTTTCAGCAATTAGTTATTTTAGAATACAATGAGTGAAGTGAACTGAAGATGTGTCCAACTCTTTGCGACCCCATGGACTGTAGCCCATCTGGCTCCTCCATCTGTAGGATTTTCCAGGCAAGAATATTGGAGTGGAGTGGGTTGCCATTTCCTTCTTCAGAGGATCTTCTTAACCCAGGGATGGAACCCAGGTCTCCTACATTGTAGGCAGATGCTTTACCATCTGAGCCACCAGGGAAATCCCTGAGAATGCAATACCAGAAATCACAGTAGAAGAAAAGAGATGAAGCCGTTGCCATCATTCAGAAACATGAAGTAGAACTTTGTAAACATAGCTATGCTTGCTTTATGCTTTCTGATCTTATAAGATATGGATATTTTACTAGCCCTTTGCAAATCAAAAGAAAGTGTTGTAGAAAACTCTTCTGCCTAAAACTCAGCATTTTCTGTAGCTATATTAAGAAGCAAAATTGATTGACTCATTATCAGATCCCACTCTGAAGTATATGGGTATGAAATTCTGAACATGGCTTACTTAATCTCTATTCAGAAGGGTATCATTGAGGAGAAAGCACTCACATTTTGAGTATGAAATTAAGAAAAACACACATACATCTTTAGTGTCTTTCAAGTGATTTTTGACCAAAAGGAGAAATGTTTTTGCTTTTAATTGTAAAAAATTATAACTTTAAACTGCTTAGATTCTTGTCAAAAATGCATTTTACTAAGACTTCCCTTTAATAGCTCAGACTCCATGCTCCCGACGCAAAGGACTCCAGTTTGAAGTTTGGTCAGGGAACTAAATCCTGAATGACGAAACTGAATTTGCATGCCACAACCAAAGACCCTGTATGCCACAGGGAAGACTGAAGATCCTGTGTGTTGCGCAGCAACTGAGACCCGCATGCCAAATAAATAAATACATATTGTTGCTGTGTTCAGTAGGCATGTCTGACCCTTCGTGACCCCATGAACAGCAGCACTCCAGGCTTCCCTGTCTTCACTATCTCCCTAAGTTTACTCAAACTCATGTCCACTGAGTCAGTGATGCCATCCAGCCATCTCATCCTCTGTCACCCTTTTCTACTCCTGCCCTCAAACTTTCCCAGCATCAGGGTCTCTTCTAACGAGTTGGCTCTTCACATCAGGTGGCCAAAGTATTGGAGCTTCGACTTTAGCATCAGCCCTTCCAATGAATATTCAGGGTTGATTTCCTTTAGGGTTGACTGGTTTGATTTCCTTGCTGTCCAAGGGACCCTCAAGAGTCTTTTCCAACATCACAGTTTGAAAGCATCAATTCCTCAGTGCTCAGCTTTCTTTATGGTGCAACTTTCAAATCTGTGCATGACCAATGGAACTATTTTTTTTCTTTAAATCTCATTTTACTTATTTATCTAATGTTTTATTCACAAGTATATTTTTATGAGATGTTAATTTTTAAAACAAAAATATCATCATGGAAAAGGGAACCTTCTTATTTTGTTGGTGGTAATATAAATTGGTACAGCCCCTATGGATAATAGAGTGGCAGGTCCTTAAAAAAACTAAAAATATGACTACCACACTGCTAGGCATATACTCAGAGAAAACTATAATTCAAAAAGATACGTGCACTCTCCAGTGTTCATTGTGGCTCTATTTACAATAGCTAAGACCCAGAAGCAAGAGGAATAGATAATGAAGATGTGATACACATATACAATGAAATACTGCTCATCCATAAAAAAGGACACGTAATGACATTTGTAACAATATGGATGGAACTAGAGACTGTCATACTGAGTGCAGCGTCAGATAGAGAAAGACAACCATCATATGACATTGCTTATATGTGGAATCTAAAAAAATGGTACAAATGAACTCATTTATAAAATAGAAGTAGAGTCATGGTGTAGAAAACAAACTATGGTTATCGGGGTAAAGAGGGGATTGGGACTGACATTTACACACTACTGTATATGAAGTATATAACTAAGAAGGACTTACTCCAAGGTTTAGGGAAATTTAACCAATACTCTGTATGGCCTATATGGAAAAATAACATTTTTTAAAAGAGTGTATATATGTATATGTATAACTGATTCACTTTACTGTACATCTGAAATTAACACAACACTTTAAATCAACTACACTCCAGTTTAAAAAAAAAATGTCATCATGAAAGTCAAATATCACATTTTGGTTTTGTTGTATACTGGACACATGGCATGCTATGTGAAGTTGCTTCAGTCGTGTCTGATTCTGTACAACTCCATGAACTGTAGCCCGCCAGGCTCCTCTGTCCATGGGATTCTCCAGACAAAAATACTGGAATGGGTTGCCATAAGTCCTTAGGAAATTTACACAACCTCTTCATGTCTCATTTCCCTCATGGCACCCCACTCCTGGAAACTTGCCTGGAAACTCCCTTGGACGGAGGAGCCTGGTGGGCCGCAGTCCATGGGGTCGCTGAGTTGGACTCGACTGAGCGACTTCACTTTCGCTTTTCACTTTCATGCATTGGAGAAGGAAATGGCAACTCACTCCAGTGTTCTTGCCTGGAGACTCCCAGGGACGGGGGAGCCCAATGGGCTGCCGTCGGTGGGGTCGCACAGAGTCGGACACGGCTGAAGCAACGTAGCAGTAGCAGCAGAAAAGTGGGAATAATATAATCTTCAAACCCAAAGTGTCAGTGGACTAAAATGTATAAATGTAAGTAGGTGCTCAATATATACCAATGTAAGTGGTCCTTTTACCTATTTTTATCTATTTCTTTACAACGTAAAATGTGAGAAACAATAGTTTATAATTCTAAGCTGTTCAGTCTGCGAGTCACGTCTTGCTGTGACTTTTAATGGAAGTAGCTATACATAGCAAGTAGTGTAATTCATGTCTCATTATAGAGAGTCAGCAACTGCTAGTTCTACACCCACTTTTACTTGCAGAACAATATGTATATGTCTATTTATTTTAGTATCCATATGATTCTCTAGATGAATCCCTGGACCCGTTCCCAGATGTCATGGAGCCAGTTTGTGCAACCTCAGGCCACACTGAGATAAGATAGTCAATGCTTATTAAATATTTTAGTAAATGAAAGAGATGAGGTATAATAATAAAAGCATCACATAGTGTCAACATATGAAATCAAAGCTGAATTCCACCTGATAAAAGTATAAGCAAAGGATAGAGCAAAGCAAAGGATAGCTCTAGTCATATAATCTCTCTGAATAAAGAAATAAAGAGCTGAATAAGAAATTTATGTTATGTTGGGCTTGGGGATGTATGAAGTTAAGGGATATGCAGGCATTTAGAAGCAAATGTGTTTACAAATTGCCTGATCTTTCAGCCTCTAATAGACATAATCACTGGAGCCAGAGAGCTGCTGAATGGCTGAGAAGTCAAGTTAAGATGATAAGTTGCTACCAAAATATTGAAATGGTTTCAAAAAAAATCTCTGATGAAGGTTTGAGACCATTGACCAAAGGACAGTTTTTCCTTCTCTTCAACTTGGAGGACAGGAAACTTTTACTTCTGATAAACTAGCACTTTAAGATTAGAGAAGTCTTGAAACTCATCTTTTCCTGACTTTATCTCCAGCCATTTGCTGGTGTGTGCATCATAAAATTGAGCCGCATAGACGGAGGCAAGCATCCTACAAGCACAACTGCACCATGGACACGCTAGGCAACCATGCTTTCCTGCATTTCTCCGTTTGGTAAATTGCCATTCATTCCTCAAGGTTTGGTTCAAATGTCATGGAATCTGTCAAGGTTTTGCTCAGCCACATATGCTTGCTAAGTGATTTCTCTTTCCTCCATCAATGCCTAAGCAATGCCAGTGCCTTTCTTCTCTGAATTCACCATTCACCTACAGAGCCTTGTAGCTTCAATTCTAATCTAATATTTCTCATTGCATATTGTAATTATATATGCACGTATCTGCCTCCCTTCCTGTATTTTAAATCATTCAAGTGTAGACAATATTTTATGCATTTTTTAATTTAAATTCCACAGCATCTTGTTTAATATCTACCAGTAATGTTCAGTACATATCTACTACTGGCATGAATGATAACTTTGTTTAAATTTGGGGGCAAGAAAGAGGCTATTTCCATCTTCACTTGTCCGGGAATTAGAAGACATTAAAGCTCAAGTTTGCACTTTTACCAGTGGCAGAACTGACAAACCCACACTGCAAGTCTCTCGATCTTTCTCTTATTTTCCCATATAAAGTGACTTCATGCAACAATACGAAGACCTTGTCTACACAGAGGGCGTGAGACACTCACTATGCGTCTGTCTCACAAACTGTGCAAAAGGCACCAGGACAGATGGCATTTTCCGAAAGTGTTCCCGGGCCACAAGGGCCTCCGAGCCCTGGCCAGACGCAGACCCGGGCCACAAGGGCCTCTGAGCCTGGCCAGACGCAGATGCTTCCAGACACAAGGTTTCCCACGTTCACACACTTTAGCGAGCTGGATAGGCGGCAGGTTTTCTCTTCAGTGAGGTCCTGCTAGTGCGCCAGGGTTTCTGTGACAAAGCAACACACACTGAGTGGCTAAACCACAGGAGCACGTTGTCTCAGAACTCTGAAGGCTTAGGAGTCTGCAGTCAGTGTGTTGACCTGGTCGGTTCCCTCCGAGTACTATCTTGGAGAATCTCGTACACACCTCTCTCTATGGTTGATTTACTAGAATCTCGGGTCTTCTTTGGCTTCTCAGGCGGCACGGGGGTAAAGAATCCGCCTGCCCATGCAGGAGATGCAAGGAATTTGGCTTGGATCCCTGGGTCAAGCAGACCCTTTGGAGTAGGAAATGGCAACCCACTCCTGTATTCTTGTCTGGAGAATTCCAAGGACAGTGGAGCCTGGTGGGCGACAGTCCATGGTGTCACAAGGAGACTGACACGCCTGATCACACACACGACACTTGGTGTTTCTAAGCTTGTGGTCACACAACTCCAGTCTTCACAGTGGTGTTCTCCATCCACCTCATCAGCGTCCAGGGTCACCACACATATCGGATTAGGAGCTCGCCTTCCTCCAGTAAAACCTCATCCCAGCTCAACTAGTTATATCTGCAGCAACTCCATTTCCAAACAAGATGCATTCTCAGGTACTGTGGGTTAGGACTTCACCATATGAATTTGGGGAGGATAAAATTCAACCCATAAGAGAGACCAAGGAAAGACATAACATTTCTAAGGGGAAAATTTTACAAAGAAGCAGAAGAATGCTGTGGATGAGGATGGTTAAGCAATAACCAAGGGGTGTTATGTCTTTGCTATGTCGCTGTTTCATTGGTAAGTCATGTCCAACTCTTTTGTGACCCCATGGACTGTAGCCCACAAGACTCCTCTGTCCATAGGGTTTCCCAGGCAAGAATAGGGGAGTGGTTGCCATTTTCTTCTCCAGGGGATCTCCCCCACACCCAAGTATCGAACCCCTGTCTCCTGCATTGGCAGGTGAGTTCTTACCACTGGGCCACCTGCAAAGTCTCCACTTTGCTGTGAAGTTAACCTGTTGGTTTGTGAGAATACTGGACCTGGGGGAGCACCAGGTGGCCTTGACTCAGTTATGTAACTGCCTTGAGTATCTGTGGAAGCCCTTGAGACAGTCCTGAGATTTGTGGAAACTTCATTTATAGTAAATACTGTAATGCTTAAGGTGTGCTAAGCACGGTTCTAAAACTCTACTTACTCAATGTTTGCAATACTTAATATGACCTTATGAACTAGGTGCCATGTTGGTTCATATTGCAGATGGTGAAACTGAATCACCAGGAGGTTGAGTAGTTTGCTTCGGATCGCATGATTTGGGAACCTAGACCATGGTCTGAACCCAGGCAGTAAAGATTCAGTCTTTCAGCCATGTGGCTTAATACTTCAGTATTTAGTCACTTATTTCTCTTTTTCTCCTTTTCCTTGTCTTATCACCCATGCCTGTCCTTCCTTGTTTGCTTTATCCCTCCTTCTTTCCTTTCTTCCTTCCTATATTTTTTAAGGAGTAAAACTAAAAATTTTAAGCATCTTTTATTTTTATATGCGCCTTCTCCCTGAAGAACTTAATTATGGCAAGTGCAAATCCACACCAAAGATTCAAAAAAACAGTACCCATCGATGCATTCTTAGAGATACACATGCTCTGCGGAGATGGAGGCAAGGCATACTCCACGCGGATACGTTACCTAGGTCTCAGATCTAGGCCCATTCTTACTTAATCAACGGCTTTGACCAGTCAACCTCTACTCTTAACCCCGAGGGGTAAGTGGGAAACTAAATTTATATTTCTCCTTCAATTTCCAAATCCAGCTTCCTTCCTGCCACATGATCTTCAGAGCAAAAGCATCAGGAAATTCTTAATCTATTTTGTCTCCACAGCTTCATAAGCAGCTGTCGTTATAAATAAAAGCCAGTGTCACTCTCATCAAACTTGAAATTTAACACGTGATTTCGCTGCTCAATGAGGGATTTCCTCTAACACATTTTCTACGTAAATCTCCTATTCTCCAGTGGTTTTACTTTGGTATTATACTACTATAAAAGCCCATTTGGTGGCAAAGACTTAAAACTATAAGAGAGCAATAATGAATCTTGAAAATATGATTGAAAATTCTAAAACATTATTTTTCATAAAATTTGCCATTTTCATCTCCCAAGCCAGAATTATTACACATAATTCAGACAGCTAGATCAATATGAAATCTGGAATGGGAAAAGCCGCATAAAGTTGATGGTTTCAGTCCTGGAATTAAAATTATTGGTTAATCAAGGAGAAGTCTTTCTAAAGATACTGTTCATAGAACAATACAAAAAATAATAAACTGTCATAGCTTTTATTGTAAGATTTTGTAAACAGTGTGCAATTAAAAATGCATAAATATAATTCAGCAATGGAAATTTTTTTCATGTCTAATACCTATAAAATGGTTGAGAAATAGATTTTTCATCTTATATTTTATGAATTGTAGCCTTCAAAAAGTGTTAAACACTTTCAATGTTTGCTCAGTCTTGAATTTTTACCTTACATAGCCAATTTTAACAGTGCAAAGTACTCTATACATACATAAACTGTGTATTTTCTGAGTCAGAGATAAAGAAGGAAACACTTCATTAAAATGTTGTAATGACATCAGCACTGCAACGTTTACTTGTGAGCATTATGTCATGTTTCAAGTGATGTTTTAACAATTTACCTAGTCTATGTCTTAAGAATTCCTTTCATATATGAAAGAAATCACAGTGTAAGAGTCAGACTGGTATCTTCACAATCCACGACTATTCAAGGTTGCATGGATCAGTCACATCTTTGAATGTAAATCACAAAAACAGGGTATTGATTTCTCAAATAGGGTCTATATTAGAAGAACGTGAAGGATTCATTGAATGATAGGTTGCAGGAACAGCAAGCCTGGTGAAGTTGACAAGTGCCAGGATTTTGCACTAGAATTTAAGGCGTAAGAGCAAGAGCATGTTTTAGAATACCTCAGGTCTTCCTTTTCCTCCTTCAGGATTCAAGGTCCTTAGAGTGAACGTCTGATTAGCTAAATCTACCAGTAGACATGTATGGATGTGAGAGTTGGACTGTGAAGAAGGCTGAGCACTGAAGAATTGATGGTTTTGAACAGTGGTGTTGGAGAAGACCCTTGAGAGTCCCTTGGACTATAAGGAGATCCAACCAGTCCATTCTGAAGGAGATCAACCCTGGGATTTCTTTGGAAGGAATGATGCTAGAGCTGAAGCTCCAGTACTTTGGCCACCTCATGCGAAGAGTTGACTCATTGGAAAAGACCCTGATGCTGGGAGGGATTGGGGGCAGGAGGAGAAGGGGACGACAGAGGATGAGATGGCTGGATGGCATCACTGACTCGATGGACGTGAGTCTGAGTGAACTCCGGGAGTTGGTGATGGACAGGGAGGCCTGGCGTGCTGAGATTCATGGGGTCGCAAAGAGGTGGACACGGCTGAGCGACTGAACTGAAGTAGAAACAAAATCAGTTAACCTACAGAGCTTTTTTAGTCAGATGAAGGCACTACACCATCAAAAATGCTTAAAACAAGGAATTATTCCTCAAGGAGAAGACAATGGAAGAAGGGACTGAGATGGGGATGGCATGAGAAGGACAGACCCCAACTTGAATAATATCCCCAAATGTGAGTAAAATCTGAAATGCATGAGTGCTGTGTGTGTGTGTTTGTGTGTATCGGGTGGTGGCTTTTTCTTTTCATAAGAATAATGCCTGAATGCTTGTATAAAATAGCTGCATATAAATATATCAATTTCCAAATGGTCGAAGGAATCAAAATGTTAGGTAAAGTATGTGTTTAGAGTCAGGAGGCCGCGATTGAAGTCCTATGTTACTTTTAATCTATGACATGGAGCATTTGATTTTGCTTCATCATCTTTAGGTGCTTTAGGTGAAGGATAGGATTTATATAAAAATGACATCATGAAATGTTGTTAGATGAGGATATTCTATGTGAAAGCTGTTTCTAAAATATAGAACACCCATAAAGTTACTTTTTCATTATTCAGATTTCTTGGTTCTAACAAAGGAGGCTAATTCTTTTTTTTCTTTTTTTTCCCTCTCCTTTTAAACACAGATCATCTGAACTTCCTCAAGAGAAGAACTCTTAAACAGGCCTCTAAAGACTATGAAACATTTTCCTTTGGCTGAGAAAGAAGTGTCAGTAGAACTGAAGAAGCCGTGAAGAAAATGAATATATATATTTTTAAATGGAACAATTATCTTAACTAGTAAAGAAAGTTGGATTCATAATTTTAGCTCTAAGCAAAGGTGAGGCTTAGTAATTTTTATTTACACCTTTAAAAGGTCTGTATGTTTTGTCCTTTATATGACTTTTCCCAATTAGTGACCACACAATTGCACTCATCTCACGTGCTAACATGGGCATATTTTATATACCTCCCTGTGAGGAATTTTATAAATTGTTTATTATTTTTCTTTTCCAGAAAAAGAGCTTATAAGTCTCAGATTTCCCCCTCTTCCATGTGTCCCTTATTACTCTTCCCTGAGGGCTTTCTTACCCCCTGCCCTCCAACTTGAGGCCTAGCTGGGATGGTTCTTGCACTCATAATTGAAAATTAATGATAAGAAGCAGCCCCAAACCAAACCATTCCCTTTCCCCCTGCTCAGTCCAAGAAGTATACAATGCAGATTTTATTTCAGGGACTGAGAGGTGATTAATAGTCATAAGGCCCTGACACTGGCTTCAGATAAGTGGTATAGTCTGGCAGGAACGCAAATATGTGGACACCACTCCCATTAATCTCTGAACACCACATGGAAAGGAACAAGTCTTTGCAAGGCCTTTATAAAGGGAGTTATTATTATGAGGCCAACTTTTCTATAAAGAAAGAATAATTTGTAGCCTCTGTGAACCTTCCCCGGGACCAAAGAAGTGACTACACTCTACTTATAAAAGATTTCTCTCCAAATGAGAAGATATAAATGGAGTGTGAGGGTGAGTAATAAGAAAGCTAAAGTATGAAGAGGCTGACAATGAAACCTATGGAGTTGTTGCTCCTTGACTGTGAGCGCGGGGCTGGCCAGGGGCTGGCCAGGGCTGGCCAGGGGCCACGGCTTCGCCATTGCCCCACCGAAGCTCACAGATGGCCTTCCGTCTGTGTTGAGTGAATGGATTAGTGGAAAGCTTGCATTTTCCAGGATGTGACGCTCATCTTTGAAAACTGATAAAAGGAAGACAAAAATGGGACTGTATCTCTGCCATCTTTGAAATTACAACTTTGATATTGTTATTAAACATTGAATGGTCACTTTTGCTATTTGTTGTACAATGATTTTTATAATATCATTAAGCAATGCCATGTTCGTCCACCCATAAAGCTACAAATACATGATCCTTTCTGATGATTGGCTCAACTTTTTTTTTTTTTTTCTGAATAACCTCTTCTCACTGGTGCCTTGTATGGAGTATGTACTTCATTTTCTATATTGATAGATGTTGCAATGATATGTTTAGATACTTTCTCTGTGATCAGCCTGTGAATTCTTTGAGGTGTTGATCACGACATGCAATTCATGCTTTTCCTAGCATGGCCTCGAACAGGTATTGAGTAAATGTTCCTTCAATTTTAAACAACATTTATATGAATAAATTACCTGGAACCCAGTTTTGCTTCTTGCCTTGACTTAGTGATTTGTAAGAAAAAAGGTAACAGTTAAAAATATCGCTTTGAATGGGATGGTCTTGTTCTGGATGGGGCCTCTCTATTCCTTTGATGGGAAATGGATATTTATCTCGGTAGGGGGGCTATATAAAAATTGATTTCCCCTTTCACTCATCTCTAGACATGATTCTTTATCCCAAATAAAAGCATAGGGCTTCTGCTGAGTTGGAGATGACATAACATTATTCCTATTTAACGCTGATAGTTCTGAGAGAATAATTAGACACAAAGTCCCATATTTTCAGAGATAGAAAATTTTTAATGTTTTATAAATAATTTTTTATCTAAATTCTATTTCTATTTATTTACACTCTGAGAATAAGGCCAACGTTTTAACTACTTTACACAGTCAGCTAAAACTTTCAACACTGACTAAACAGATCTACAAATTAAATTAAAATCAACTGGAAGCATTAAAAAAAAAAAAAAGAAAAAACTTGAAATCTAAAAAAAAAAAAAGATACAAATGAACTTATTTGCAAAACAGAAACAGACTCACAGACTCTGAAAGCAAACTTATTGTTACCAAAGGGCAAAGATGGTGTGGGGAGAGAGGAATAAATCAGAAGTTAAGGATTAGCATATACCCAGTATTATATATAAATTAGATAGTCAACAAGAATATGCTGTATAACATAGGAAATTTTACTTAATATTCTTTAATAACCAACATAGAAAGTCTTACAAATTATATATATCTTATATATATATGTAAGCGAACCACTTTGCTGCACAGCAGAAACAAACGCAAGATTGCAAATCAACTACATACAGTATTAAACTAAAACAACTTGCATTGGGGAATATTTTCTAATAAAATTCATTCTAACAAATACAGAAAATTTCATAAAGTCTGCTTTAAAAACATTAACAAAATAAAATCTCCATAAGCATCACCCAACTTAAGACACTTCCAGTAACTGAGGTGCTTTCTACAGGCTGCGTTTGGGTCACATATCCTTCCCTTCTAGTCCAGGATAATCAGTCTCTTGGTTTTGTGATTTATTTTATAATTCTATCACCTAAGCCATAACCATATACTATATATAATTTAAAATATCCAGCTTCGAGACTTTATGCAAATATAGTCAGATGGTATACCTGTATTTTCCTATTACTCATTTATTTTCCTCAACATAATGCTGATAAGTTTAAGTAATGTTGGCAGTTGTAACTATAATTTCTTCATTTTCATTGCTGTTTAGAATTATACGACTAGATCATAGTTTATTTGCTTTCATTAACATTTTATTTATTTTTGGATATCTCAAACATGCTTTTATTTATTTTTTATTGAACTGTAGTTGACTTACAATATTAGTTTTTTTCTTTAATCTTTATTTTTTAGTTTGTTTTGGTTTACAATACTGTATTCGTTTTGCTATACATTGACATGGTTTTAAATGTACAACATAGTGACTGAATATTTTTATTGACTATTCTCCATTTGAAAATACTATGAAACAATGGCTATATTTCCTTACGCTGTACAACATATCCTTGTTGCTTATCTGTTTAATACAAAGAAGTCTGTATATATAGCAGTGCCCACAGGACTGTAAAACGTCAGTTTTTATTCCAATCCCAGAGAAAGGCAATGCCAAAGAATGCTCAAACTACCACACAATTGCACTCATCTCACGTGCTAGCAAAGTAATGCTCAAAATTCTCCAAGCCAGGTTTCAATAGTAGATGAACCGTGAACTTCCAGATGTTCAAGCTGGTTTTAGAAAAGACAGAGGAACCAGAAATCAAATTGCCAACATCTACTGGATCATCGAAAAAGCAAGAGAGTTCCAGAAAAACATATATTTGTGCTTTATTGACTATGCCAAAGCCTTTGACTGTGTGGATCACAATAAACTGTGGAAAATTCTGAAAGAGATGGGAATACCAGACCACCTGACCTTGAGAAACTTATATGCAGGTCAGGAAGCAACAGATAGAGTTGGACATGGAACAACAGACTGGTTCCAAATAGGAAAAGGAGTACGTCAAGGCTGTATATTGTCAACCTGCTTATTTAACTTATACGCAGAGTACATCATGGAAACGCTGGGCTGGAAGAAGCACAAGCTGGAATCAAGATTGCCAGGAGAAATATCAATAACCTCAGATATGCAGATGACACCACCCTTATGGCAGAAAGTGAAGAGGAACTAAAAAGCCTCTTGATGAAAGAGAAAGAGGAGTGTGAGAAAGTTGGCTTAAGGCTCCACATTTAGAAAACTAAGATCATGGCATCTGGTCCCATCACTTCATGGGAAATAGATGGAGAAACATTGGAAACAGTGTTAGACTTTATTTTTCTGGGCTCCAAATTCACTGCAGATGGTTACTGCAGTAACCATGAAATTAAAAGGTGCTTACTCCTTTGGAGAAAAGTTATGACCAACTTAGACAGCATATTAAAAAGCAGAGACATTACTTTGCCAACAAAAGTCTGTCTAGTCAAGGCTATGGTTTTTCTAGTAGTCATATATGGATGTGAGAGTTGGACTGTAAAGAAAGCTGAGTGTCAAAGAATTGATGCTGTTTTTAATCATTTTTTTTAATTGGAGGCTAATTACTTTACAATATTGTGGTGGTTTTTGCCATACAGTCACATGAAGCATGTGTTCCCCATCCTAACCCTCCCTCCCACCTCCCTCCCCATCTCATCTCTCAGGGTCATCCCAGTGGACCAGCCCTGAGCACCCTGTCTCATGCATCTAACCTGGACTGGCGATCTGTTTCACATATGTTAATATACATGTTTCAATGCTATTTTCTCAAATCATCCCACCCTCACCTTCTCCCATGGAGTCCAACCATCTGTTCTTTACATCTGTGTCTCTTTTGCTGTCTCACATACAGTCATCATTACCATCTTTCTAAATGATGCTTTTGAACTGTGGTTTTGGAGAGACTCTTGAGGGTCCCTTGGACTATAAGGAGATCTAACCAGTCCATCCTAAAGGAAATCAGTCCTGAATGTTCATTGGAAGGACTAATGCTGAAACTGAAACTCCAATACTTTGGCCACCTGATGCGAAGAGCTGACTCATTTGAAAAGACCCTGATGCTGGGAAAGATTGAAGGTGGGTGGAGAAGGGGACGACAGAGGATGAGATGGTTGGATGGCATCACTGACTCAATGGACATGAGTTTGAGTAAGCTCCGGGAGGTGGCGTGCTGTGCTCCATGGGATTGCAGAGTTGGATGTGAATGAGTGACCAAACTGAATTAAACTGAACTGATACACCTACCTTGCCCTTCCTCCTTTCCTCAACCCATGGCAACTACTAGCTTGTATTCTATATCTGTGAGTCTGTTTCTCTTGTGTTATATATATTCATTTCTTTTATTATTTAAATTCCAAGTATAAGTGATGACAGAATATGTGTCTTTCTCTGCCTGACTTATTTCACTAAATAGGCCCTATTTCTGATGGTATTTAAATGTTATTCAGTCTTTCACCAGTAAGTATGATTCTAGCTACAGGGTTTACTAGACGCCTTTTATTGGATTCAGGAAGTTTTCTTTTTGTCTGATTTGAAGAATTTTTAGGAGGCACTAGCAGTAACGGAGAAGGCGATGGCACCCCACTCCAGTACTCTTGCCTGGAAAATCCCATGGATGGAGGAGCCTGGTAGGCTGCAGTCCATGGGGTCGCCAAGAGTCAGACACGACTGAGCGACTTCCCTTTCACTTTTCACTTTCATGCATTGGAGAAGGAAATGGCAGCCCACTCCAGTGCTCTTGCCTGGAGAATCCCATGGACGGAGGAGCCTGGTGGGCTGCCGTCTATGGGGTCGCACAGAGTCGGACACAACTGAAGTGACTTAGCAGCAGCAGCAGCAGAAGCAGCATTAAAGAACTGCCTGCATGGCAACCCACTCCAGTTTTCTTGCCTGGAGAATCCTATGGACAGAGGAGTCTGGTGGGCCACAGTCCTTGGGGTAACAAAGAATCAGACGCTGAGCGACGACTTACGAAGCATAGGTATTGAATTTTACCAAATGATTTTCTGCCACTATTGGCAAAATTATATGTTTTTATCCTTTTTATCTTTGGGATTATAGATTACATTGATTGATTTTAGAAAAATCATCAACCTTGCATACATGAGATAAATTCTAATTGGGTATGATGTAATTTCCTTTTTTCTATTTTATTGGATCAATTTGATAATACTTCATTAAAGATTTGCTTCTATATTCAGGAGAAATATTAAATTCAATTCAAGAGTATTTTTTGCTTTTTTTTTATATCTTGTTTGAATTTGATATCAAGGCAATGCTGTTTAGAAGTGTTCCTTCTTTTTCTATTCCTGGAAGAGATTGTGTAAAGTTGAAACTATTTCTTTTTTCAAAGATTTTGTATCATTCACCAGCAAAACTATCTGACTAGGGATTTCTCTTTGAGCAGATTTAAAACTAAAAGCAAAATTTGTTTAATAGTTACAGGACTGTTTATGTTATTTTATTTGGGGTGAATTTTTATAGTTCACGGGATTTGAAGAATCTGTCTGCTTTGAGTTGATGAATATCTGTGCAGACAGTTGTTTCTAGCACTCCCTTGCATGCATGGGTGCTCAGCTGTGTCCACTCTCTGCAACCCCATGGACTACACAACCCACCGGGTTCCTCTGTCCACAACATTTTCCAGAAAAGAATGCTAGAGAGGGTTGTCCCTGCCTCCTCCGGGAGATCTTCCCAACCCAGGCATTGAACCCAGGTCTCCTGTGTCTTCATGTTGCACGTGTGTTCATTACCACAGAGCCATTTGGGATGTCCTACCTTTTATTTCAGATCTTAATAATTATTCTTTATCCTTTCTTTCTAATAAAACTAGTTTTATTGATCTAGTAAGGAGACCAATCATATTTTCACTAATTCTATTGTGTATTGTCTTAAATTAGCATTGTATTTATATTTTCATTCTTACCTTCCGTCTATATTTTATTATAATCACTCTTTTTTAAAATTAGCTTCTGCAGCATAGGTCATTAATTGGACACATTTTTCGTATTTAACATGAGTTTTTAAAAACTATATCTTTCTTTTAAATACATTTCTTTCTGTGCATTTGTTTATCAAAAGTATGTGAAGTTTTTTAAGATATATCTTTATTATTATTTAATTCAACATACTTTCTAATATGGCTAATAGTTTATCACTCGTGAGTCTTTAAGTGTGTGATGCTCAATTTCCAAACATTTCTAGTTTTTCTCAATACTGATTTAATTATCTTCCTCTGGTTTTCCTTATTTGTGATGTTCAGTTCAGTTCAATTCAATTCAGTCACTCAGTCGTGTCCGACTCTTTGCGATCCCATGAATCGCAGCACGCCAGGCCTCCCTGTCCATCACCAGCCCCTGGAGTTCACTCAGATTCATGTCTATCGAGTCCGTGATGCCATCCAGCCATCTCATCCTCTGTCATCCCCTTCTCCTCCTGCCCCCAATCCCTCCCAGCATCAGAGTCTTTTCCAATGAGTCAACTCTTCACATGAGGTGGCCAAAGTACTGGAGTTTCAGCTTTAGCATCATTCCTTCCAAAGAAATCTCAGGGCTGATCTCCTTCAGAATGGACTGGTTGGATCTCCTTGCAGTCCAAGGCACTCTCAAGAGTCTTCTCCAACACCACAGTTCAAAACCATCAATTCTTTGGCGCTCAGCCTTCTTCACAGTCCAACTCTCACATCCATACATGACCACAGGGAAAACCATAGCCTTGACTAGACGGACCTTAGTCGGCAAAGTAATGTCTCTGCTTTTGAATATACTATCTAGGTTGGTCATCACTTTTCTTCCAAGGAGTAAGCGTCTTTTAATTTCATGCCTGCAGTCACCATCTGCAGTGATTTTGGAGCCAAAAATAAATAAATAAATAAAGTCTGACACTGTTTCTACTGTTTCCCCATCTATTTCCCATGAAGTGATGGGACCAGATGCCATGATCTTCATTTTCTGAATGTTGAGCTTTAAGCCAACTTTTTCACTCTCCTCTTTCACTTTCATTAAGAGGCTTTTTAGTTCCTCTTCACTTTCTGCCATAAGGGTGGTGTCATCTGTATATCTGAGGTCATTGCTATTTCTCCCAGCAATCTTGATTCCAGCTTGTGTTTCTTCCAGTCCAGCGTTTCTCATGATGTACTCTGCATATAAGTTAAATGAGCAGGGTGACAATATACAGCCTTGACGTACTCCTTTTCCTATTTGGAACCAGTCTGTTGTTCCATGTCCAGTTCTAACTGTTGCTTCCTGATCTGCATACACCTGTGGTCCCTCCTCAATGCCACCTTCTCAGAGAAGTCCTCCTTAATGACCCTGTATAAACCAGCATAGCCCTCCCCAGCTGCCCGCATCACTTCCTAGATCCCTTGCAGGGCTTTGTTTTTCTTTGTATAATTTGTTACTTTCATGTAAGGTGGTTCATCCCTTTCCCAAAGCTGGACCCCTTAGCAGAGGCCTGAGACCATCTAGGAGAAGGTTTTCTCCTAATTCACACAATGCATGCTCAGTCACTTCAGTCGTGTCCAACTCTGCAACACCATGGACTGTAGCCAGCCAGGCTCCTCTGTTCATGGGATTCTCCAGGCAAGAATACTGGAGTGGGTTGCCATTTCCTTCTCCATAATTTACACAAAGTTTCTGCCTATTCCCTAAGCTATCTGCCTTTTTCTAACTTGCAGAGACATCGGTGTTTACTACAGCCCTATGTTTTTCTTCACCTGGTAGAACAGAAGCTCCAGGAGAGCAAAATATTCATTGCTTTGCCTGCTGTTGCTTGCCTAAGGCTTAAAAAGAGCAGTGTCAGGCACATGGTAGGCATTCAGTAGGTATTTTTCCTTAAGAGATGGACAGATACATGGAGAAACGCTCAAGTAAATGGAGTGCAAACAGCCTCATGTGTGTGACTGAGACTACAGATGGGACACCAAGGGCGCTCACAAGAAAGACATCCAACCCTGCCTTGAGAGGCCGGAAAATGTGTTTTAAGAAATTACAGTCCATGAGAAAGTCTATTTGGATTTCCTTGTCCTCAAGTTTCACAGTTCCTGGGTTTGGAATAATCTGGAGATAATCACATTTGATTGGGGATTGGAAGGCTGTAGAAGGAACCAACTGCACATGGTTGGTTCCTCTATGTGATTTCTGCAATAGCAATGCTTAATCAGGATAAAGAGAGGAACTTTGCGTGAACAGGCTGTATTAATAAAAGCACTGTCCCAGATTACTAGCATTTCAATTCAGTCAGTAAACTGAACTGAAGCACACCTACTATTGAGACAGAGGGAAAGGGCAAGACACAAATGCTTGATGATGGAGTGAGGCTGTTGGGATGCAATAAAGACCAGCTGGAACCAGCTGAAACCAAGGTGGCTTTAAGAGTAGCCGGGTCATTGATCTTTTCTCATTATACCTTCATTGTAATACTAGAAATCACACCCTTTATGCCATGCCAGTTCAGACGTGGGCCATAAAAGGCCAAAAAGTAGGCAGTGGCCTAGTTCCTGGGAAATCCCTATACTGGTGGCTCAGACGGTAAAGAATCTGCCTGCAATGCAGGAGACCCAGGTTGGGAAGATCCCCTGGAGAAGGGAATGGCAACACACTTCAGTACTCTTGCCTGGGATATCCCACGGACTGAGGAGCCTGGTGGGCTACAGTCCATGCGATCACAAAGAGTCAGACACGACTGAGCGACTAACACTTCCTGAAATAGCAAGAGCCTCCCTATGAAATTACTTAGACCATAAAATCCTATGGCCCCGTGCCCTGAGGTTGCTCTCACTGAGCTGACTGCATTCTACCTATGGAATGTGTATCTCTCTAAATAAAATTGCTTTCCCTTTACTGTGGCTTGCTCTTGAATTCTCTCTTGCACTAAGCCAAGAACCCTCGCTTGGCAGTCCATCCTAAGGATTCCTGCAGACTCCAGGACGTGGTGATATTTCCCTCTCCTGCAGCTCCATAACTAAGCTTACATTTGTGGCCAAGGTTGAAATGCAAGGAAAGAAAAAAAGTCACGGAGGTTTAGAATTCTAAGAGTCTTCAAGTTCTTCTCATCTGATTTCTAATTTTACAGATGAGGGCAACATGCTTCTGGTTATAACTAATTAAATGGAGATGGCACCAGAGTGCTGGCTTTAGGAACGAGGCTTCAGTGGCTGTTCCAGCACCTCACTTCCCCTCACGAGGACCAGCAAAGCAAGAGTTCAGGAAAGAGAAGTTATATTACTCTTGGAAACAACCTCATAGGCACTTCCAACAATGACAGAACACTAAAACTCTTCAATGAAGACCAACTTGTAACAAGGGTAAGGGAGATGTGAACAGAGAACAGGAAACAAGTTCTTCCTTTTTATCTTCATACATGTTAAATATTATTCATAGAATCACAAAAATCTCTGGTTTACCCTCACAGAATCCTGGAACTGGAAGGGGTTTTAGAAAGCAAGTGGTGCAAATACTCTCACAGTAGAGGCGAGAAAATCGAGTCCCCTAGACTATGACCTACCCCAGGGCACAGAGTCCAAAGCAGAACTCCGCCATTTCAAAGCCCAGATCAGTGCTCTCATCGTAGTTTCATGCTGAGGATTCTTTTAGGAAACAGAGAATAAGACAGAGAATAAAGCAAGTGAGGTCTTTCTGCAATTCTGGCTCAGGAGCTTGAGGGTAAACTTATGGGATATTAAAGCAAACTCACTTAAACAGCTCCTCCAACCTAACTCCAGAAAGGCTATCTTGGCATCCTGGACCAACAGCAATTAAACTTCAACCAAGGAACCGGAAAGAACAAACACTAAATGTAAACACCACCTGTCAAGTTCTTGGTAAATATTTTCCTTTTCTCTCTACTGAGCTTGCTCGTTTTTGAAAAGGAGAGGACATACCAGTTCCAATTTGACTTGTCATAGGCCCCTAACTCATTGTGGGGTTCATGACAACTCCTTAAACACAAGGCTACTTGAGCCAGTGCCATTTATTTGTGTACTGACCACAACTGCCCCTTCTCCCGGCAGATCTAAATGTTTTCACTGTGTGTCTTTCAGGCCACTGAAGGTGGGTAGGATAAAGCTACATGGTGTGTAACTTTGCACTATGTAGTGTTTGCCAAGTGTGCCCTGCACCCTGGAAAACATTCTCTGAACTGCCAATCATTAGCAAAACTAGTGGACCATTTCTTAAGCAACCGACTCCCTACACTCCGCTCCCCTACTCACGTGTAGCGCGAATTTTACCAGGAGAGGCAACACAGACGGTGCCAGCACCGTCAATAGTTCTGAGGCTTTCCTCCTCGTGCCCCAGAGACAGAACACCCGGGGAACTGCGGGGTGCAGGGAGCGCGGGAGGCCCAATACAGCCTGGGTACATCTCGGCTTTGAACAAGGTCGTGGAGCCCAAGGCCCCATTCCATCCTTCGATGGGATTTATCGCCTCTTTCCGGGCCTTCATCTCCGAGAGGTAAAGCCAAATTGAGAAAAACAATAGTAGGCGGTGGAGCTGTAGGAGAGGGAAGTGTCAAGACGAGACTCGGGACGCCCTCATCTCGCCAGAGAGGACCGGAAAGCCTCCGCGGCGGCAACAGCGGTAGTCGGCTGGGGCAGCCCCGCATTCCGCAGGACCGGAAGTGCCCGCGTCGCCATGGCTACAGGCGCGGACGCTAAACGCCGCCCGCAGCATTCCGTTCCTATGGTGACACCATTGTCTCCAGAGCCAAAACCCCGGCGGCGAACGCGGAAGGCAGAGCTAGCTGAGCGTCTCGCTCCCGCAGGCAACCTGTGGCGCCTTGAACGAGGTCCGCAGAGGCCAGTACACTGAAGCGCCCCGCGGAAATCGAGCAGAGGGTGCCAGGAAAGCTAGTTCCGTGCCTTCTGCCCTCCGCCAGGTACCCCGCGACACTTGCCTCTCGGCCACCCTCGCCCTCTCTTCCGGCCAGGGCCTCTGCGGCCTGTGCACCCCTGACAAGAAGCCAGGGGGAACCTCCGACGGTGCTTGAAATGTGGTGTTTAGGTTTACGAAGGCGAGACATCTGCAGAAAAGAAAACGATCTGCACTGGAGAGAGGGGCCAGAATTTGGTGTTACAGTTCAGGGCCATGGGAAACCTCACAGGAACAGAATTTAGGAGATTGAGAAGTCAGAACCTCTCTCCCTGGCCACAGTTATACATATATATATATATATATATATATATATATATATATATTTCGGAGAAGGCAATGGCACCCCACTCAGTACTCTTGCCTGGAAAATCCCATGGATGGAGGACCCTGGTGGGCTGCAGTCCATGGGGTCACTAAGTTGGACATGACTGAGTGACTTGACTTTCACCTTTCGCTTTCATGCATGGAGAAGGAAATGGCAACCCATTCTAGTGTTCTTGCCTGGAGAATCCCAGGCTGCCGTCTATGGGGTCCCACAGAGTTGGACACGACTGAAGTGACTTAGCAATATATATATTTATGGGTGTGTGTGTGTGTGTATGTTTGGACCTCTCCCCCTGGCAACAGTTTGTGTCTGTGTGTTTGAACCTCGCCCCCGGCCACAGTGTGTGTGTGTAGCGGGGGGGCGGTCTTAGTTGCTGCACTCAGGATCTTCACTGCAGCCTGCGAAATCTAGTTCCCTGACCAGGGATTGAACCTGGGCCCTCTGCATTGGCAGTGTGGAGCCACTGGACCACCAGGGAAGTCACTGGCTACAGTTTTGAAAGTAGAGAATAGAAAGACAAATTAGTGAATCTTCTCTTCTAGTCTTTGGGTGCAGCCTTAGTCAGAGACCTACTCAGGGCTCAGGGAGAATGCGTGATTTTCTGCAGGGTGAAATTAGGAGAGACTTGGTGGGTGCTAATGTTCATAAATAATTGCATTCCATTTGGATTGGATTTAAGCAACGGGGATAGCCCTGAGCATTCAATTTAGAACATAATATAAATCATTTTTTTCTTTTTTTGCCATCAGTTTTCACTATTTCCTCCATCAGTTAATGACAGCAATCAAAATAGATGCATGTGTTTTAGCTCCTTAACTAGGATCACCTACTAAATAGTGAGACGTCTCTAGGGACATGAAGAATTAACAAACACACTATTAGTGTGTTAGTCGTGAGAGCTGATCATCTGCAAAAACAATAACTGACTTGAGTAGGAGATCACAGTTTCCATGATTCAGGAGATGTAAATGTGTTGGCTTAAGGGGTAAGAAAGGTCGGAGATTTGGGAGGTAATGTGGAGTAAAAGTTAAACAATAGAAATTTAACTCAGGGATTTAATTTGGCAAATGTCTTTAATTTCTGCTTTCCAGGTTCACCATTCATGAGTGTGTGTGTAGTCTGTTTGTGGATTTAGGATGGGTTATGTATTTGGGCAGTTTCAGTTTCATGCTAATAGCATCCATTAGAGGGAAAATAGACTTCTAAGTGTTTTCTTCCAAAGCTAACCTCACATGTGATTCTTGGTAGGAAGAAGATGCGAGCCAGCCCCATCCGCATCCCAACTGTCACCAGTGACACCGACTGGGACTTCTGCTTCCATCTGTAAGTGCCACAGAATCTTAGCATCACTTTCCACTGGCCTGAAACACTGGGACCTTCACTTTTTTAAAAATATGAAAAGACTTTGTTTTTCAGTGTTTACATTTTATGTTCTTTAAAAGTCTGTTCAAATTTAGTAGACATATTTATTACATTTTTTTTACTTTGTATTGAAGTATAGCTAATTAACAATGTTATAATTTCAGGTGGACAGTGAAGGGACTCATCCATACATATACATGTATCCATTCTCCCCTAAACTCAATTCTTCTCCCATTCAGACTGCCCATAACTGAGCAGAGTTCCCTGTGGGACCTCCACTTAAGGCCAATCTTGGTGAGAAGCTTTACATGCATGTTATAGGGAAGATTGAGATTCTGTGTTGTTTTCTAATAACAGTTCTGCTATAATGTACTTATGCAACCTATACACGGGCTTCCCTGGTGGCCCAGTGGTAAAGAATCTGCCTGCCAATGCAGGAGAGTGAGTTCAATCCCTGTTTTGGGAAGATACCCTGGAGAGGGAAATGGCAACACACCCCAGTATTTTTGCCTGGGATATCCCAGGGACAGAGGAGCCTACAGTCCATGGGGTCACAAAGAGTTCAAGAAGACTTAGTTGGAACACGCACACATGCAAAATATGCAAGATGGAAGAGAAATGTTTGTTCCTAATTTAAGGGAGTTTTCGACTTTTTTTTTTAAGGATAATTTTAACAAGATTGGTAAAGTCATGGAGAATTAAAATGTTAATGAGCAAATTGAAATTGTTTCATGAAATAGTCTCTCAGTCGTGTCCAACTCTTTGCGACTGCATGGACCACCAGGCTTCTCTGTCCCTGGGATTCTCCAGAAAAGAATTCTGGAGTGAGTAGCTATTCTCTTCTCTAGAGGATCGTCCCAACTCAGGGACGTCCCAACCCAGGTGTCCCACATTTCAGGCAAATTCTTTGCTGTCGGAGCCATCAGGGAAGCCCTTCATGAAACAGACAATAAGTAAATTATGTACACCCATGGCAGATTCATGTCAATGTATGGCAAAACCAATACAGTATTGTAAATTAAAAAAAAAAATAAAGAGCACAAAAAAAAAATTTTACATCATAGCAACTAATACTTATTGAGCAAATACTATGTGCCAGGCACTGTTCTAAGTACTTATATATATTAACTCAATTAATTTCTCCAACAACTCTGTGAGGGAGGTACTGTAATTACCCCATTTTTTAGATGAAGAGTATGAATTAAAGAAAGGTTGGGCAGTTTGCCCAAAGTCACATAGCTAGTAAGTGCTGTTCAAACTGGGCAGTTGACTTCAGGGTCTGTTCTTTAACCACTTCTCCATACCAGGGCTTTTCAACCTTGACACTATTGACATTTTAGATTAGATAATTATTTGTTGTGGGGCTGTCCTGTGCATTGTAACATCCTTGGCCTCTACCTATGAGATGTCAGTAGCTCCGCCCCAGTTGTGACAAAATAATCTCCTGACATTGCCAAATATCCCCTGGGAGCAATATCACCCTTGGTTGAGAACCATTGCTCTATACCAGTGCTATCAAGGAGAAATATAATGCTAGCCAAAAATCTAATATTAAATTTTAAGTAGCCATATTAAAATAATAAAAAGAAACAGGTTCATGTAAATACTATATATCAATATATATAATATTATATAAAATAATTAATGAAATATTTTTCTTCATATTAAGTCTCTGAAATTCGGTGTCTATTTTACACTGCAGCAGATCTCAGTTCAGGCCAGCTACATTTCATGTGCTTAACAGCCAAGTGTGTCTAGTGGTTAACATGTTAGTGTAATTCATTCTGTACCATCTTATAAAATATTTTAAGGATTATATAACTATAAAAATTGAAGCTAAAAATGTAGAGTTCAGGAATTTTTCTGGTGGTCCAGTGGTTAAGAATCTGTGTTTCAGTGCAGGGGAAATGGGTTCAAACCCTGGTCTGGAAATTAAGATCCCACATTCCCCCCAGAGCAACTGAGCCCACTCATCACAACTGGAGAGTTTATGCACCAAAACGAAAGATCCTGCATGGTGCAGTGAAGAACCTGCATGCTTCAACTAAGACCCAATGTAGCCAAATAAATGATAAAATTAATATTTTTTAAAAAAAGAAAAAATGTTGAGTGCATAGTAGAGTATCTTGGAAATAGTCAGATAATTCATATGTAATTTTACTAGTAAGAATTCACATTTATGATGGCAATATATAGAATAAGTTAGAGACTGAGCAAGGCAGATCATTCATTTAACTTTTCTTTTTTTCAATGTTTTTGGTCATGCAGCACATGGGATCTTAGTTCCTAACCAGGAATCAAACCTGCGTTCTTTGCTTTGGAAGTGCAGAGCCTTACCCACTGGACCACCAAGGAAATCTCTGGCCTAATCTTTTTATTCTGACTATCCTTTGAGATATCTATCTGGTCAGTATTCTCCAGGTATCTTTCTTACCTTTCACAGCAACAAGTTCAAAGCTAGTTCAGGGCTTTGCCGTCTCACGTTATTTATCAAGACTTGAATGTTTCTTCTTCCTTTCAGGCCCTGCTATTAAAGCTTGGGCTTATTCTGGGCTTGTTTTTAATATCAAAAGTTAATAATATTTTTGGTGACCCCAATAGGTTGAACTTCTGCTCCAGGTATATGAAATATGCAGCCTAAGCAAGGTCTTCTGTTGAGGGACTAAGTTGTCTTTCTGTGAGTTTCTTGAGTTAGCCTTTCTTGCCACAGATTTCTTCTGTCATCAGTCTTTTTCAGGCATCTTGAAGACCTTACACTTCCTTTTTCCAGTCATTTGTTCATCATTAAACAAGCAGTTATTTTTTCCCACTGTGACCCAGGTATCAGGGTTTCTTAGAAACGAATGACACTCAGTCCCAGCCCAGGCGATTTTACTTACTAGGAAGTGAAGAAGACTCAGAAACAAAACAAATTTTGAAAAAGACTGTAGTGTGAGTCGCACTATAGTCAAAGTTGGAGGAAACTTTCGCAAGCCTGTAGAGGGTGTTTATACTACTACTCCAGTGCAATATTTCCAGCAGAGGTGACACTCCATTTGGGTCTTGGAGGAGTATGGAATTCACCAGGCAGAGATCAGGCAAGTTTAACTCCTATTTCCCAATTTCATGGCTCTGCCAGGCTTCTCTCCCTTTTCCATTGAGTTTTTGCACGTCGTCTGAAAGCACACTTCTGTTTGTGGGCTGAGTGCAGTCCTGCCAGGGCCTGGGCCTGGGCCTAAAGAAATGTTGCTGCCCTGTCCACATGGTTTACCCACATGCCTAAATAAATATAGGTTATTTAGAACAGAACTCTGGATGGATATTAACATGTCTTTATTTGAACCTGGTGTAAAAGTTTACATTTGACATTTATTTTCTTTCTAAATTTTCTCCTTTTTGTATTCTTACAGCTAGCATTCATTACTTATCTAATTAGTGGAAAAGGAACATAAAATTTATTTTGAAAACTATGCAATTGTTGAGCTTTTAAAAACTATCATGATTACAAAGGTGATTCTTTGGGGGAACTTATAATTATTTAAAATTTCTGTTGTTCCTCTTAAGATCTTAGAATTCTATTTCTTCTGGATCACTTTATGATTTTTCTGGTAGAGTTAGGATATGGTTATCTCTTTTGTTAACATAGGATTCACTCTTTTGACTTTATCACATCAATTACCCATTCATAATTATGTTTAGCACTGAAATCTGAGATTTACGTTGTCTGTGTGTATACTTGTGTGTATATGTGTGTATGTGTGTGTATGTGTGTGTAAGCGGGTCGGGTAGGGGTGCTGGGGAAGAGGGAGAAGATTTTTCAACGCACTCAGCTCTTTTTCCAACACATTTTTGGTTTATTTTTTTTTCCCCTAATAATTGAAAAGGTCATTTCTCTCCTGAATCTGCAATTGACCCAGTGTGTATTCCCCTCCCTTCTCCTTGGTGGGACCACATCCTCTTTAGTTAGGGTTTATGTTGAAGCTTTTAAGAAATTTGAAAGAGGACATGTGAAGTTCCAACCTCAAAATGTTAGTTCCCTTTACCTTATTTCACTGTGTCCATTTTTGCCCCTGGTTTGGATCACAATTTAGAACACTAGGAATCTTGGAGATCTTCCAGTTCAACATCCTGAAGTCATAGAGCTCATAAAATAATAATAGCCAATGTTAAAAGAGCACTTACTGAATAGCAGGCACTGTGCTAAGTGATTTATGAGTATTCTCTGACTTAATCCCATAACCTCCTCAGGTGAGTGTTCATACTGACTTCATTTTACAGAGAAACAGATTAATAACTTACTTAAGGTCTTATGGTTGGTAAGCCACAGAGTTGCAGCTAAGTGGGTAGTTCAACAATCTGTTTCATTTGAACCACTACATTGCTGTTCTAATTCTGGGTTTTGCAGATGATATGAGTTTGCTACCTGGCTTTATTCTTCAGGTCTGTTTTAAAGATCATATCCCCAGCCCCCAGTTGGGAGGACTCTGTCCTTCAGTGCAAGATATGCAAAGGTCACAGCTCACTCCATGTCCCTCTCTGGTACCCACAGGTCCCAGCAAACCAAGATCCCAGAATATCAGCGAACAGATGAGTCATCTCCCGCTAGTGGATCTAAAGAGAGTGAGGAAGACACCAAAGTCAAGGAGAAGGTCACAGACTGTATGTCTCATCCCAGAGAGAAACTGGCCCAATCCCAGAAGAGAATAGCTCAGCTGATTAAGGGGAAAAAGGTAAAATAAAAATTCACAAGGTTTCCCATTTTCAAATATATATGTCCATGATTAGAGAAACTCTTCCTTAACTTCAGACTGAAGGCCATGAAGTGAAGGAAGGTGTTAATATTTCTTTGTAAGTGGGAGAAAACAGAGCAGAGCAGAGTTGGTAGCCAGCCCACCTTCCATTTCCATACATGAGTCACTAAATACTTCCTTGGAGTATTTGTGCTCCTGGCTTTAAACTGAAAATTGATGTTGGGTCTTCCTGTTGCTGTGTGGTTCTTTTAATTAACAAACAGTTTTTGATTTCTCCTGAAAGGTTTCAGGATAATATCTTTTGGGCAACAGGAAGTCCAGGATAGTGAGGCAAGAGACTGAGAACAAGGGTAGCCAGGCACAGTCTAGACTCAGGCCTAGCAAGGATATGGTAAGATGCCTGTGGTTACAGTGGAATCCTAAGTAAACCAAAGGACAGGAAGTGGGTGGTAGCAGCAGAGGTCAGGGAGTCCAGGTATCCATTTCCAAGAGCAAAGCCAGGACTTGGGAACTGGGACCTCAGAGCAAGTGTTTAGGAGGAGTGTTCAAAGTCCAGGAACAGGAGACAGCCTGTCAGTGACCCTCGTGATTAACACACAGGCACCAGCCTGCTCCCAGAGCGTTATTATCAACAAAGAATTCTTATGCTGACTTACTGACTTCCTAGCCATTCCCAGACAAGGGAAAGAGTGATCTTAAAGTACTTGTGTGAAAGTCTGCAGATGGCTTAGGAAAGGCTAAGAGAGGCACCTCAGAGGACAACAGAAGTTGATACTTCCTTGGATAGATATATCTGTAAATTTACCTGTGTAAACTACCCAGAAACTTGGAAAGGACCATCATCCTGACCCATTAGTATTTCATGAGCCTAGGCTAGAATGATCAGTTCTAGAAAGACAAGTACCAACTGCCACAGAATGCAAGTGTGAGCTTCTAAGACTTGACAGCTCCTTGACCACTTTGGATAATGACGGAGATTGAGATTTAGGAGTTAAATCTTGCCCACCTCAGTTCTCACCGCCTTGAAGGACAGGAGGATTGGCGGTGGCAGAGGCAACGCTGGGCTGACCTCTGGAGCCCATACTGGTTGCCTCTGTGCCCAGGACAGGAAGTGTGGGGATGGATGAATACAGGATGACCAGAGCCAGGAAAGGACTCAAGGCTTTGGACTCTGATTCTAGGCGTTTAGCATGATATTATGCTTCCTCCTCAGAATAGAACTTAGTATTTACTGTGCGGTTAGCCCATGAAGAACACTCACATGTTCTGACTGAATGGCTGTTTTTAAAGCGTGAAGGGAAATGTCCCTCTCACATTGTTTGCTTCTGTGTGTTTGAGCTCAGAGGGATGAAACCTAAGGTGAGGAAGGATGTGGGGGTCACGGGGGTAAGAAGAGAGCAGTCCTTAGACTTCTCTGTGTGTCACTCTGTAAGGGGATTGCAGTCAGATAATACAGAACAGATTCAGATCCCTTTGATATTGACTCACTTTCCTCTAGAGTAATTCTGTAAGGTGAGTGGTATAGATCCCTAAGTAGAAAAGGAAGCTGGGACGCAGGGTGTCCTTGCCTGAAACCTCACAGTCAGTAAATGTCAGAGCCAGGATAAAAATTCCAGGCTTCCTAAAGTGCTGTTCCATCTCACCAGGAATAAATGCCTGACTTTGTCAATCACTGCAGCTACCTGGTGACTATGTATGTAAAGTTACTGACATCTATGCATTGAAGATGCATAGATGCACCAGGCTTCCCTGGTGGCTCAGAGGTTAAAGCGTCTGCCTCCAATGCGGGAGACCTGGGTTCGATCCCTGGGTCGGGAAGATCCTCTGAGTATTCTTGCCTGGAGAATCCCATGGACGGAGAAGCCTAGTAGGTTACAGTCCACGGGGTCGCAAAGAGTCGGACACGACTGAGTGACTTCACCTCACCTCACCTCACCTCATGCATTAAAGATGTAATTCTGTGATTTCTTAAGAGAGCTCTGCCCATCAGTTCTACAGGGCCAGGGACTCTTTCCACACCCCATCCTTATCTTTGCCAGTAGACAGATGATTTATTCAGCAAGTACTGAATGAGTGCCCTCCTCTGTGCATACAGTAGTGAACTTGAGGAATAAACTGTTCTTGAGGAACGTATTTTCTATTTGGGGAGACAGATCATAGACAAAAAATTTTAATTAATGGAATATCAGAGAGAGGTAAATGCCATGAAGAAAAAAAATTAAAATTGGTAATGGGGTATAGTAAGTGATGGGGTGAGAGGCTGTTTTATTAAAGTGACCAAGAAAAGCCTCTCTGAGGTAAACAAAATGAAAATGACACAAGAGGGTAATGATCTGTGAGAGTGTCCCAGGCTGGGGAACAGCAGGTGTACAAGCCCTGAGCTCGAAAGTAGTTTGCTGTATTCAGGAACATCAGATATATTTTAAAATCCAGATATACTTATGATCATAAATAATAATAAAAATTTAGAAGAAGGAGAAAAAGATGGAGGAGGAGAAGAAAAAGAATGACAAACACTTGGCTACTTGGTCACCATCGGCAGGTGCTAGTGAATGAACTCATTATTTGGAAAGCTGGTAAATTAAGGGAAAGAATAAAGTATATATCCTGTCCTTCTGTTGTGAACTGTACTGTTGGGTAACCAAGAAATAGATGAGGGGAGATTTCATTTTATAAAGTTATTCCAGCTAACATATGAAGAAGGAATGAAAGAATTAGGATATCATCATTCTATTATCTTTTATAGGTTTATTCATGTAGTTTTGCCTTCATCAGCAAGAGACAAGCAGAGATTAGGTGTCTTCTGATGGTAGAACATATGATGTAGTTTTGCTTGGGGGGAAAAAAAAGCTAAAGGTAACCAAAGTTCTAAATCCAATGACCAATATAAAGGCAGAATGGAGGATGGAAGGACGTGTTCAGTGACACCATAAGGATGTAGTCAATCCAGTTACCATCTTTGGGAAACACTATAAGCCAAATAACTCAGTTTCTTCTATAAATAATTTTCAATGAAAAAAATTAGAAATAAACATGGAACCCATGGATTAAAGGAGACTCTGGAAATAGATCTCAGTGTTTGGACAATCAAGCTGCCAACTATGAGGCAATTATTAGATTTATGGGACTAGGTATTTGACAGCAAGGAATCATTGTTAATATTTTGGTCCAATAATGATTTTGTGGTTCTGTTGGTTTGGCCCAAAAAGTTCATTCGGGTTTTCTCTGAGATGTTAAAGAAAAACCCAAATGAACTATCCTGCCAACCCAGTATTTCTAAGTCCATATCTTTTGGAGGTACTTATGAAATATGAGATGACCTGGTATCTTGGATGCTTCAGAGCCATAGAAGGAGAGGGTGGGTACATGCAGAGCATAGATATGAAACAAGACTGGCCATGCGTTGTTACTTGAGGAGCCAAGTGAGTCACTAGCCATTCTCATTTTTCACACTGTTAAAATTTTTCACAGTGAGAGGTGAAAATAAGTCCCTCTGGCTGTGATGTAGAAAGTTAACTATGGAGGGGCAGGGGTGGAGGCAGTAGGAGGGGCTGAGGTCACCCAGCTCATAGGTGAGGGTGGCTTGGCTTGGGTACGCATGGCAGGAATGAAGAGAAGAACTTAGCTTTAGGACTTCCTAGTAAGGTGGAGCCAGAAGGACTTGCTGGATTGGCTGTGGGATGGGAAGCCGGAGGAGGGAAAAAGACAGTGGATGCAGTCCTGCACGCCAGTGATGAGATGCGGGCCGGAGATTTTCCTCCTTTCCAGAAAGCGTGATGACTTGCTTGCTCTCTACAGAACATTGAAGCAAATAAGGAGCTGATTCGCTGTGTCATCCTTTCTCGGATTATTTTTGGGGAAGAACACTGGAAATGTGCACAGGCTTTGGCCACCCTGGCTTATGGCTACCTGACACTGAGAGGTACTCTGTTTCCCAGCTGGGCGTGGGTGGGTGAGCCATGCTGAGCACACACACAATTGCAGTGGGGGGTGAGGATGACCAGGGGAGGATCCATCCCCTCCCCAACGCACGGCTCGTCAAGAGAAGGGAAAGCCCACGGGTGAGGCAGGCAGTAGGATGGGGGACTTAGAGATGAAGATAATAATGAGGGAAAGAAGGCAGAGGACAAGAGGCTGAAGGACAAAATGGGGTAGAGGAAGCGGAGCCAGTGAGGAAATAGAAGAATCAGGAAGGGCCAACTCAGGGAAGCCAAGGGAGGAGAAGGCATTTCAAAAGACGCACAATGTGGTTTCGGCAGGTTCTGATGGCAGAGAGAAGTCAAATGGGGTGAAGGCTGAAGAGAGACCCATGGATTTGTCAATCAGCACATCACTGACAGTTGGCTTGACACCAACAAGTAAACTCCGTGGGCCCTGGGAGAGCCCAGATTCAGGAAGACAATTTAGGAAACTGTTTCTGAAATTCTGACTGGAGGTCAGGGCAACTTGAAACCAAGAGGAAGGAACCAGAAGCATTTGAGGGGGATGTTTGTCTGAACCGAGGGAAGGCAGACGCAGCCCCCTTTTCTTCGGAAAGATTACTGAGTGGGTCTGTGGAAGGAGGTTGGGCTTCATCTTCTGAAGTCAACACTTTCTATGAGCAGCCCCAGTAGACCTTGCGTTTTGCTTTTCCAGTTAGATTCCAAGCTGACTCAAGACAGGTAAGCAGGTCATGTCACAAAAGACGCCGGGGGCACTGCCCTCTTTTCCCTGCTCACAGTTCTTCCCGCCACATGCATGGGCAACCACATTTGAGTCACAGGTTAGAGGGGAAAAAAGTTTTCCTGTAAAGGAAGGTCTTTTTGTGTGTGTGTTTTTTCTTAATGGGAAAAGCAACTTCCTGGTTAAGTGTCCACATAATATAATAGTGCTCAACCTTGCACCCAGACTTTCTGAAACCTAGCCTAGAATTTTTCTAGGTTATGATCATGACCTTTCTTTTACAATAGCCCAGGGTCTTTTATTTCAGGTATAGGCTTTACCCAATTTCTTCACTTTAACTTTTTAAAAAGGTCTGTGGTCCTTCAAATAAAATAACAAAAGCTTTGAAAAATCACAAACCTTCAAGAGGGATGAATTCCACTTAGTTTTGATGTCATTAATTCTGCAACTGCTTCAAAATGGATAGAATTTATGAGCCAGGCTTCCATGTAGGCAGGACATATGCATCTGTGTGTGCTCATGCCTTGATGCAAATGTCCGTGTTTTATGGCCAGCAGACCTGCCTGCCTCATTTCCCTGTGAGCCTTTTCCAGTACTGGGGGAAGGGCTTCAAGCCAGAAGACTGATTTCTCTCAATAAACAATCTTGCAATATTTAATGAGACATTTGTATATGGGAGATGCTGTGAAGAGGACTCTGCGAACTATAAGGTACATAAGGCACAGTCTTGGCCTTTAGAGAATTTACAACCTCATGTAGAAGGTGAGCTACACATAGGCAACTATGATAAGAAGGCACCAGAAGGCACATGCTATGTGACTGGTTTAAATACAGGGCTTTGGGGATGCTGATGTTGTTCAGTTGCTAAGTTGTGTCTGACTCTTTCTGACCCTATGGACTGTAGCTTGCCAGGCTTCCCTGTCCTTCACTATTTTCCAGAGTTTGCTCAAACTCGTTTCCATTGAGTCAGTGATGCCATCCAACCATCTCATCCTCTTTCATCCCCTTCTGCCTTCAATGTTTCCCATCATCAGGGTCTTTTCCAGTGAGTCAGCTCTTCACATCAGGTTGCCAAGGATTGGAGCTTCAGCTTCAGCATCAGTCCTTCCAGTGAATATTCAGGACTGATTTTCTTTAGGATTGATTTCCTTGCTGTCCAAGGGACCTTCAAGAGTCTTCTCTAGCACCATAGTTCGAAAGCGTCGATTCTTTAGCACTCAGTCTTCATTATGATCCAACTCTCACATCTGAATATGACTACTGAGAAAACCATAGCCCTGACTAGATGGACCTTGGGGTCGTTGGGTGAAATCATTTCTTGCTGAAGGTAGTAAGTGATAGATTCAGGAAGAGGAACCATTCAAGAAGGTCCTTCGAAAAATGTCTAGGGTTGGGTGGGCAGAGGAAAGGGTGGACATTTCTGATGAATAATAAAGCCTGGGCAGAGGCCTGGAGGTGGGAAGGTGCAATGTGTGTTTAGAAAGCAATCAACAGCCTGGCTAGCTACACTAAGGACTGCTCAGATGAGCCTGGAAAGGGCACCTGGGGGCAGGCTGAGGAACTAGTCCTTTGTTTGATAAACAAGGAGTACTAGTAGAGATTTTCTAGCAAGTGGTGAATAAATCAAAGTGGGCTTGTGGAAAGGTCAGTTTAGCAATAATAACTGGAGTGAAAGCCATCTCATCTAGCTGTTTACATCTAGGTATAAACTCAGGCTGATGACAGGGCCACAAGTGAGAAGGTAAGGATTTGAGAGTCTGTGATGCACAGATATCTTTACCTTTTGAGCCAGAAATCCCACTTCTGGGATTCTTTCCTGAATCTGCAGTTATAACCTGGATGAGACAGTATGGCTGAGGTTATTCTTTGCAGCACTGTTTATGATCGTAAAAGACTGGAAACAACCAAGTGTGCTCATGAAGCACTACTGCACAGTGGGGGTTTGCAGTCTTAGAAAGGGCACGAGGAAGCTCTGTCTACAACCAGGGAAAGATCTCCTGGATCCATCTTTCAGCGACAGAGAATGCACCATGCAGGATGGTGTTTGTAACCTGCCTCTTTCTCAGTGAGAAGGATGGGAGAGAAATGAGAATATTGCTTATATTCATATGAAGAAATACTGAAGGAAACACCAGAAAGAAAATTACCTAGAAGTCGCTTGTGGTAAAAGATGATAAAATTGGAAGTGAGATCTCTCAACATTTACCTTTGCATAAAATTTTGACTTCTGAACCATAATGGCACCCCACTCCAGTACTCTTGCCTGGAAAATCCCATGGGTGGAGGAGCCTGGTAGGCTGCCATCCATGGGGTCGCCAAGAGTCAGACATGACTGAGCGACTTCACTTTCACTTTTCACTTTCATGCATTGGAGAAGGAAATGGCAACCCACTCCAGTGTTCTTGCCTGGAGAATCCCAGGGACGGCGGAGCCTGGTGGGCTGCTGTCTCTGGGGTCGCACAGAGTCGGACACGACTGAAGTGACTTAGCAGTATGTATTGCCTATCTGAAGGAGATCAACCCTGGGATTTCTTTGGAAGGAATGATGCTAAAGCTGAAACTCCAATACTTTGGCCACCTCATGCGAAGAGTTGACTCATTGGAAAAGACTGTGATGCTGGGAGGGATTGGGGGCAGGAGGAGAAGGGGACGACAGAGGATGAGATGGCTGGATGGCATCACTGACTCGATGGACATGACTCTGAGTGAACTCTGGAAGTTGGTGATGGACAGGGAGGCCTGGCATGCTGCGATTCATGGGGTCGCAAAGAGTCGGGCACGACTGAGCGACTGAACTGAACTGAACTGACTGCCTATTCCAAAAAGACTATGAAGGGAGAATTGGCAGGACATGGCATTGGATTTGGGGTTGAGAAAAAGTGAGGCCCCAAAATGACCATGAAGTTTCAGGCCTCTCAAGGTGCCACTGTCAGAGACAAGCAGATCAGGAAAGAACGTGGAGTGGAAGAGGAAATGTACATCTGGTTTTTGATATACAGATTTTGAATTGCAAGAGCAAAAGCCATGAGTATATTTTAACTAGGTGCTGGAAAACTGGGACCAGAACTTGGGGAGAAAGGAAGGGAATCATAAGTATGGAGGAATATTTGAGACCAGAGTAGGGAGGGGCAATGGAAAATTATAAGTGTGAAGGCCAAGGTTGAAGTTATAGGAGTTGATAAAGCTTCTGGGAGGAAAGAGAGAAGAAAAGGAAAAAGTGAAAAGACAGACCTTTGGAGAGTGGACACATTTATGGGAGGGAACAGGGGACCCTGACAGAGTGAGCACTGAGTCAGAGAAGGTTTATCAAGGAGAATCAAGTTAGTGCAGTGCCTTGGAAGCCAAGAGGAGAAGCCAGCAGCTAGGGTGTCTAATGCTGCCATGAGATGGGGATGCAAGAAACCGTGACCACACTGATTCAGTAGGACACCTTTGGGGACCTCACAAGAACCTGCAGAAGGGTTGGAGCAGAAGCCAGATCCCAGGAATGAGGGGAAGGCACAGGGCCAGCAGTCTAGACTATGTATGTCAGGTCCTGCATAGTGAAAGGGATGTGGGGAAATAGAGGGTAGTTAGGGAAGGCAGAAAAGTCACATGAAGTTTATAAGAGGAGGAGACCTGGGAAGATTTCTGGCAGTGAGGAAGGAGCCAGATAGAGAATTTGAAGGTTTTAAAAATAGAACAATGGATGCGATGGGTCCATGAGTCAAATGAGAGAATACAAGGCCTTTGCAAAGCAGAGTATAAAAGGCTGTGGGCTGGTGAAATAGAGTAAGGGGACACTAGAAGTGGAACTCTGTCACCAGCGGATCTGATGAGAACCATCCTGAGGCTGGGGCTTCCGTGGTTGAGAGAAGGGCAGGTGGAGAACAACGGGCTGGCCAGTCACCTTGCTACTGCTGTTTCCAAGTGTTTAGGAGGAAATAGTAATATGGACAGGCAGTTTCCTGAGGCTTTTCCTATTTTTAATGACGCAGTGAATTAATCTGTTAGCCTGTTCTTACTGGGGCCTTTCCGAGTATCTGGGGCTCTGTTATAAGTTCTGCAAACCACCAAAACAGAAGTATAAGTCATGAACCCTACCTTCTCTGTCTAGTTGGTTAAAAAAAATAAACTGGTACAGGAACAAAAAGGAATGAAAAAAATCCAGATGATCAGAACTTCAGGAAGCCTGGTACCTATCTGAAGTGAGTATGCATTTGAGAAGGCAGTCTTTTATAGAGATGCTGTAAGCAGCTTTATGAAGAAATGTCCAGAGTATGTAAGGACAAGTATAATAAATTGCTTAAGAGGTATGGACCCTGGTAGTAATGATAATAATGGCTAATATTTATTTAAATTCATTTCCCACCAGTGTGCCAGGCACTGTTTAGTCCTTTTTCATGAATTAAAATAATCCTTGCAACAACCATACAAGTTAGGAGGTATTTTCATTGCTGTCTTATAGATGAATAGACTAAAGTACAGGTAGATTAAGTAACTCATTCAGATAGTGGCTAAGCCGACTTCTGTACTTGGGGCCCTATAGACCCCGCTCTCTTATTCACTACTGTGAGAACTTCCTAAATACAGGTGATGTTCTAAGGTGACAGGCTGAGGAGCTCTGAGCAGACTGTCTGTGGCCTAAGTGAGAGTAACAGACATCAGTGGTGGAATCTTATCCCAAATTAAAGAGAAATGATTGATACTTTGGGTGAACAATCTCCAGACCCCTTTTCCAGTTTATCAGTATGTGCTTCTGATTTCTGAGTCTCAGGCTTCAGAAGCAGGTCTCGCTGCTGCCCTGATTTTCACTTCTATAGTTGCTGCATTCCTGGTGCAGGGAGAAGGCTGGTGTCCTTGGCTTGGGAAAGCAAGTAAAGGAAACTGACTTGGTCTCAGAGCAGTTGTTGGAACTGGGGAGTTGGGACCCAGAGTTAGGGAACAAGGTCACTGATCTGTGAGTGTCCTCTGGAGAGAGAGGAAATGAATCTTACATGTACACATATATGCAGATGCTATTTTTCCACAAAGAGGGTGTTCTTGTAATTACTAAAAAGCAAATTCTTTTCAAAGCATTAGATTCTGATTCATCATATTTTTTATCATCCTGAATTTTCTCATGTAAGGAATGTTATAAAAATATTATCACAGAGTGGCATTTTAAAATTTTATTTTATTTTTTGGCTGCATTATGTCTTAGCCATGGCACATGGGATCTTTGTTGCATCATGCAGGATCTTTCATTGTTGTTCAAGTGTTCTCTATTTATGGCGCTGGGCTCTAGTAGTTGCATTGTGTGGTCTTAGTTGATCCCACGGCATGTGGGATCTTAGTTTCCTGACCAGGGATTGAACCCATGTCCCCTGCATTGCAAGGTGGATTCTTAACTGCTAGACCACCAGGGAAGTCCCAGAGTGAGATTGTTTTTTTAACAAAAAAAGGACTTTTTTCATACTTGGAAACTTTAGAAAACATACCTTCCTTAGCATGTATTTATTATAAACTGTGTACAATGGTATTAAATATTATGTAATATTATAAATATTCATTAAAATGGAAAACAACAAATACTTTTTTTTAAAGAGAGAGAAGTTTTTATCCCCTTCCACACACCCTAATGGCATCTTGCATACCCAGAGGGGTATACACATGCCACTTTGGAGACCAGTGTGCATTCTGGGAAGGGTAAAGGAGTCATTTTTCTTTAGGGCTGAACTTTCAAGTTTAATGAGCTGTTTAGTTCAATTTACTTAAGGCCCACTGGTCACGAGCTCTGCTTTTTCATCAGAAGGACCACAATGCAATGAAGGGGAGACAAGAAACTATATAATTAACTAGCTGATGCGTTTAGAGGAAGTGTTCCTCTTGGGGATTTCACAAGTAGCACTAGGCCCCCAGGGCTGGGATGTGTGGCTGAGGGGGAGACTTGCAAAGCCTCAGAATGACTTTAGGATTTGTTTCTCATTTAGGAGTCCAGGAGCAGTGTTGTGCTGATCTGGGAGTGGTTTTGAGTGGCTCATCCAGTTTCACTTTTCTCCTTCCTCTACACCCAGGGAAGCATCTAAATGTGATTCCTGCTCTCCTTACTGACACACTCCCAAGGGCCCAGCTGGTCATGGAAAGTAACCTATTTGATAAAAAGACTCTCAGTTTCCTAGTTCATTGTCTTGGTCTGATTCCCTGGCAGAGTTTTCTGTTGCTTTACCTTCTCAGGACCTGTAAAGACTCCCTGTCACCCTGCAGATCACCTCCAGCCTCCTCATCTTGGCATCTAAGACTCCATTTTCGCCATCCGATTTATATCTTCCGTGTCTTTTGATTTAAACTTCCCTTTAGTCAGACTTGGAGAAGGCAATGGCACCCCACTCTAGTACTCTTGCCTGGAAAATCCCATGGACGGAGGAGCCTGGTAGGCTGCAGTCCATGGGGTTGCTAAGAGTCGTACTCGACTGAGCGACTTCACTTTCATGCATTGGAGAAGGAAATGGCAACCCACTCCAGTGTTCTTGCCTGGAGAATCCCAGGGATGGGGAAGCCTGGTGGGCTGCCATCTATGGGGTCGCACGGAGTCAGACACGACTGAAGTGACTTAGCAGTTAGTCAGACTGGTCTTCTCACAGCCTTCCCTAATATTCCAGCACATGTGCACGCGCGCACACACACACACACACACACACACGTTCTGCCTTCATGGCCTCAGGCTGTTTCCTCCTAGTGGAAACCCTTTCTCATTCTTCTCCATCCGTCAGAACCTACCTACTCTTTAGATAGGAGAAGAGTCACTTCCTGCATAAAGACTTTACTAACTCACTATTTTTCTAAGTGTGGTCTTCAGACAGCCTATATCAGTATCACCTAAGATAGCTGTTATAAATCTGAACCCTTGGTTCTCGCGTTAGAACTTGTGAACCATAACTATTGGAGGCCCAGGACTCTGTACTGTAACAGACACTTTTGATGCAATTTGAAGACCCCTGTCATCTGGTAACTTGAGATGTAGCCCTTTCTTTGACGACAGAGTCCATTTTTCTCTTCCACTGAGACCTACAGAAAGGGCATTTCTGAGTATTCTAACAAAGACTTCACCCACTCCAGTGTTCTTGCCTGGAGAATCCCAGGGACGGGGGAGCCTGGTGGGCTGCCGTCTATGGGGTCGCACAGAGTTGGACACGACTTAAGCGACTTAGCAGCAGCAACAGCAACAGCAGCAACAGCAAAGACTTTTGGCTTCTAGGTCACTTTTAGGTCTTTCAGAGAAACTGTATTTTCATTGTTGCAATTCATTAAGAAAGACCTGCACATTTGGAACATATGAGGGCTTTAGGCTTTAAAAGCAAGTTCTTTTAATCATCTCTAATGCCACTGACTACACTGTGCTGTGAAAGCAGCTCCAAAGACCAGTGCTGTGTGCTGTGGTTAGTCACTCAATCATGTCCAACTCTTTGCAACACCACGGACTGTAGCCTGCCAGGCTCCTCTGTCCATGGAGATTCTCCAAGGGAGATTCTCCAAGTGCTGGAGAACATTGCCATGTCCTCCTCCAGGGGAATCTTCCCGACCCAGGGATAGAACCCAGGTCTCCTGCATTGCAGGCGGATTCTTTACCATGAGTCACCAGGGAATCCTAAGAATACTGAAGGGGGTAGCCTATCCCTTCTCCAGTGGATCTTCCCAACCCAGTAATCGAACTGGGGTCTCCTGCATTGCAGGCAGATTCTTTACCAGCTGAGCTATCAGGGCAGCCCTTCATGGGCCAGAGGGAGAGCAAACTGGGGACTGGGGTGGGAGAGGCAAGTCAGAAGCACAGTGGGCCTCCTTCTGTGGCAGGGTGAATATGTTTCCCAGACCTCGGGTCTGCGGGGAGGAGAGCTGTGTCAGCCATGGGTGGTCCTCAGGAGGGCAGAGGACAAGTTTTCTGTGTTCTCTGCTGGCCTTTCTCTTTTCTCCAGGATTCCTCTTATCCATCAGAGATCACTGGACATGAGCTGGTGTGGAAGATGAGAAAATAGTTTTGTAACCTGAACACTCCCAAGTCTCCCTCTGTTAACTGGACTAATTCCAGTTCAAATACATGGCTCAGGAACACTAGCCTTTAGTTAGAAAACAAGGGGAAACACGCCCCATGTTCTATCTCGTGGGGCGTTGGCATCCCTTTTGTCTTCTTTCTCTAGAGAGGGGCCTCACTGCATTAGAAATTAGATACCCTGTGTGTGTGTGTGTGTGTGTGTGTGTGTGACCAATTAGTTCAACAACTTCATCTTGGATTGAAAAAAAAAATCCCCAGATGGAAGTAATTGTATTCATAAGCCCCTGTCTTTATAGAATCCCTTTTCCAGCAAGCTCAAAGCATGCACTCTGTGGCATAAGCCAGTTCATTTCTGGACTGTCTCCATGTGTTGGTAAAAGGGCAGCTGCTGTAATTTTGTTGTCATTTCACATTTGGGGGATAGAGAAGCTCTGTGGGTTGAAAAGGTCACATGGCATTAGCAGGATATTGAAACCAGGATCCTCAGCTTCCTTTGCTGTCTCCGTCACTCCATCAGTGATGTCCAAATAGAGTCTGTCAATGAATGCCAGGGTGGCTGCATAAGAAACACTTGTGCAGTTAATTTCAAATATAGAGTCCTGGACCCCCTTCCTCAAGGGATCCCAGGTCTAGGGAGGGGGTGGCCAGGAACCTTATTCTTTACAAGCATTCCAGATGATTCTAATGCACTGCAGTTTGGGGAACCAGTACTAAAGACCATACTGACAACCACACTGCCCACCTTAGCCCCTCCCAGGAGTGTCTTTGACTGAAACGTGCCTTCTTAATGTTTTTATTCTTGCCCTCCACCCTCCAACTCCCCCAGGCCTTCCAGCTCAGGCCAAGAAACATGCCGAATCTGCCAAGAACGTCCTGCTGACCTGGAAGGGAACCACAACCTCAGACAAGGAGGAAAAGCAAATTCTGGAGACTCTGGTTATGCTCTACTATACTCTGGGGGTGGTCTGCCTCCTGCAGAACCAATATCCTTTCCTTCCCAGCAGGATCTGGGGATCAGGGCCGGGGCCATCCACGCCAGATGAGTCATCTCACACAGGGTGGGAGGTGGAACCGAGGCCTCGTAGCTCCATTCTGACGTCCAGGCCTTCCATGAGCCTCCACTAGGAAAGTCCATCTAGAAAGTACAAATGTTCCTCCTGTGTCTATTCACATGAGTTCTGAGTTGAGCCATGGGAGGGTTCTCACTGGGGACACACCTCCTGGGCACCTGAAAGTTTTGGAGCCTGTCTTGTGCTTCGTTGAGCCCTCAAGACAGGCAATGTTAGCAGTAAGGAGGTGAGTGATAATGGCAGTGGCCATGTAGGAAGATGGAGGATGGATGGTAATTTAAAACACTGTTTGTCAGAGTAGGCTGCACATCCTCGTCCCCTGGGGAGATTTAAGAATGATTGCTATTTGGGTCCCACCCCCGAGAGTTTGATTTAGTAGGCCCTGGGTGCATCTGTTCCCTGAGATTTTTTAAAAGCCCCAGGTTACTTGTAACATGCAGCCAAAAACCTCTGATTTAATGTACACTTGATGGTTTTAGTTTTTCTAAAGTGCTGTTGAGAACACTGCCTGAAGCTGAAGGCCAAGCAAAATAGACCAAAGAAATAGTTTTCCGTATTTCAAGGGAGAACGGTTAAAAATGCCTCTCTTCCGAAAGCTTGATTTTGACAGCCTGTGGGTACTATCTCTGCTTGAAAACTAAGGGGTCTTTCATGTTCATGAATAATCATAAACGCTCTTTGAGCTCCTCTCTACACATCCCCCCTCTACATTTTTGGTCCTGATATACTCAGCTTGCAAAATCTGACACATTTCCTTCCTCTCTTATGCCGTTCGCCAGAGGGCTATTGAGAATGCGGGAAATGGAAGGATATTGGGAATTAAGGGGATTTTCTTTCCTGCTGTTTGCCTCTCGCCAAAAAGCTGCTCTGCTTGGACTTTCTAAATGACCCAGAAAGTCCCTTTCAGCAAAATTGGTTCCTCTCTTTTGCCATTCACAGAAACCAACTTGGGAAAAAATGAATAATTGTCACGCAGTAGATGCCTCTAAGGAAATCCCGTGTAATTGATGGTTTCTGTTCACTCCCAGTGCTTGCCACCCATCCTAGCCCTGGACTCCTGCAACACCACAAGATACCCCGTTCCTTTTCTGAAGAATCCTCCCTTCTCGACAACACATGTAGATGAAAAATAGAGGGAAGTGTGTGCTCCCAGATACTGTTTCATTTTCCCAAGGGCCTCTTTTGTTTGCTCACAAACTCTGCCCTGGTCAGTGGGGGCATTTGTGTACCTGGCACTTTCCTTGACTGTTTTACTGGCAGAGAGGCGTATTTCAACCTGCAGAAGTCAGAGAGAAACATGAAGGAGCTGAGAGAATCGTATAAAGGAGGCACCTGTGGATTACAGGTCTCAGAGAAAGATCTAATGATTGCTTTGGGCAGGTGAGATCTGGGCTTAGAGAAGCTTGGATTTTTATGACTTTGTTTTTGTGCAGTCACTAAGCCTTGTCCGACTCTTTGCAACCCCATGGACTGCAACACACCAGGCTCCTCTCCTTCACTGTCTCCTGGAGTTTGCTCAAATTCATGTCCATCAAATCAGGGATGCCATCCAACCATCTCATCCTCTGTCACCCCCTTCTCCTCCTGCCTTCAGTCTTTCCCAGCATCAGGGTCTTTTCCAATGAGTCAGATCTTCACATTAGGCAGCAAAAGTAATGGAGCTTTAGCTTCAGCATCAGTCCTTCCAATGGATATTCATTTTTATGACTAAAGCCTGCAATTACATGATTGTCCTGTACTTGGTATATAAGGGGAGAAAAATAGTTAGAGCAAAAGAACCAGAGACTCAAATAATAGTAAAAGAGGCTCATGTTTACCAAATGCATACACCGTGTTCTAAGTTTTCTGTGCTCTTTCCCATTTAATTCACATGCTAGTAAAATAATGCTCAAAATTCTCCAAGCCAGACTTCAGCAATACATGAACCATGAACTCCCTGATGTTCCAGCTGGTTTTAGAAAAGGCAGAGGAACCAGAGATCAAATTGCCAACATCTGCTGGATCATGGAAAAAGCAAGAGAGTTCCAGAAAAACATCTATTTCTGCTTCATTGACTATGCCAAAGCCTTTGACTGTGTGGATCACAGTAAACTGTGGAAAATTCTGAAAGAGATGGGAATACCAGACCACCTGACCTGCCTCTTGAGAAATCTGTATGCAGGTCAGGAAGCAACAGTTAGAACTGGACATGGAACAACAGACTGGTTCCAAATAGTAGTGATGACCAACCTAGATAGTATATTCAAAAGCAGAGACATTATTTTGCTGACTAAGGTCCGTCTAGTCAAGGCTATGGTTTTTCCTGTGGTCATGTGTGGATGTGAGAGTTGGACTGTGAAGAAGGCTGAGCGCCAAAGAATTGATGCTTTTGAACTGTGGTGTTGGAGAAGACTCTTGAGAGTCCCTTGGACTGCGAGGAGATTCTACCAGTCCATTCTGAAGGAGATCAACCCTGGGATTTCTTTGGAAGGAATGATGCTAAAGCTGAAGCTCCAGTACTTGGCCACCTCATGAGAAGAGCTGACTCATTGGAAAAGATCCTGATGCTGGGAGGGATTGGGGGCAGGAGGAGAAGGGGACGACTGAGGATGAGATGGCTGGATGGCATCACTGACTCGATGGGTATGAGTCCGAGTGAACTCCGGGAGTTGGTGATGGACAGGGAGGCCTGGCGTGCTACGATTCATGGGGTTGCAAAGAGTCGGACATGACTGAGCGACTGAACTGAACTTTCCATTTAATCCTCATAGCTATCCTGAGATAGCTGGTGCAATTACTTATCTGATTAGAAAGAGGGCAAAGAGACTGAGCTGAGGATAAAGAAACCATCCAAGGAGATATGCTTTAAGTATTGGATTGGTCTGAACGTACAGACTCTTAGCCCTTCCTTGTGCTGCCTCTCCTACTTACTCTAAACTTACGGTTTTTTTTTTCTGAATTGCCATCTACTTTTGTCATTAAGTGGTCTTCCCTCATAGTTCAGTTGGTAAAGAATCCATCTGCAATGCAGGAGACCCTGGTTTGATTTCGGGGTTGGGAAGATCCCCTGGAGAAGGGATAGGCTACCCACTCCAGTATTTTGGGGCTTCCCTTGTAGCTCAGCTGGTAAAGAATCTGCCTGCAATGCAAGAGACCTGGGTTCAATCCCTGGGTTGGGAAGATCCCCTGGAGAAGGGAAAGGCTACCTACTCCAGTATTCTTGCCTGGAGAATTGCATGGACTGTATAGTTCTTGGGGTCACAAAGAGTCGGACACAACTGAGAAACTTTCACTTTCAGTTTGTCATTAAATATGACAACTTAAATGATAAAGAAGAAACACTTAATGAGAACGATATATTGAAGGTCCTTGAGTTATTCATAGCACATGCATTTTTAAGGAAAGTTGTATTCCATATGGAAACAAAGTTCATGGAATTTGTTCAAGCCAGAATGAGACTTAACTATTTTACAGTTAGGAATCCTCTAAGAATCAGAATATTTAGATATGAGAAGGGGCCCATCAGAGTATCAGAGGAAAAAAAAAAGAATAATAAAAGGTTTACTGTTCCCTAGATTTTTCAAATATCTTCACATCCTTGAAAACAATCTGTTTCCAGAACTGTAAGCACTTGGCATGGTAGGGTAGACGATGGAATGGTAAGTAAGTGAACTACATGAGTCATACTTGCCTCCTCTAAACAGCTATGAATCTAGTTGTTAAATGGGAAATGGCGGGGAGATGTTGCCATGTCCAGAGTTGAATGAGAAACAATTCTTAAGTCCGCAGGCCCATAAGTGAGAGTCCAGTGTCTCCTGCTGACACACGGGGCAGTGACTTAGATTTTTGTGCTTATGTGAAAGATAGCCTTGTTCCTCTTTCAGAATAACTTTAAGTGTGTATTTCATTCATCCACTCCACACAGTTGACCTGTTTTGGGCATGCACTCTTCTAAGTGTTGGAATGTTTACAAAAGTATAACTACATTCTTGACACTGTTCTGAGTGCTTCACATGTATACACGTCAGGATCATATTTTAAGTACAGTTTTCTGTTTTTTGAACTTAGCACATTAAAATTTTTTCATGTCTGAAGTATTTCATTGTGTGATGTGCCATGATTTATTTAATCATCCCCCTTTTGGTGGGGAGATACATTGTTTTCGCTATCCTGTCTTATTTTTAACTGAGGAAGAATAAACTAAACTAGATCAAACAAAACAAAGGAAAACCCCTGCTTTAGCCTAAAAGAGAAGGAATCAGATGTAATAAAATTTTATTTTGATTTTAGAAAGTCTTTGTTATGGGGTAAATTATCCCATCTTATGAACTGCCAGATGCCACTTTTTCCATATGCTTTTTTATAAAATTAGCCTATTGTGATATATTAATGAGTTTGATGAAATGGTAGTCAGTGAAATCTGGTGGGTAAAATGCTGGTTATTAGGAGTGTGTTTACGGCCAGGCTGGACTTTGAGCCACCCACACAGATGATCAGCCTGTGAAGGCCAAATTTTTGGTTCTTAGAAAGTTCCTTCTGTGTCTGCAGAGCAAGTCACCTCTCTTGACTTTCTACCCTTGTCCCTTTCCTTCCAGAGCCTCCTTGGCCAACTGCAGGTTAAACCTTGCGCTGGTATACTTTGAAAAGGCAGTTGACAATGTTATTGCCAATAAGGGTGACAATACTCCAGATCTGGTCAGTCTTTACCAGGAAATTGCTCAGATCGAGCAGCTGAGGAGGAACCACGAGCAAGCCATCCAGTACTTGCACCAGGTAGGTGGGTTGGCTGAAGTCCAGGCCAGGAGGCTTTGTTTGGCTGCAGGCCTGGTTCCCAGAAGGGAAGAACAGGGGATGGGATTGATTTTTCTCCAGATCCACACAAGAGACCTTCCTCAAACTTTGGACAGGGAACACGGGCTCATGGCGGGCCTGTCTGCTGTGTGACCTGATTTAATACAGCGTTTCCCCTCCTGGCTTCCCTCACCCCTGTCTGTGCCAGGAAGAGGGAGCTCAGGGAAAAAGCCAGAGGGGCAACTGAGTTCACGTCTTTAACAAATGCAAAGGGCTTCTAAAATGAAAATTTGTAATATTTTGGTATAATGCTCTCATTTGTCCTGTAAACTAGTCTAGCTGGTTGAATTTCCAATCTAAGGTTAAACCACCAAGATGGTGTTTTGCTTGGAGGTAATTAATTTGACAGATGGCGAGGGGAAAACGAAACATAATGTTGAGTCTATCATAATTTAAACAATGTAGGGCACTTTATATATCAGGTACTTAAAACTTTCCTTGAAACTGCTGGTTAAATTCACCTTTTCTCTTCTCAACGGAGAACCAAGCCCATGGCTTCAGGTATCTCCCATGACTAAGATCAGATCATAGTACTGGATTTCCTATTTTGCAAAAAAAAAGTGCACTGCCCTCGAACAGTGCATGTAACAGCAGTCTGCTACTGAAGAAAAGGCATTTGCCTGCAATCCAGAAATCCCAGGTTATTGACATCATAATGGAGAGATGTTTGGGAATGCTGCCCGGAAGGCAGGGAGTCCACTGCTGCTGCTGCTAAGTCGCTTCAGTCGTGTCCGATCTGTGCGATCCCATAGACGGTAGCCGACCAGGCTCCCCCGTCCCTGGGATTCTCCAGGCAAGAACACTGGAGTGGGTTGCCATTTCCTTCTCCAATGCATGAAAGTGAGAAGTAAAAGTGAAGTCGCTCAGTCGTGTCCGACTCTTAGCGACCCCATGGACTGCAGCCTAGCAGGCTCCTCCGCCCATGGGATTTTCCAGGCAAGAGTACTGGAGTGGGGTGCCATTGCCTTCTCCGAGGGAGTTCACTACTTACGGAGAAAGCCTGGCCGGTGTGTCTGAGACTCCCTTAAAGCAGCAGTCCAGTTTAGAATGAATAAAACAATCATAATCAGGGTTTCCCAACCACAACAAAAATAATAGTTCAAATGTATGGAATGCTTTTACCATGTGCACGTGAGGCTATATTAGTTCATTTATTTCAGGAAATAAGCATATGAAGTAAGCACCATTATTTATTTTTTATCTTATTCTATGCATGAGGAGGAGAAGGCAATGGCACCCAACTCCAGTACTCTTGCCTGCAAAATCCCATGGACAGAGGAGTCTGGTGGGCTGCAGTCCATGGGGTCGCTAAGAGTCGTACTCGACTAAGCAACTTCACTTTCACTTTTCACTTTCCTGCATTGGAGAAGGAAATGGCAACCCACTCCAGTGTTCTTGCCTGGAGAATCCCAGGGACGGCAGGCCTGGTGGGCTGCTGTCTATGGGGTCGCACAGAGTCAGACGTGACTGAAGTGACATAGCAGCAGCAGCAGCAAGCATGAGGAAACTGAAGTGCAAAGAACTATAGCTAATTCACTGGAAATTGTGTAGCTAACAGGTTGCGTGGGTGGGTGGGCATGGATTTGAACTCAGAAGATTTGACCCCAGAGCCTTTACTCATAACAACTCTGCACTGGGTCTTAGCTCTAAAGTGTTGTCTTAAGTGTTGTCTGGAGCTCCTTGAAGCACCTCATGCTGTTTGGCCAATGGAAATATGAAGTACAGGTGGATCTTTTATTGCTGGTGGGTAGTGAACTGATACTTTCTGTCTTCTTTCTTTTTCCAAAGTGTTACTCCTTCCATTTTAGTTCAGATAATAAAAGCTATATTTCTCTAATGCTTACAATGTTTAGTGATACCTAAACACTATATACATATTCATTGAATCTTTACAACTGTTTGTGACAAATACAATTTTTGTCACCCCTGTTTTATATTCAAAGAGATTATAGTGACTTGCCTTGTTATAGTAAATGGCTGAGCTAAGATGGGAACCCAGGCAGTTGGGCTCTAGGATTCACGCTTTACTAGACTTTTTTTTGATACTGAACCTTTGAGAGGATGAGCTAAAGCTATAATTTTGCATTTGTGATGAAACATAATAAAAAGTAATAATTTTTTGAGAACCTGCCATGTGAAGGGTGCTGTGGCCAGTGCTTTGCACGCATCATCTCATTAACCTTTCCCAGACCCTAATCAGGGCTTCCCTTGTGACTCAGCTGATAAAGAATCCACCTGCAATGCCGGAGACCTGGGTTAAATCCCTGGGTTATGAGGATACCCTGGAGAAGGGAAAGGCTGCCTACTCCAGTATTCTGGCCTGGAGAATTCCATGGACTAACAGTCCATGGGGTCACGAAGAGTCAGACACAGCTGAGCGACTTTCACTTTCAAACCCTAATCAATGGAAAGTATATATTCTTTCTACATATGAAGGTAAAATTACTTGCTCAAAAATCACAGAGTGGAAGTAGCAGATCGGGGACTCAAACTCCTTCAGGTAGGTATCTCCATGATTAAATAAACATCAGCTGTCAATCAACCAGCACTTTTATAGGAGCTACTATAAAATCCACAGTGAAACACTGCCATTTGGGTACTTATCCTTCTCACGATTTTCTGTATTCTAGGCCCGTTCTATCTGTGTCTCTTTGTACACTGAAGTCAGCCCCCAAGCTGCAGAGGCGAGCGCGTTACTAGCCAAGGCTTATGCCATGTCTGGAGAGGTCCAACACAAGGGTAGGTAGAAGAGGCGATTTTGCAGATACTATCATTTCCCCTCATAGGAGGGATGCACACTGCCAAATGGAGTAGGTGTATCTATCAATATGGACAGATGATAAGTGGCTTTTCATGTCTGTGATAGAAAGATAAGACTAGATACCATTTTGTAGTCATTTACACATGGATTAGACACAATATCTCCCCAAATTAGCTGGAACATCAAAACCAGTAAGATCATCTGATTTCTGTTTCCTTTATTCCCTTAGAATCTTACCAGAGCAAAACCAATACAATATTGTAAAGTAATTAACCTCCACTTAAAATAAATAAATTTAAATTTTTTAAAAAAGAAGAAAAAAAAAAAAGAATCTCACCAGAATTTACCTGCATAAAGTGTAGAGAATCCTACATGTAATGAACATGGCCTGAGATCTATCAGTTAATTAGGAAATCCAGTGATAAAAGAGAAACATTGGCTCCTCTCCTCATCCTCCTCCACTCTCAACCTCCTTGACTCTTTGAAAGAATGTTTGTAGCAGCTAGTATTTTCTTGACTTCTATTCAGAAGTGAGGTACTAGGGGTTCTAGAGGAAAGCTGAGTCATGAACCCATCCTTCAGCAGTGGTCCTCCTCAGGCAGTGCCGTCCTTTTCATTGTGGGTAGCTTTGAGAGAGGCTTGGAGGAACTGGCAAGGAAGGACAGTCCCATGCTCACCTGACTTGATCCAATTAGTGGACACGAATGGATTCAGTGGTTTATCAGGAGGAATTTGAGATTTATAAAAAATACAATTTAAATATTTTTAAAATGCTGTGCTTTTAAAAATAATATACATTTTTTTCTGTACTTACAAAAATAATCCATTTTGGTGGACATTATTTGCCAGTTATATATATATGAGAGAGAAAGGAACAGTGTGTGTATGTGTGTCTGATGAGGGGAGATGATATTATTTTCTATTCTTGTATTTCCCTATGTTATTATATAAACTTTGTTTTTTAGTTCCAGAAGTTATTTGGATACTTTGAACATTGGTTTCTTTAGCATGAATGTTCATTGAAGATTCTTATTCTGTGTTTCTGGCTAATTATCTTGCTCCTTTTAAAAATGTCATTGTGTATACTCACAGTATTTGTGCTCCATGTATATATTTGATTTTTAAAAAACAGTCTTCATGGTTATTAAGAAATTTAATCTGTTTGTGAATATGTAAAATTTGTTTTTAATGAGAAAAAGTCTATGATTATAGAGTTGGGAGATTCCAAGACTGTCTTATTCTTTCCTTACATACTAATTTTTGACTCAAGAAAATCTTCAACTCCTAGCATCCTCTAAATTCCAGATGGATTAATATTTTTTACATCAGAACTGAAAGATATAAATTAGCCAGAAGAAAGTTCAGTACTAGAATAAAATGTACTAAAATTAAAAATTGGAGAAAAGAAAAATTCTCTGAGCATGCAAAGATATACCTGAAAAGAAGAGACCGATAAGTTTAATTATAAAAAGATCTAAGACTTGTGCCTGTCATGAAAAACCATAAGTAAAAAACTCAACCAAGATGAATAGATAATCCAAATAGGCCCTAGTTATTATTATTATTTTTTTAAGAATTTGTAGTTAACTTTCTAAGAAAGAAAGCTCTAAGCACAGATGATTTCACTGGGTAATTCTACTTAACATCTGAAGAAGAACTAGCACCCATCCTATATAATCTTCTCCAGAAAGTTAAGGAAGAAGGAATACTGCCCAACTCATTTTGTGAGGCCAGCATCTCCCTGATACCAAAATCAGACAAAGTCATTAGAAGAAAAAACAAAAACAAGACAAAAATAATAATAGACCAATGCCTTTCATGCACATAGATGTAACAACAACAGCAACAAAGTGTACAGCAATATATAAAAAAGAATAATGCACAATGATCAAGTGAGGTTTTTTCCTTTGAGAATGTTAGGCTGGTTCAGTATTCAAAGCTGAATCAATGTATTCTACCACATGAACTAAATCCTAAAAGAAATCAGTCCTGAATATTCATTGGAAGGACTGATGCTGAAGCTGAAGCTCCAATACTTTGGCCACTTGATGTGGAGAATTGATTACTGGGAAACACCCTGATGCTGGGAAAGATTGAAGGCAGAAGGAGAAGGGGACAACAGAGGATAAGATGGTTGGATGACATCACCAACTCAATTTTGAGCAAGCTCTGGGAGTTGGTGATGGACAGGGAAGCCTGGAGTGCTGCAGTCTATGGGGTCACAAAGAGTAGGACACAACTGAACTGACTGACCATATCAACAATCCAAAGACAAAAAGCACGTAATCTTATCAATTGATGCCGAAAAAGCATGTGACAAAATTCACTAGCCTTTCATTATAGAGAGGGAACTTCCTCAGTCTGATAAAAGGCCTGTACAAAAGGCCTACAGCCAACATCGCGTTCATTGGTAAGACTGTATGCTTTTGTCTAAGATCACGAACAAGGGCAAGATGTTCACTCACTACTCTTATTCAACATAGTACTGGAAGTGTTAGCCAGTGTAGTAGGCAATAAAAAGACATACAACTTAGAAGAAATAAAATGACCTCTATTCATCGACAGCATGACTGACCAAGGCATTTACAATTCCAAGGAATTTACAAATCTCCTAGAACCAGCAGGTGAGTTTAAGCTTAGCATGGTTATAGTATATAAGATCGACACACATTTCTATATTAGCAAAGTACAACTGGAAACCAAAATTTTTAAAAATATCATTTACAAGAACCCCATTTCTTAAATGAAACACTTAGGGATAAATCTAGCAAAATATACTCAGGATCTGTGTGCTGCAAACTACAAAATCCTGATCAAAGACAAATGACCTAAATAAATGGAGACACATTGTGTTCTTGGATTGGAAGACTCATAGTAGTAAAGATATCACAGTGAAAGTCGCTCAGTCACCTCTGACTCTTTGCAACCCCGTGGACTATACAGTCCATGGAATTCTCCAGGCCAGAATACTGGAATGGGTGCCTTTTCCTTCTCCAGGGGATCTTCCCAACCCAGGGATCAAACCCCGGTCTCCCTCATTGCAGGCAGATTCTTTACCGCTTGAGCTACAAGGGAAGCCCAAGACACCAGGGTGGGTAGCCTATCCCTTCTGTAGCAGATCTTCCCGACCCAGGAATTGAACCAGTGTCTCCTGCATTGCAGGCGAATTCTTTACTAACTGAGCTATCAGGGAAGCCTGTCAAGTCTTTCCAAATCAGTTTATGATTTTAACTCAATTATAATCAAAATTCCAGTGATTTTTTTTTTTGGGGGGGGCTGGCCTCAACAGCTTGTGAGATCTAATTCCCCAACCGGGGATCGAACCTGGGCCCTCAGCAGTGAAAGCACTGAGTTCTAACCACTGGACCACCAGGGAATTCCCAGGAACTTGTGTAAATATAGATAAGCTGACTGCAAAATTTATATGGAAAAGCAAAGGAACAAAGAAGCTAAAACAATTTTTAAAAATAGTACAGTTAGAAGAATCGTACTGCTTGATTTTAAGATTTACTCTATCAAGAGAGTGGTATTGATAAAGGGACAGACAGAAATCAGAATCATTGGAACATAAGGAGAGCCCAGAAATAGACTTAATTAATTAATGACCAATTAATTTTTGACAAAGGGACAAAAATAATTTAGTGTGCAAGTGATAGTCTCTTCAACAGATGATATTGGAACAGTTGGTATCCAAGTGTCTCCCAAAACCTCAAACACTTTCATATTGTACATAAGCATTAACTCAAAATGAATTACTGTCCTAAATATAAGAACTAAAATTTGTGTTTACTTTACAAAAATCAAGAAATAATATAAAACAGCAAAGACACCAATTTTCTTCTATCAAATTGCCAGCATTTTAAAAAAGATAACCTCTTAGCATTAAAGAGAGCAGTTTGATTACAAACTCCTTGAAGGACAGTTTGGCAGGATATTATACATCTTAGAGCTATATGTATATTAAACTATAGGGTAATCAACTTTTCAACCATACTGTGTGAAAGTTTCAAAAATTTGAAATTATCTGTCATTTGCCAGATAGGTAAACAGGTCTGTTCAGTCATAGCTGGTGGGAGTGATGGTGTAATTGATATGAAATTGTTTTGTTGTTTAGTTGCTAAGTCAAGTCTGATTCTTGTGACCCCATGGACTGTGGCCCACCAGGCTCCTCTGTCCATGTGATTTCCCAGGCAAGAATACTGGAATGAGTTGCTTTCCTTCTTCTCCAGGGGATCTTCCTGACTCAGGGATAGGTCTTGTGTCTCTTGTGTCTCCTGCACTGCAGGCAGATTCTTTACTGCTGAGCCACCAGGGAAAAACTGTTATTAAATTCAGTTCAGTTCAGTGGCTCAGTCGTGTCTGACTCTTGACTACTCCATGGACTGCAGCATGCCAGGCCTCCCTGTCCATCACCAAACTCCCAGAGTTTACTCAAACTCATGTCCATTGAGTTGGCGATGCCATCCAACCATCTCATCCTCTGTCATCCCCCTCTTCTTCTGCCTTCAATCTTTCTCAGCATCAGGGTCTTTTCAAATGAGTCAGTTCTTTGCATCTCATGGCCAAAGTATTGGAGTTTCAGCTTCAGCATCAGTCCTTCCAATGAATACTCAGGACTGATTTACTTAGGATGGACAGGTTGAATCTCCTTGCAGTCCAAGGGACTCTCTAGGGTCTTCTCCAACACCACAGTTCAAAAGCATCAATTCTTTGGCACTTAGCTTTCTTTATAGTCCAACTCTAACATCCATGCATAACTACTGGAGAAATCATATCTTTGACCAGACAGACCTTTGTTGGCAAAATAATGTCTCTTCTTTTTATTTATTTTTTAAAATTAATTTTTATTTTTTAGTTTGTTTGGCTTTACAATACTGTATTCGTTTTGCTATACATCGACATGAATCAGCCAAGAGTGTATATGAACTCCCAATCCCGACCCCCACCTCTCTCCTCCCACCCCACACCATCTCTCCGGATTATCCCCGTGCATCAGTCCCAAGCATCCTGCATCCCGCATTGAACCTAGACCGGCGATTCGTTTCACTTATGATATCATACATGTCACACTGCCACTCTCCCAAATCATCCCACCCTCTCCCTCTCCCACAGAGTCCAAAAGGCCGTTCTATACATCTGTGTCTCTTTTGCTGTCTTGCGTACAGGTTTATCATTACCATCATTCTAAATTCCATATATATGTGTAAGTATACTGTATTGGTGTTTTTCTTTCTGGCTTACTTCACTCTGTATAATCGGCTCCAGCGTCATCCACCTCATTAGAACTGATTCAAATGTATTCTTTTTAATAGCTGAGTAATACTCCATTGTGTATATGTACCACAGCTTTCTTATCCATTCATCTGCTGATGGACATCTAGGTTGCTTCCATGTCCTGGCTATTATAAACAGTGCCGCAATGAACATTGGGGTACACGTGTCTCTTTCAATTCTGGTTTCCTTGGTGTGTATGCCCAGCAGTGGGATCGCTGGATCATAAGGCATTTCTATTTGCAATTTTTTAAGGAATCTCCACACTGTTCTCCATAGTGGCTGTACAGCTTATGCAGCTCAACTCTAGAAAAATAAATGATCCAATCAAAAAATGGGCCAAAGAACTAAATAGACATTTCTCCAAAGAAGACATACGGATGGCTAACAAACACATGAAAAGATGCTCAACATCACTCATTATCAGAGAAATGCAAATCAAAACCACAATGAGGTACCATTTCACACCAGTCAGAATGGCTGCGATCCAAAAGTCAACAAGCAATAAATGCTGGAGAGGGTGTGGGAAAAGGGAACCCTCTTACACTGTTGGTGTCTCTTCTTTTTAATATGCTGTCTAGGTTGGTCATAACTTTTCTTCCAAGCAAGTGTCTTTTAATTTCATGGCTGTAGTCACCATCTGCAATGATTTGGGGCCCCCCAAAATAGTCTCTCACTGTTTCCATGGTTTCCCCATCTATTTGCCTTGAAGTGATGGGGCCAGATGCAAAGATCTTAGTTTTCTGAAAGTTGAGCTTTAAGCCACCTTTTTCACTCTCCTCTTTCACTTTCATCAAGAGGCTCTTTAGTTCTTCACTTTCTGCAAAGTGTGGTGTCATCTGCATATCTGAGGTTATTGATATTTCTCCCAGCAATCTTGATTCCAGCTTGTGCTTCATCCAGTCCAGCTTTTCTCATGATGTACTCTGCATATAAATTAAATAAGCAGAGTGACAATATACAGCCTTGACATACTCCTTTTCCTAATTGGAAACAGTCTGTTGTTCCATGTCCAGTTCTAATTGTTGCTTCCTGACCTGCATATAGGTTTCTCAAGAGGCAGATCAGGTGGTCTGATATCCCCATGTCTTTCAGAATTTTCCACAGTTTGTTGTGATCCACACAGTCAAAAGCTTTGGCATAGTCAATAAAGCAGAAATAGATATTTTTCTGGAACTCTCTTGCTTGTTCCATGATCCAGCGGATGTTGGCAATTTGATCTCTGGTTCCTCTGCCTTTTCTAAAACCAGCTTGAATATCTGGAAGTTCACGGTTCATGTATTGCTGAAGTCTGGCTTGGAGAATTTTGAGCATTACTTTACAAGCGTGTGAGATGAGTGCGATTGTGCCGTAGTTTGAGCATTCTTTGTCATTGCCTGTGTGTGGAATTGGAATGAAAACACCTTTTCCAGTCCTGTGGCCACTGCTGAGTTTTCCAAATTAGTTGGCATATTGAATACAGCACTTTCACAGCATCGTCTTTTAGGATTTGAAATATTCTATCACCTCCACTAGCTTTGTTCGTAGTGATGCTTCCTAAGGCCCACTGACTTCGCATTCCAGAATGTCTGGCTCTAGGTGATTCATCACACCATCCTGATTATCTGGGTCATGAAGATCTTTTTGTATAGTTCTTCTGTATATTCTTGCCACCTCTTCTTAATATCTTTTGCTTCTGTTAGTTGCATACCATTTCTGTCCTTTATTGTGCCCATCTTTGCATGAAGTGTTCTCTTGGTATCTCTAATTTTCTTGAAGAGATCTGTAGTCTTTCTCATTCTTTTTTCTCCCTCTATTTCATAGCATTGATCACTTATCTCTCCTTCCTGTTCTTTGGAACTCTGAATTCAAATGGGTATATCTTTCCTTTTCTCCTTTGCCTTTAGCTTCTCTTCTTTTCACAGCTATTTGTAAGGCCTCCTCAGACAACCATTTTTCCTTTTTGCATTTCTTTTTCTTGGCGATGGTTTTGATTACTGCCTCCTGTACAATGTCATGAACCTCCATCCCTAGTTCTTCAGACACTGTGTCTATCAGATCTCATTCCTTGAATCTATTGTCACTTCTACTATATAACTATAAGAGATTTGGTTAAGGTCATACCTGAATGGTTTGGTGGTTTTCCCTACTCTCTTCAATTTAGGTCTGAATTTGGCAATAAGGAGTTCATGATCTGAGCCACAGTCAGCTTCTGGTCTTGTTTTTGCTGACTCTATGGAGCGTCTCTATCTTTGCCTGCAAAGAATATAATCAATCTGATTTGAAAATAAGGGACTCATTTGATATATCTAATAAAATTGAAAAGGAAACGTGTATAAGGATTTCACTCTGGCAGTATTTGTAACTGTGAAATATTATAAACAACTTTATCAATAAATGAAAGGAAAATTTCGTATGTTAGCTATATAGAATTTTGTAGTATTTAAAAGGGCTAGATTTTAGGAGTTCCTTGGTTGACCAGTGGTTAGGATTCCAGGTTTTCACTGCCATGGCCTGGAATAGTCCCTGGTCAGGGGACTGAGATCTTGCAATTATCAAAGTATGACCAAAATAAAAGGGCTAGATTTTACAATAAAGAAAAGGTTAATTTTTAGAAAGCAGCATTAAGGGGCTTCCCTAGCAGTCCAGTGGTTAAGAATCCATCTCCCAGTGCAGGGGACCCAGGTTTGATCCCTGCTCTTGAGAAGATCCCACATGCCACGAGGCAACTAAACCGATGAGCCACAACTGCTGAGCCATTGCTTCAGAGTCCGTGAGCCACAACTACTAAGCCTACAAACCTAGATGAAGTGCTCTGCAACGAGAGAAGCCACTGAAATGGGAAGCCCACACACCGCAACTCAAGAATAGCCCCTGCTTTGCTGCAACTAGAGAAAAGCCCACACATAGGAACAAAGGCCCCGTACAGTCAAAAATCAACTAAATAAATGTTAAAAAAGCATTAAGGAAAAAATAGCTTGTACTTTTAGGACACAGAAAGTAAATGTAATGGTTTAGTTGCTAAGTAGTGTCTGACTCTTTGCAACCCCTTGGACTGTAGCCTGCCAGGCTCCTCTGCCCATGGGATTTTCCAGGCAAGAATACTGGAGTGGGTCACCATTTCCTTCTCCAGAGGATCTTGTAGATCCAGGAACTGAACCCGGGTGTCCTGTATTGCAGGCAGATTATTTACCGACTGAGCTGCACAAAAAAGATCTTCATGACCCAGATAATCATAATGATGTGATGACTAATCTAGAGCCAGACATCTTGGAATGTGAAGTCAAGTGGGCGTTAGAAAGCATCACTACGAACAAAGCTAGTGGAGGTGATGGAATTCCAGTTGAGCTGTTTCAAATCCTGAAAGATGATGCTGTGAAAGTGCTGCACTCAATTTGCCAGCAAATTTGGAAAACTCAGCAGTGGCCACAGGACTGGAAAAGGTCAGTTTTCATTCCAATTCCAAATAAAGGCAATGCCAAAGAATGCTCAAACTACCGCACAATTGCACTCATCTCACATGCCAGTAAAGTAATGCTCAAAATTCTCCAAGCCAGACTTCAGCAATACGTGAACCGTGAACTCCCTGATGTTCAAGCTGGTTTTAGAAAAG
>SJXQ01001842.1:47400-63430 GCA_006408695.1 Aepyceros melampus | reverse complement strand
CTCCAGTACTTTGGCCACCTCATGCAAAGAGTTGACTCATTGGAAAAGATCCTGATGCTGGGAGGGATTGGGGGCAGGAGGAGAAGGGGACGACCGAAGATGAGATGGCTGGATGGCATCACGGACTCAATGGACGTGAGTCTGAGTGAACTCCAGGAGTTGGTGATGGACAGGGAGGCCTGGCGTGCTGCGATTCATGGGGTCACAAAGAGTCGGACACGACTGAGTGACTGAACTGAACTGAACTGATACTTAATGAATTGAGTTAATAAATAAATTAGATAAATAAATAAGAGTTAATAAATACTCCCTGCTTGCTCAAGCAATGAAGAACTAAAAATAAAATTCACTCTGATTAGATTTATGAAAATAGAATTATAGATGAGGGAGGAAACTGAAAGGAAAAGCTTCCTGATCCTCTATAACTGGATTCATTGGTCTCATTTAAGATTGTGAACAAACCTAAAACCAGTGTTCCCTTTAGAGAATGTGAGTGTAGGAAGGGTCTTGGACCCAGCCTGGAAGAGCTAGGCAGCAAAGGATCAATTTGGTGGTTTGACCCTTCTTTGTTATTTGTTTACCTTTGTAGAAGGTAATGTCTATGGTACCAATGGCTTTCATTAATTATTTTTCTTTCATTTCTCAACATAGACAATATACAGGAATTCTTAGTATTTTCATTAATTCCTCTAAGGGATTTCAAACAAATTAATATTTTGTCCCACACTTGAAGACTTGCTGAACATTTTCAGAAGTTTCTTTAAAAGTTAGGAAATTCATTAGGTATATTCTTTGCATTTATACCCAATCCTTCATAGTATATAGTTAACTTATTTCCCTTCATTCCACCTTTAGTAAAGACACTAACAGCTTATCACTGTCTTGAGGTTCAGGCACTTGAAGATCACTGAGAGGTCAAGATGCTCATTTCAGAGGGCCTGGGCCCAGATGAACAACTTCTTCATCTGAGCCAGTAACAGACTTTACTATGAGATTCCTAATCTTCACTGCTCAGTATCTAACTTCATGCTTATAAAGAATAAACCTTATACTCATATGACTGGATATTCACATTCAAAAGAATGAAAATGGACTCTTAATTCATACCATATACAAAAGATGAACTCAAAATGGAATAAAAACATAAATATAAAAGCTGAAACTATAAAACTCTTAGAAGAAAACACAGGTGCAAACTTAATGATCTTGGATTTGGCAACACTTTCTCAGATTATGATACCAAAATCATAAGCAACAAAAGAAAAAATAAATTGGACTTCACTTAAATTTAAAACTTGTGTGTATCAAAGAACACTGTCAAGAATAGAAAGAACCCACAGAATTGGAGAAAATATTTGCAAATCTTATATCTGATAAGGATTGAGTATCCAAATAAATAAGGAACTCTTACAACTCAACAAGAAAAAGACAAGCAATCCAATTTGGAAATGAGCAAAGAACTAAAAGAGATATTTCTCCAGAGATGATATACAAATGGCCAATAAGCATATGAATAATATTTAATGGTATTATTACTCATTATGGAAATTCAAAAGTACAATAAGATACCACTGTAAACCCACTCAGAATGGCTAGAATTTTTTTTTTTAAAGGAAAATAACATGTATTGGTGAACATGTGGAGAAATGGTAATCATGATACATTGTTATAGGAATGTGACATAGTAAAGCCACTGTGGGAAACATTAGTGGTTCTGGGATAAAGTAAACATAAAATTGATACATGATTGAGCAATTCTACTCCTGATATATATACTCAAAGGAAATGAAAAGTAGGTATTCAAACAAAAATGTGTACGAGTATTTCTATAAGCAGCACTATTCACAATAGCCAATGGGGAAACAATATTACTGTCTTTAAACCAGTGGATAAACAAAATGTTGTATATTTACACAATGGAATGAATAGGAGTGAAGTACTGATTCATTACACAACACAGATGAACCTTGAAAAGATTACACTAACTGAAATAAGCCTGACACAGAAGACCACATATTATATAATTTCACATACATGAAATGCCCAGAAAAGGCAAATCCATCAGGACAGAGAGCAGATTAGTGGTTGCCAGGGTCTGAAAGGATGGGAGAATGAGGAGTGACTGCTTAATGGGTATGGGGCTTCCTTCTGGGGTGAGGGAAATGTAATGGAATCAAGTAGTAGTGATAGTTGTACAACACTGTGAATGTACTCAGCACACTGAATTGCACACTTTAAAATGGTGAATTTTATATTGTGTGTTTTTTACTGCAATGTAAAAAAAAAAAAGAATCTCAGAAGAGGGAGGTTAAGAGCAGGTAACCAGGATGGGGACATGGCAGAAATAAGTTTCAGAGGAATAAGTTGAAGACAGTTGTGAATGAAGGCAGTAGAATCAAGCTGCTGTATCCTTCCTTATAGCTCCCACTGTGGGTGAACTTGTGTTAATCACACTTTCTCTCATTCCAAGGTACTTCTTGGTTAAGTCCCCTGACACTTCTAAGTCTTGAGCCAGTTCCCACTTGGTTACCCTTTTGCTGTAGATGGAGTGGGCTGCTTTCCTCTCCTCTTCAGTACCTGCTCTACATTTTGCATTCCTTGTCACCACAGGACTCTCTGCAAAGGAAACACTGTACTTTCTTGCTTTCCTTAGAACATCAAGCCCTTCTTATTCTAAGATGTTGGTACAACTTTCACCTCAAAAAAAAAAAAATAAAGCAGATGGAGGACATAAGAATATAGATATTGGGAGTTATAAGGATTTAAGCAATTTCAATTTCTTGTGATTTGCTCTTATTTGCTGTTTTAATTTTTATATATTTGAAGCAGCATTTATTGAGTCTACACTGTATTTCACATTGTAAAAATAACTCTAGCATATACTACTGTATAGACAAATTATAACCATGGCTTAAACAGTACAGATTATTATCTTTACTTGTGAACATTGGCAGTCCAACATAGGTCTGCATGAGCTAAAATCATAACATCTGCAGGGCTCTGTTCCTTTCTGGACAGTATAGAGGAGAATCTGTCGCTAGCATTTCTCAGCTTCTAGAGGCAACCTGCATTCCTTGTCTGAGGGTGCCTTCCTCTATCTTCAAAGCCAAAAACATCACATCTCTCTGACTTTTTGGTCTTTAACTCTACTTTTAAGAATTTGTGTGTTTAGATTGGGTCCACATTGATAATCCAGGATAATTTTCTCACCTCAAAGTCTATTCCCTGAGTCACATCTGCATAGTCCGTTTGCCATATAAAGTAATATATTCATAGGTTTCAGGGATTAGGGTGTAAACATCTTTACAGGGTCTTTATTCTGCCTGCCACATTCATACCACAAATATCTGGTTATTTGCAGCATACCTCACCATCTTCCCACCAAATAAGATGAGACGTCCCTTGAATATAGAGCCTGTACCTTTTACATGTTTGAATCCTGCCTAGCATGTAACACATAATTTCATATATATTAAATAACTATGTTTTTGCTTTGTAACTATACCTCATTTTCTTAACACCATATGCTACACAGGTGTATACAGCCTTTGCTTACAGGTCAAAGGCTGGCTCTTGTGTAGTTTTTTTTGTCATTAGTTAGTTGCCTGCTCTTAGTGAACAATTAATAAATTGCCCTCTAATCTTTACATGGACCATGACTGCTTTGCCTACAAAAACACTACAGAACAGCAAGGACCCATGGAATCTTTTCTTCCCTCCTTTTTTTTCTGCTTTGTCCTTGTAGTTTCTATCCTATTTTAAAAACACCAAAATGCTTTTCTGGCCACTTAGATCATATATTATGGGCTTCCCTGGCAGCTCAGACAGTAAAGAGCAGCCTGCAATGTGGGAGACCCAGGTTTGATCCCTGCGTTTGGGAGGATCCCCTGGAAAAGGAAATGGCAATCCACTCCAGTATTCTTGCCTGGAGAATCCCATTGCTGGAGGAGCCTGGTGGACTATGGTCCACGGGGTCACAAAGAACTGGACACGACTGAGCAACTAACACTAGGTCACATATAACTGATTTAGGTGTGCCATCTATTGGCATTTTTAAGGACGTATTCATTTTTACCTGAGATACTTGGCTGAGTACAGCCGTCCATTCACTATCTGCAGTAACAGAGGCTAGACAAAGTAGTGAGAAACTGACTTTTGCTGATGATCTGAAAACATTAAATTGAGTAGTGTGAATTCTCCTCAGTTCAACTGCAACCAATTTGTAAACAAAAGAGAAACCTTTTTGATCTGAAGCCTTTTATAATTTTTATTAACCAGACTCCAGTGATTGATTTAACTTAATGATTAACTTACTTAAACTGAAAACTTATTTGGCTTTATCGCCAATGTATGCTATATTGTCACTGCCAATCACCAATTACAGTTATGTAGCAAAAGGAAAGAGCAAAGGTTCTCAACCCAGGCTGTGGATTATAGTCCCTTGAAGAGCTTAATACAACTACATGCCTGGCCATGAAGAGATCTGATTGGTCTGTGGTGGGACTTGTACATTCAGAAGACCCCCTGAATTGAATCTGAATCTGAATACAGCCAGAGTTGGGAACCTGGACAGTGGTATAAGATGTAGCTGAATCTCTAATTCTGGTCCTCTCTTCTGAAAGAAAAACACCAATAATGTGGAATTATCAAGTTATGACTTATCTTTTTTTACCAAAAAAGTAGAACTTAAAAAAAAACCCACTGTGAAAACAATTCTAGTTATTAGGCTTCTTTTAAATAAATGTGTTGCTTTATTTATTCTATTTCTCCTTTTTAATTGAAGTGCCATTAAATAGGAAAAGAGCCAAGAGACATGCCATCACAGACTAGAGATATTAGTAGGCTAAGTGTTTTAACTAGGGTTTCTTAAACCTCACCTTTGAAGAATTTACATGTCATCTCCCACCCTAGGGACCCATTTCTTCCATTTTCAGAGCCATGCTTAGTTTTAGGGACTCTGGGACATTCCAGTCTAGCTTTAGCTGTCTGGGTTCATTCAGCATGCAGGGAAGAACCCATAGGTAGCTTCAGGGGTACTGTGATAATATAATTATTCAATTTAGTCATGGACTCATCCATTTTCATTTTATTATGCTTCATAATTTACAAATATATTCTCTTATATATATAAAATATGCCATTATGTTTCTTATTTAAAAAGAAATAGCTCCAAGCCTTAAAATGATGCTAGATGTGTAATTCCTTTAAATGCAAAGCATTTAAGGACCAAGACGATCTTCCCAAACTGCTACAGATGAGTATGCCTCTCCCTTGGCTGCCTCAGTAGGATGAAAACTCAGGCAGCTTTAGTGTTGGAAGGCTGCTTCAACTGTGTTGATCTACACTATTTTTTGTCATTCTCCATAAAATGGAAAGTAAAATAGCAAAGTATATCCTGGTCAACAAGGAAAAACTATCATCCTAACCAACGCATGTGTTGGAAGAAATCAATCTGCCGTTGACCTGAGCATTCTTGCTGAGTAGGTCAAGGATACAGGCCCTGCTCTTTGACTAGGCCATTTGTCAGGGTTGTGTTTGCAGTGAGCAACTTTGAGGGATGAAGCAACATCTCTTTCCAATCAGAAAGCAGCTTTGCTCACCATTCATGATAAAAGTGATAGATTCTACAAGCTCACTGTTCTTCACCTATGTCACAAACCCACGCATCCACCTCAACATCCAACCAGGCCCACCTTCATGGGGCTTCCATGGAGCGCAGAGAAAACTAGCAGCAACACTATGCTCATGCTGCTTGCTGTGCTGGGACCAAGGCTTCTGCCAGCATCTGTGAAACAATAGCAGGCTAACTTGTTAACTTGCAAGTATAGGGTAAAATTCCAGACTTTTCATGGAGCCTGCCAGTTTGAAGACAAAGATAAGGTGCTGATAAAGATGGTGTTCTGGAAGACACATGAGAAGGGCCCTTGTTGGTTGGGTTAGAGGGTATCAGAAAGCTCCCTGAGATCTGGAAGCAAATGCTTTTGCACTTTTGCATAAGTGGTGGTGGGAGTAGGAGGGTAGAATAAAGATCTCTCATTGTCTTCTGTGTTAAGTGAGCCTAAGAAACAATGTAGGGTCCAAACAAGACTCCCAGATGGTGCTTTGGTTGTGGCACATTCTTCTCTGGAGTAGGAGAAGGAAAGGATGTTATCATGACATCAGTGGGGCAGCAAGTCCCCCTCCCTAGCCAAAAGGCATGCAATGTGGCTGCAACTGTTGGGTCAGGGGCTCCATAAAGCTGAAATAGTGGTGTCAGCCTTTAGGATATAGAACTCTGCATAGACTAAATACATCAGATATTTGTTTTGGAGTCCAGTGGTGGGAAGCCCTTTGAAATTGAGAGTCAAGTCAAACCCTTTCTGACTGGCTCTGAGCTGCTCTTTGCCTTCTCCTCTCCTCCAACTTGAGCTGCTTCAGGGAAGATGGCTGAGTGTGCCAGGGAACTTCAGGGAGGGGAGAGGAGGGACTGAATGTTTATGGCTCTGCTGGATATGGGCACCATGTCTACCTGGTCCCATGCAGGGAGGGTGTGCTGAGTACCAAGCTGATCCAAGTGCTAAGGATGCAGGGCGAAGCAGTGGCACCAGTGTTGGCTGAAAGAACGATGCCCCTGGGCTCTCTAGGGGCCAGGAGAGCACAGGGGAGGAAACAGTACCAATTCCAGGATGAGAAACCAAAGGGGAAAAATACATTTGTATTCCTTATCTTCCCCAGCTGGGAAATAGCCTCATCTCCTGAAACTATCATGATAACCCCTGAAGTACCTATGTTAAAATCTTTGGTCTTTGTTCCCATAGAGCAAAGTACAGCTGATAGGGTTTGAGCAATTTGCAGTGAGAAAAGGAATTAAAATACACTGGACTGATTCAACATAACTGCAGTTGTATCCTCTGCATATAAATGTATAATGTACTTTGTTTTACTTGTTTTATTGTAAATGTTCATAGTGGTGACAGGACATTCTCCCATTGAGGAATTCTCTGACCCCTTCCAAGAGGTCCAATAGAAACAATATATTCAATAGAAACAAAAAGAGAAAATCCCCGCCATCTCCAGAAGCCACTGCCCAGTACAAGCAGCGCTACATACTGGACACAGGCACCCAAATGCATCCTGTGTTAGTTTTCTGGGCTGCCATGGCAAGATACAACAAACTGGGTGGCTTCAGTGACAGAAATAAACTCTCTCGGCTTTGGAGGCTAGAAGTCCAAAGTTAGGGTGTTAGCAGCGTTGGTGCCTTGTGAGGGCAGTGAAAGAAGGCTCTGTTTCAGGACTCTCTTCCTAGTCACATGACATTCTCCCTGTATGCATGTCTTTGTGTCCAAATTTATAGCTGTCATACTGGATTAGAGCCACCACCCTAATGACCTCATTTTAACTAGATTACCTCTGTAGAGACTCTTATCTCGAGATCACGTTCTGAGGTAATAGGGGTTTGGACTTTAACATAAGAATTTGGGGATGGGATGAGTTCCAAACCCATAACGTACCCCTTTCAAAAAAGGGAGGCACTTTTGCTCCTTTTGTTGCAAACTTGTATATAGCCCAACTTCCCCCCTGCTTCCTTGGAGCAGTTTTCTCAGAGCCAAAAGATGATATCTCCTGGACTTGGAGTCCTAAACATTCCCACCAAATAAAACAATTCTCTACTTTCAAAAAAAGAAAACAGGGAGGCAGTTAATTGGCCTATTACTGAGCTCCTGTTAAAAACCTAACCCCTAGAGAATTTGTAACTCTCAAGTCTGACATCCCCATTTTTGAGTGGATCAACTAGGACATGAAGATACAAGGAAAGTACCCATTTGCTAATCAAATGAAAATAATAAATTTGAGGATGTGACTAGCCTGGCCCTAGTGTCATCTCAGTTTTTCGTAAAGTAGTAGAAACTACTCTACTACTTTGGGGAAAACTTTATCCCCTACTCTGACACCTGAAGCAAAGCTACTGGCTCAATAGGCCCTTCGGATTCACAGAGTTTGTCCTAAATGCCTGGGCCTGGTTCACCTTTGGTTCAGCTAAGCTGAAAACTAATGGTGCCGACAGCGCTCCTGCCAGTCTGACCTTAGCGCCAGCTATAGTGGGCAGAAGTCAAGGCTGTTCTCAAAGCTCTGGCCAGTCACACTGGGGGTCAATCTACCATAGGCCCTGCATGTCCCTACACATTCTGGATAGGCCAAGAACGCAAGGCCCAGACTACTGTTTGTTCAGGCCATTTCTTGAGGTTTTCCTTGAGGAAGGAGTTATAAAGTTCTCCCCATCTCAACTCCACCAGCTCCCTACTCAGTAGAAAAGCAGTAGATTCCCCAAGCCCAGGGTTCCTCAAGGGTGGCACAACCCATTGAGTGCATACACCCATGTGAACCCATCCTTGTCACCTCCATCAGACTTGAGAAGCATGGGGGATTGACAGGAACCTCATGCTTATCCTCTTACTGTGCTGTGAGTAAAAAAAAAGGCCTCTGTTACACAGAGGTGTCTCCTGTGTTCTGCCAGCATCCATGGAATAGTAACAGGCTAATCTCTTAGCTTGCAAGTAGGGTAAATCCTAAAACCTTCACAGATCCTGACTTCTGTAAAAAGCCCTATAATTTCCAGAGGTCTTGGACAAGGACTCTCTGAGTATGTAACACACTCTGTTGGTTCATAAACCTAACGTTTGGTCACCTCTCGGTCACTTTATTCTGTTAAATAGTTCAGTTGCCCATTCTTTGCAACAGTCCCATTCTCCCCAGAGAAATCTTTATCTCGTGGAAAACACTCTTATCATAATAATAATGACAACGGCAATGGCTAAATTATCGCCTCCAGTTTACAGGTTAGGAGACTGAAGCACAAGCCACACAGTGAGTCAGGAGGTAGAAGTGGGATTCAAACCCAGGCTGCCTTGCTTTAGTTCTCACTTTTAATCAATTACTATATGTCTCACAATAGGACCATCTACTCCTAGGGCTATAATGAACCGCAGAGGCCTAGAGATTTTTGTTAGAAATCTTAGGAAAATATCTTCAGTCAAACTTTTAATACTTGATTTTGACATACAACATTTTTTTTCAAACTTTAACTGTTTTATTTTGTATTGGGGTTTAGCTAATTAACAATGTTGCAGTAGTTCCAAGTGAACAGCAAAGGGACTCAGCCTGTACATATACATGTATCTGATGTACATTTTAAAATACTTTTTAATAACATGTATTAGGCAACTAGACAATCTTCTACATTGCTTTGATCTTTTTATCTAGCCATTGTACAAATCCAGTGTCAAATGTTCATACTCTATTAAAATTTATTGTTGCTATAAAAAATTATCAAACAGTGGCTTGAAAAGTGAAAGTTGCTCAGTCATGTCTGATTCTTTGTAGCCCCGTGGACTGAGCCTACCAGCTCTTCTGTCCATGGAATTCTCTAGGCCAGAATACTGGAGTGGGCAGCCATTCCCCTCTCTAGGGGATCGTCCCAACTCAGGAACAACACAAATTTATTGCCTTCCAGTTCTGGAGGTCAGAAGTTCAGAATGGACTGGAGGGATGGCATTCCCTCTCTCTGGAGGTTCTAGGAGAGAATCTATATCCTTACCTTTTCCAGTTTCTAGAAGCTGCCTGAACTTTTTACTCCATCTTCAAACTCAGCAGCATAGCATCTGCAAATTTCTCTCTCTCTTTGACTCTGATCCTCCTTCCTCCCTCTTTCCCTTATAAGGACCTTTATGATTACCTTGGACCCATCAAGAAAAACCAGGATAATCCAGGATCTCCCCCTACAAACTCATCAGCTTACTCATACTGTAATGTCCCTTTCGCCACAACATACTGACAGGGGGTTAGGATGCAGACACTGTTTTGGTGGGGTGGAGGAGGGGCATTATTCTGTTTGCCATATATTCTGTAAGCAGTTATCTTTTCCTTCTTTATGGAAATTTTTACATTAGGTATCTAGATTAAAGATTTAAACAAGTCCATTCACCAGATAATTAGTAGTCCATTTCCTCTTGTCTTTGAGGGTAGAGCACCGAGAGCATTTTACCTTTGGGGAGGTTAAGGAGAACATAGCACTGAAACATATGTGACAGAAACTTTAACCTCTGTAACAATGTAAACTTTTTTTTAAAAATGTACCTGAAGTCGGGAATTCATAAGCATGAACTCCTGTTGGCTTTTCATGTTCTCATTCATAGACTTTGAAAATATAAACCCCATCTTGACCTAAAATGTAAAAAAGCAAAGTTTAAAGCAGTGTATTCTACATGCATCCTCACATGCTCTATTTTTTAGGCTACCATGAGCTTAAGACAAAATTTTTAAAAAAGAAAATTTTCTGACCTGGAACACATTATGGATTCTAGTCTTTGCTCCTAACTAGCTGTCTGATCTTGGACAGACTTAACCAGCAGTCTTTTTTGCTTTTAGTTTTCATAAAGCAGGAAAAGATAACTGCTTAGAGTGTACAGCAATGCCTTAGAGTGACAGAATAATGCCCCTGGCCATCATTCACTTATACAAGAACATCTAACAACTAGGTGATTTCCAAAATCTTTTCCTGTTCTATAGGTTCATATTTCCTGATTTTTCTTCCCACTGTATATCTGAAAGAAGTAAACACACAAAAACAAACAAAATCTCTCATTTTTTATGAGGGGCAGGGTGAATACCATCTACTCTCTTACCTTCTGTGTAGTTAGATGACAGAACTTTTTCTTCTGATGAGGGGTGACTTAGAAGATGCATTGCACACCTCAAACACTGACTTCTCTGTGCTCTTTGCATTTATGCTTTATATCAAGGTTACTATATCAATACTCTTCCTACAGTCCTTTCCCCTCTCTTACCCACTTTCTATTTCCATCCACCCATTGCTAACATCCACTCACCACTGTCCTCTAGCCTCATTTTTTTCTTATTAAGCTACTATTAAAGTTCTCAAAATGGGGAAAACCTAGGATACTTAAATGTCTTGGGAAACATAAATTTTATTTTATTTATTTATTTATTTATTTTTTTTTTTGGGAAACACAAATTTTAAATGAATACTTGGTATCGTCTATCCTATTTATCTTACTTAAGAAGTTCTTAAGGGGGCTGGCAATTCTAGATGGTCCAGAACTCAGTACTTTGTTCTTAAGTCAACTAGGTAGGTACAGAAGACCTCAGTTAGTTGTTGATTCTGCCTTCAGAACACTACAAAGCTCAGGAAAGTTATGACTCCTCTACCCTCCTCAACAATGTTGCTGATTCTCTTTGGTAAACCATTGAGCACTTTGTGAACCTCAGCTCAGAGTGGTCATTCTTAATGCTTTCTACCCAGGATTCACAATATTCTGTGGGAACCCTGGGCAGAGCTCCTATTTTCCATATCCTCAGCAAAAAAACCCGTGGGTTCTAGCTTAACTGGTGAGAAGATGAAGGAAGAGGGAGGGCATTTATGCCAGACATAATGGGTTATCCCTTCTAATGGGGCTCCAAGTGAGTGGATATTACATGCCAGACATCAGTGGCTTCCCTGAATTTTGGCCAGAGACACACCATGGATTTATAGCAGGCTCCAAGCCAGAGTCAGCTTCAACGTTAAGCATAAGAAGCTGAGCCAAAGGAGGAGAGGCACAATCCTGAACAGGCCTGAGAAGTCATGAGATTTTCCTACCCACCCCATCCCTCAGCTGCTGTCCTACTCCAACCTTTGACCAGAGGCACAGCCACCCAGTAAGGTGGAGAGATCTAGCAGAAGTTCTCTCCTTTCTCCACTTTCACAGCCCCATGTCCATCGTCTCCAAGAGCAGAGCAGAACTTGCCTGAAGGCAGAAGCAATATATTACCCATTTTGGAAGTCCCCAGGGTATCTCTTTCCCACAAATGTTGCAGAAAACATAATACAAGAGAAATTGTAGCTCAGCTGCCATTTCTTATTTTTCTTTTGCACATAGGAATAGATAATTGAATTTTTACATATGCAGCAAACATTTACAAAGAAAATAGCTGTCCTCTAATCCTATTTACACATACACACACCTACACACACACCCTGTATACAGTCAGAGTTGGGTCCCATAGAGTGCTTCTATTTATAAGCGGGTGGACTCTCCTCTGAAGTGGAGTTATAATTCTCATCTAGGGAAGAGAAACTATCTGGAAAGTTAGGACTTCAGCTTACCTCTTTCTTGGCCTTGCCTTCTTCAGTCTGGATTGTAGTTTGGCTATATCAGGGGATATTCCCACAGGTTACAGGTAGAAGCCAAGCGGAAAGAAGAGCTTCCTTGTAGTTCCCAAAGGAGACCACACCTGAAAACGAGTACAACCACCTTGTGAACTGTGCCCTGGCGTCCAGTATTCTCAACCTTCCCCTCTTTTCCGACCCTAATAAAGCTATTTTCCACAGTCTGGCAGGTTCCTTAAGGTTTCCAGAATACTCTCAGCTTTCATTCTCCAACTCACAAAATATATACAGTAGTCCCCTACATACAAACAGATTCCATTCCAAGAGGACATGTGTAAGTCCAATTTGTTTGTAAGTCCAACAGAGTTAGCCTAGGTATCCAACTAACACGATCAGGTATATAGTACTATACTATACTAGGTACACATGGACTGATGTGATGATCTCATGGACACAGCCTTGTCTAACTCAATGAAACTATAAGCCAGGCTGTGTAGGGCCACCCAAGATGAACAGGTCATGGTGGAGAGTTCTGACAAAGGTGGTCCACTGGAAAAGGGAATGGCAAACCACTTCAATATTCTTGCCTTGAGAGCCCCACAAATAGCATGAAAAGCCAAAAAGATAGGACACTGAAAGATGAACTCCCCAGGTTAGTAGATACCCAATATGCTATGGGAGATCAGTAGAGAAATAACTCCAGAAAGAATGAAGAGATGGAGCCAAAGCAAAAAGAACACCCAGTAGTGGATGTGACTGGTGATGGAAGTTAAGTCCAATGGTATAAAGAGCAATATTACATAGGAACCTGGAACATTAGGTCCATGAATCAAGGCAAATTGGAAGGGGTCAAACAGCAGATGGCAAGAGTGAACATCGACATTTTAGGAATCAGTGAACTAAAATGGCCTGGAATGGGTGAATTTAACTCAGATGACCATTATATCTACTACTGTGGGCAAGAATCCCTTAGAAGAAATGGAGTAGCCATCATAGTAAACAAGAGAGTCTGAAATGCAGTAGTACTTGGATGCAATCTCAAAATAACAGAAAAATCCCTGTTCGTTTTGAAGGCAAACCATTCAGTATCACAGTAATCCAAGTCTATGCCCCAACCAGTAATGCCGAAGAAGCTGAAGTTGAACGGTTCTATGAAGATCTACAAGACCTTCTAGAATTAATGTGCAAGAAAGATGACCTTTTCATTATAGGGGACTGGAATGCAAAAGTAGGAAGTCAAGAGATACCTAGAGTAACAGGCAAATGTGGCCTTGGACTACAAAATGAAGCAGGTCAAAGGCTAACAGAGTTTTGCAAGAGAACACACTGGTCATAGCAAACACCCTCTTCCAACAACACAAGAGAAGACTCTACACATGGACATCACCAGATGGTCAACACCGAAATCAGATTGATTATATTCTTTGCAGCCAAAGATGGAGAAATTCTATACAGTCAGCAGCAACAAGAAAGGGAACTGACTGTGGCTCAGATCATGAACTCCTTATTGCCAAATTCAGACTTAAATTGAAGAAAGTAGGGAAAACCACTCAGACCATTCAGGTATGACTGAAATCAAAACGCTTATGATTATACAGTGGAAGGGAAAAATAGATTCAAGGGACTAGATCTGATAGAGTGCCTAAAGAACTATGGATGGAGGTTTGTGACATTGTACAGGAGGCATTGATGAAGACCATCCCTAAGAAAAAGAAATTGAAAAAGGCAAAATGGTTGTCTGAGGGGGTCTTAGAAATAGCTGAGGAAAGACAAGAAGCGAAAGGCAAAGAAGAAAAGGAAAAGATATACCCATTTAAATGCAGAGTTCCAAAGAATAGCAAGGAGAGATAAGAAAGCCTTCCTCAGTGATCGATGCAAAGAAATAAAGGAAAATAATAGAATGGGAAAGACTAGAGCTTTCTTCAAGAAAATTAAAGATATCAAGGGAATATTTCATGCAAAGATGGGCACAATAAAGGACAGAAATGATATGGACCTAACAGAAGCAGAAGGTGTTAAGGGGTGGCAACAATACTCAGAAGAACTATACAAAAATGATCTTCATGACCCAGATAACCATGATGGTGTGATCACTCATCTAGAGCCAGACATCCTGGAATGTGAAGTCAAGTGGGCCTTAGAAAGCATCACTACGAACAAAGCTAGTGGAGGTGATGGAATTCCAGTTGAGCTCTTTCAAATCCTGAAAGATGATGCTGTGAAAGTGCTGCACTCAATATGCCAGCAAATTTGGAAAACTCAGCCGTGGCCACAGGATTGGAAAAGGTCAGTTTTCATTCCAATCCCAAAGAAAGGCAATGCCAAAGAATGTTTGAATACCGCACAATTACACTTACCTCACATGCTAGCAAAGTAATGCTCAAAACTCCAAGCCATGCTTCAATAATATGTGAACTGTGAACTTCCAGATGTTCAAGCTGGATTTAGAAAAGGCAGAGGAACCAGAGATCAAATTGTCAACATCCACTGGATCATCAAAAAGGCAAGAGAGTTCCAGAAAAACATCTATTTCTTCCTTATTGACTATGCCAAAGCCTTTGACTGTGTGGATCACAATAAACTGGAAAATTCTTCAAGAGATGGGAATTCTTCAAGAGATGCCTCCTGAGAAATCTGTATGCAGGTCAAGAGAAAGGCAATGCCAAAGAATGTTTGAACTACCGCACAATTACACTTACCTCACATGCTAGCAAAGTAATGCTCAAAACTCCAAGCCATGCTTCAATAATATGTGAACTGTGAACTTCCAGATGTTCAAGCTGGATTTAGAAAAGGCAGAGGAACCAGAGATCAAATTGTCAACATCCACTGGATCATCAAAAAGGCAAGAGAGTTCCAGAAAAACATCTATTTCTTCCTTATTGACTATGCCAAAGCCTTTGACTGTGTGGATCACAATAAACTGGAAAATTCTTCAAGAGATGGGAATTCTTCAAGAGATGCCTCCTGAGAAATCTGTATGCAGGTCAAGAATCAACAGTTTGAACCAGACATGGAAAAACAGACTGGTTCCAAATTGGGAAAGGAAATGTCAAGGCTGTATATTGTCACCCTGCTTATTTAACTTATATGCAGAGTACATCATGTGAATGTACATCCAGGCCGGATGAAGCACAAGCTAGACTCAAGATTGCTGGGAGAAATATCAATAACTTCAGATATGCAGATGACATCACTCTTATGCCAGAAAGTGAAGAAGAACTAAAGAGCTTCTTGATGAAAGTGAGAGTGAAAAAGTTGGCTTAAAACTCAACATTCAGAAAACTAAGATCATGGCATCTGGTCCTATCCCTTCATGGCAAATAGACGGGGAAACAATGAAAACAGTGAGAGACTATTTTTTTGGGCTCCAAAATCACTGCAGATGGTGACTACTGCCGTGAAATTAAAAGACGCTTGCTTCTGGGAAGAAAAGCTATGACCAACCTCAGTTCAGTTCAGTTCAGTTCAGTCACTCAGTCGTGTCCGACTCTTTGTGACCCCATGAATCGCAGCACGCCAGGCCTCCCTGTCCATCACCAACTCCCAGAGTTCACTCAGACTCATGTCCATTGAGTCCATGATGCCATCCAGCCATCTCATCCTCGGTCGTCCCCTTCTCCTCCTGCCCCCAATCCCTCCCAGCATCAGGGTCTTTTCCAATGAATCAACTCTTCGCATGAGGTGGCTAAAGTACTGGAGCTTCAGTTTTAGTATCATTCCTTCCAAAGAAATCCCAGGGTTGATCTCCTTCAGAATGGACTGGTTGGATCTCCTTGCAGTCCAAGGGACTCTCAAGAGTCTTCTCCAACACCACAGTTCAAAAGCATCAATTCTTCGGCGCTCAGCCTTCTTCACAGTCCAACTCTCACATCCATACATGAC
>SJXQ01001842.1:32647-46334 GCA_006408695.1 Aepyceros melampus | reverse complement strand
GCTCAGCCTTCTTCACAGTCCAACTCTCACATCCATACATGACCACAGGAAAAACCATAGCCTTGACTAGACGGACCTTAGTCGGCAAAGTAATGTCTCTGCTTTTGAATATACTATCTAGGTTGGTCATAACTTTTCTTCCAAGGAGTAAGCGTCTTTTAATTTCATGGCTGCAGTCACCATCTGCAGTGATTTTGGAGCCCCCCAAAATAAAGTCTGACACTGTTTCTACTGTTTCCCCATCTATTTCCCATGAAGTGATGGGGCCAGATGCCATGATCTTCATTTTCTGAATGTTGAGCTTTAAGCCAAATTTTTCACTCTCCTCTTTCACTTTCAACAAGAGGCTTTTTAGCTCCTCTTCACTTTCTGCCATAAGAGTGGTGTCATCTGCATATCTGAGGTGATCGATATTTCTCCCGGCAATCCTGATTCCAGCTTGTGTTTCTTCCAGTCCAGCGTTTCTCATGATGTACTCTGCATAGAAGTTAAAGAAGCAAGGTGACAAGATCAGCCTTGACGTACTCCTTTTCCTATTTAGAACCAGTCTGTTGTTCCATGTCCAGTTCTAACTGTTGCTTCCTGACCTGCAGACAGATTTCTCAAGGGGCAGGTTAGGTGGTCTGGTATTCCCATCTCTTTCAGAATTTTCCACAGTTTATTGTGATCCACACAGTCAAAGGCTTTGGCATAGTCAATTGGAAAGACTGATGCTGAAGCTGAAACTGCAATACTTTGGCCACCTAATGAGAAGTGACTCACTTGAAAAGCCCCTGATGCTGGGAAAGATTTAAGGCAGGAAGAGAAGGGGACAATAGAGGATGAGATGGTTGGATGACTTCACCGACTCAATGGACATGAGTTTGAGTAAGCTCTGGGAGTTGGCGATGGACAGGGAAGCCTGGTGTGCTGCAGTCCATGGGGTCGCAAAGAGTTGGACACGACAGAGCGACTGAATTTAACTGATTCCAGGTTTAAATAAAATACATGAAAAACAAACCAAAGATAAACCTTTTTTAATCTTATAGTACAGTACCTTGAAAAGGATAGTAGCATAGTACAGCAGCTGACATACAGGGGCTGGCAACAGTACCAGCTAGCTATGATATTGCTTCTTTAATGCTTGCTTCCGGACATCTGGGGTTTAAAAAATGATACTATACGCCGGTACTCTATAAAGTACTGTACAGTAAGTACACAAAAGCACAACTACTTGTAGAGGATGTACGTACGTTACAATGTATGGCAGATACATGAACTAATTTACATGATTGAAGATGCAAGCATTCCATCCACATCTTTGAAAGCTGCCAACTTGAAGGCTCATATGTAGGGAACTTATTATATCAGAGGGCTTCCATTGTGGCTCAGCTGGTAAAGAATACCCCTACAATGTGGGAGACCTGGGTTTGATCCCTGGGTTGGGAAGATCCCCTGGAGAAGGGAAAGGTTACCCACTCCAGTATTCTGGCCTGGAGAATTCCATAGACTGTATAGTTCATGAAGTTGAAAAGAGTCAGACACTACTGAGTGCTTTGACTCACTCACTCATTGTATCAGAAAATAATTAAGAGTGACCTTGCAATAGGAATAATTTTGAATTCACTCAATTGTATAAGGCAAGTCTTTAAAAAAAATGCTAATACTTTGTCATTGGTGACAAATACCTTGCTACTTACAACTTTGACAAAAGTGTGTTTCAGAAGACTAAGAATCCTGATTTGGGTCCCTTCTGCCTTCATTTTTCCCTCATTTACTCCTAAGATCTTATAAAGGGCTCTTTGCGCCAGCCTTGCCTCAGCTGTGCTACACATTACACCAGGTATGGGTATTTCTGAGGAGGAAGTGTTGGGGCTGTCCTCCTCAGGTCACATCTAAGAACTGGTATTTGATTTTACTTGAAAAAAAAAAAAGAATAATTCCATGACCTATAACTTCTATTATCTAAGTTTCTGCAGTGACTCATTTCCTGATCGAATGACGCATCAACTACCTATATATATATGAGTGGTTGCAAGACAATCATTTCAATACGTCTTTGGGTTTCATTCAAATTAGGCCACTTCCCCCGCAAATTCTAGCTCTGAGTTCCATTCAAACTAGCCCATTTCCCCCGCAAATTCCAGCCCTGAACCTACAGCTTCCGGAGATTTTTCCCTAATTTAAAACTCTACCCTCTTACCTTGGACCGAATTACAGCAGTTGGGAATTCCTGCAAGGTTATGCTGATTTCCGTTGACAACGCTTTACCCACTTCCCCCAATTTAATTACGATATGGGAGCGGCCTGCAGTCTTTGAGAGGAGAACCGGCTCCTCCGAAACAAGGCTGGCGATACAGGTTGGCACTAGAAGCGGGAGAGCCCAGGGCGCTCACAAGGAAAGGGCACCCAGAGCGGCCCCGCAAGCCCGAAGACCCGGAGCTCGGCGCCGACAGACGCTGCCGCGAGGACCCGCCCTTCCCCCAACAGCCTGCGGCCGGCCTGGCCCGCCCAGCCGGCGCTCACTCACTGGACCGTGGAGGTGCGGGAGACACTGATCACAGCCAAGGCCACCAGCCTGAAGCTCCCCGAGACGGCGACGAGGACCCGGCCTCGCCCCGCAGAACCTCCAGACTGGCTGGGTGCGGCAGCCAAACAGCGCAGCTCTTGGCTTTCTTAAAGGGCCCGCGCCCCTGACCAAGGCGGCCTGGTGTTTTCTTTCCGACAGGCCTTGGGAGGGGCAAGTCAAAGAGGCAAATTCAAAATCCAGCGACTCAAATTTTGAGGGAATTGGGCAGAGGAAGCAGAATGGAAATCTCACTTAAAGCCCTCACTGAGGTTTGTCAGTTACCCGTGATGAACCTGAGCAATCATGCTCCCTTGTAGAACTAAAACCTCCATTACAGTTTAATGAGCCATCTCACAGTACTCTACATATGATGTCATCCACCATTTGTAAGGTCTATTTCTAGAAGAAAATGTTATCTTTCAAGAAGATGTCACTTGAACATATAATCCGTAGTTATAAATATTTGTAAGGGCTTTTCTCCTTATAGAATAGGTTTATGTTGAGGATGAACTCTCCCCCTACCCCTGTTTGAATCTCAACACTGACATAGTTTATTTAATTCGTTAGAGCCTCAGCCTCCTCTGGCTGTTAAATTGCCCACCATCAAAGTAGGGGAAAGGTTAGGACCTGAAACAGAGAAGACTTGACCAGAGTTACCAAACCAAAAAAAAAAAATTTTTTTTAACAGCCATCTTTCTCAACTTATGTTCTGAGAGATATTCATTTCTTCTCATCCCCACCATTGATTTCTGTCTTGAGTAAGCCATCCTCTTTCCCAGCTTCATTGAGAGAATACTTGAGGAGCTGTTGGCGTTCTGTTCTTCGTTATTAAATAATTTGGAAAAATAGCATGGACTTCACCAGGCTCTGGCCTTTAAGAAGGTCTGTGAGAAAAGTTCCTGCCCTTAGTCCTGGCTGCCATCACATCAGTGGAGAAGCCATCTAACCTCCCCAGGCTCTGTATGTGAGCACACCTCACTGACCTCCTGCCAGAGTGACCTGGGAACCACAAGAGCAAAGCCATTTGGATTTTGGCCCTTTAAGATAGGATAACAACTGATAATGATAGTATCTGAGTGCACAGATTCTGCCATAAGCACACCTACGTTTGATTTGATCCCCAACTCCATCACTGTTGCTCTTCATCCTCTGCAAAACTTAATTTTATCATCTCTGCAATAGGTATAAAGCCATCTAATTTATTGGATTATGAATACTAAATGAGATAATTCTATATTCAGGCACTTAGCACCATGTCTAGCACACAGCATTAAGTTAACAGTAGTAAACAACAACAGTGGGAACCAGTTACTAACTCTGAAGTCCCCCGAGATGGCAGCAAGGACTGGGCCTTGCCCCGCAGAACCTCCACAGAAGAGACAAATGGAAGGGAGCAGTTACTAAAACCAGGCGAGAGCCATAGCTGTACCTGTATGAGAGGGCTACCCGACAGGAGCTATGTTGTTCAACAGAGGAAAGCAGTAGATGCTGACCTTTGGCCCAACAGGGTAAGATTCAATAGCTGCAGCCACTGCTAGCCCCTCAACTCCAAATGGGGACAGAATGGAAAAGAAAGACACATCCCCCTGTCCTTCTATGTTCTGATATCCTGCTGAAATCTTTCATTGGAAAAATCTGGTGGATTTCTGGATCCACTAGAAAGCCTGAAGATGAAGGAACCAGGTCTATGTAGTCTATAGTTGTCAGCTTGCTAGACACGAAGACCTCTGACAAATGAAAATATCCAGCATACCATTTCTACAACCTTGGGTTTATCATATTTTGAAGTCCTAGTTCAAAAGGAAGAAATGCTTCCACTAGAGGACCCAGCCATGGTGCCACTGAATTAGAAGCTAAAACTGTTCTCTGTTCATTTTGGTTCCTCATGGAACTGGAATTCCATGAGGAAACTGGGTTACAGCTATACAATGAGAGCAAGGAGAAATGTGCATGACACCCAAGGATTAACAGGGCACATCTTAATACTCCCATGTGCAATGATGATCATAAGATAACTACGGTAACCTGATAATGTTGGAAGCACTTCAATTCAGACCATGGAGGAATTGAAGTGGTGTATCACCACACCAGGTTAAAAAAAAAAAATCACAATCTACTAAGATACTGTATAGGGCAGGAAAAGCATAAGTGAATGAAGTAAGAAATTATGATTATCAATTTATCTTTTTTAACCTAGCAATAAGCTATAGAGGCAGGGGTTATTGGACCAAACCCGGGTCTCCTGCATTGCAGGGAGATTCTTTACCATCTAAGCCACCTGGGAGGCTCAGCTCTGTATATAAAATGTTAATTGATTATTTATTCCATGCCCTTGCTTTCTCTGTTTCCTTGTATGAACAGTAGTGGTGGAAACAAACATTATAATTTAGTTTCTAGGTCAGAGTATTGACATCACTTCAAAGCAACACAGTAGTTGATAGGACTCTCTGATTCTCATGTTTAGGGAATGAGTTTCCCTCCATCTAAACAAAGGGGAAAAATAAATCTTGGGTGGCAAAACAGGTAAACTATCTGGGTCTTCTGTTTGCCTCCCTTCATACATATTCTCCTCTCTTGCCTGCCTTATTCTATACCCCTGAAGCTGACCTCTTTGGAAAACATCACCTGGACTCTTCTCAGCTGACTTATAGCATAAGAATTTTCATGTTATTAAATGACATTCATATATACCATTTTTAACATATATAAGATTTTCAGCAAGTATGTATACAGTTTTCATCATTGGATATTTCTGATTTTTTTGCTTCTGTCAGTAACATCATTGTTAATCAACTATGCTCCAATGTAAAACTTTATAAAATAGAATTAAGTGACTTCCCAGAGCCTTAAAAAATAACATCATGATAATCACCTTCATATATATATATGTGTGTGTATATGTATCTAGCTTTTTAATATTTTGATTGGAAGTACTGAATTAAATAGTATACATATTTTAGAAAGAATTGACATAAAATGCATAAAATCCATAACTCACTGAAAAACCCCCTACCTCTGGACAATAAAATTACTCAATATTTCCCTGTATATCCATAAATTATTTTTTTTAAGTTTTAATTGGAGAATTGGGATTGACATATTCAACACTACTATGTATGGAATGAGGACCAACTGACAAGGACCTACTGTGTGGCACAGGGAACTCTACTTAGCGTTCCACGGTGGCTTATGAGGGAGGAAACTCTAAGGGAGAGTGTGCATGTGTGTATATGTAGCTGATTCACTTTGCTGTGCACCTGAAGCTGGCACAGAATTATAGAGCAAACATAGTTTTTGAAAGTTCAGGGTGTACTCAGATGTATTTCCTTTTAAAGAGATGCTTTCTAAAGGAGTATGAATTTCTTTCTCCATTACAATGGGAACCAAGTTTAGCCAAGAACTTCAGTCTGTGAAGGAGAGCATGGGGCTAAGGATAGAAACTCTTCAGTATTAAGCTCTTCTGGAGTTGTGTTGGCTAAGGATAGAAACTCTTCAGTATTAAGCTATTCTGGAGTTGTGTTGGCTAAGGATAGAAACTCTTCAGTATTAAGCTCTTCTGGAGTTGTGTTGTCTGTATTCTGGAACACAGTCTGAATTTTACCCTTAGACTTCATTCATGGGGCACCCTGTTGATTCAAATGTAGACTGAGCACAATCTGAACCAGCAGAGCATCACTGAGCTTTGTGCAGCCTACTTTGGACTTTGTCCATTCTTCTAGTGACATCATGTGGCCCTGTAACATAATGACAACAGTGGACTTATTCTCTCCCTGCCTAGAAAACTTTAGATTGAGATATAATTCACATATCATAAAATTTACCATTTAAGATTATACAGTTTAGTAGCTTTTAGTTTATTCAAAATGTTGTTCAACTGTTATCTCTATCTAATTCTATAACATTTTCATCACCCCCCAAAAGAAACCCCATACCCATTAGCAGTCACTCCTCATTGTGTCACTTCCCCTCTGGCCCCTGGCATATCTTAATCTCTTTCAGTCTCAGTGCTGTTGTTCATTTATTCAGTCACGTCTGACTCTTTGCAACCCCATGGACTCCAGCATCCCAGACTTCTCTTTCCTTCACTGTCTCCTGAATTTGCTCAAGCTCATGTCTATTGAGTCAATGATGCCATCCAACCATCTCATGCTCTGTCGCCCTCTTCTGTTAACCCCCGTCTCCTCCTGTCTGTCTCAATAGATTTGCCTATTCTAGACATTTTATATGAATAGAATCATACAATATATGGCCTTTTGTATGTGACTTCTTTCACATAGCATAAGTCTTTTTTTTTTAATAGCATACTGTTTTCAGGGTACAGCCAAGTTGAAACATCTATCAGCACTTCGTTCCTTTTAATGGTGGAATAATATTTCATTGCATGGATGTACCAAATTTTGTTTATCCATTCAAAATTGATGAACATTTGGATTGTTCCTATGTTTTTGCTATTATGGACAGTGCTGAGATGAACATTTCATACCAGATTTGTATCTGTGTTTTCATCAGCAGTGAATAAGAATACTAATTTCACAGCACACTCATATGGATGTAGACATGAAATGTGATGGGTGACAGAAGCAAGGTCCAATGCTGTAAAGAGAAATATTGCATAGGAACCTGGAATGTTAGGTCCATGAATCAAGGCAAATTGGAAGTAGTCAAACAGGAGATGGCAAGAGTGAACACTGACATTTTAAGAATCAGCAAACTAAAATGGACTGGAATGGGTGAATTTAACTCAGATGACCATTAAGACCATTATATCTACTATTGTGGGCAGGACTCTTTTAGAAAAAATGGAGTAGCCATCATGGTCAATAAAAGAAATGCAGTACTTAGATGCAATCTCAAAAACAACAGAATGATCTCTGTTCATTTCCAAGGCAAACCATTCAATATCATGGTAACCCAAGTCTATGCCCGGATCAGTAATGCTGAAAAAGCTGAATTTGAATGGTTCTATGAAGACCTACAAGACCTTTTAGAACTAACACCCCAAAAAAGATGCCCTTTTCATTATAGGGGACTGGAATGCAAAAGTAGGAAGTCAAGAAACACCTGGAGTAACAGGCAAATTTGGCCTTGGAGTACGGAATGAATCAGGGCAAAGGCTATAGAGTTTTGCCAAGAGAACATACTGGTCACAGCAAACACCCTCTTCCAACAACACAAGAGAAAACTCTACATATGGACACCACCAAATGGTCAATACTGAAATCAGATTGATTATATTCTTTCCAGCTAAAGATGGAGAAGCTCTATACAGTCAGCAGAAGTAGGAATGGGAGCTGACTGCGGCTCAGATTATGAACTCCTCATTGCTAAATTCAGACTTAAATTGAAGAAAGTAGGGAAAACCACTAGACCATTCAGGTATGACCTAAATCAAATCCCTTATGATTATACAGTGGAAGTGAGAAATAGATCTAAGACCCTAGACTTGATAGACAGAGTGCCTGATGAACTATGGACAAAGGTTCATGACATTGTACAGGAGACAGGGATGAAGACCATCCCCAAGAAGAAGAAATGCAGAAAAGCAAAATGGCTGTCTGAGGAGGCCTTACAAATAGCTGTCAAACGAAGAGAAGTAAAAAGAAAAGGAGAAAAGGAAAGATATACCCATTTGAATGCAGAGTTCCATAGCAAGGAGAGATAAGAAAGCCTTCCTAGAGATCAATGCAAAGAAATAGAGGAAAACAATAGAATGGGAAAGACTAGAGATCTAGAGATCTCTTCAAGAAAATTAGAGATACCAAGGGAACATTTCATGCAAAGATGGACTCAATAAAGGACAGAAATGGAATGGACCTAACAGAAGCAGAAGATATTAAGAAGAGGTGGCAAGAATACACAGAAGAACTGTACAAAAAAAGATTTTCATGACCCAGATAATTACGATGCTGTGATCACCTAGAGTCAAGACATCCTGGAATGTGAAGTCATTAGGAACCATCACTAGGAACAAAGCTAGTGGAGGTGATGGAATTCCAGTTGAGCTCTTTCAAATCCTAAAAGATGATGCTGTGAAAGTGCTACACTCAGTATGTCAGCAAATTTGGAAAACTCAGCCGTGGCCACAGGACTGGAAAATATCAGTTTTCATTCCAATCTCAAAGAAAGGCAATGCCAAAGAATGCTCAAAACTACCACACAATTGCACTCATCTCACATGCTAGTAAAGTAATGCTCAAAATTCTCCAAGCCAAGCTTCAGCAATATGTGAACCATGAACTTCCAGATGTTCCAGCTGGTTTTAGAAAAGGCAGAGGAACCAGGGATCAAACTGCCAACATCTATTAGATCATCAAAAAAGCAAGAGGGTTCCAAAAAAACATCTATTTCTGCTTTATTGACTATGCCAAAGCCTTTGACTGTGTGGATCACAATAAACTGTGGAAAATTCTGAAAGAGATGGGAATACCATACCACCTGACCTGCCTCTTGAGAAACCTGTATGCAGGTCAGGAAGCAACAGTTAGAACTGGACATGGAACAACAGACTGGTTCTAAATCAGGAAAGGAGTATGTCAAGGCTGTATATTTTCACCCTGCTTATTTAACTTCTATGCAGAATACATCATGAGAAACGCTGGGCTGGAAGAAGCACAAGCTGGAATCAAGATTGCCAGGAGAAATATCAATAACCTCAGATATGCATATGACACCACTATTATGGCAGAAAGTGAAGAACTGAAGAGCCTCCTGATGAAAGTGAAAGAGGAGAGTGAAAAAGTTGGCTTAAAGCTCAACATTCCAAAAACTAAGATCATGGCATCTGGGCCCATCACTTCATGGCAAATAGATGGGGAAACAGTGGAAACAGTGGCTGACTTTATTTTGGGGGGCTCCAAAATCACTGCAGATGGTGATTGCAGCCATGAAATTAAAAGACGCTTACTCCTGGAAAGAAAGTTATGACCAACATAGATAGCATATTAAAAAGCAGAGACATTACTTTGTCCACAAAGGTCCATCTAGTCAAGGGTATGGTTTTTCCAGTAGTCATGTATGGATGTGAGAGTTGGACTGTGAAGAAAGCTGAATGCCGAAGAATTGATGCTTTTGAACTGTGGTGTTGGAGAAGACTCTTGAGAGTCTCTTGGACAGCAAGGAGATCCAACCAGTCCATCCTAAAGGAGATCAGTCCTGGGTGTTCATTGGAAGGTCTGATGTTGAAACTGAAAGTCTGATACTTCGGCCACCTGATGCAAAGAGCTGACTCATTTGAAAAGACCTTGCTGCTGGTAAAGATTGAGGGCAGGAGGAGAAGGGAACGACAGAGGATGAGATGTTTGGATGGTATCACTGACTCAATGGACATGAGTTTGGGTAAACTCCGGGAGTTGGTGATGGATAAGGAGGCCTGGCATGCTGCGGTTCATGGGGTCACAAAGAGTCGGACACAACTGAGCAACTGAACTGAGCTGAATGCTGAAACCAGAGTACCTGGGTTTGAATCTCATTTGTACCACTTCCTAGTTATGTAAAATTAGATAAGTTAGATAAGTTTTGTGCCTCAGTATCCACATCTCTAAAGTAGTGGCAATAATAGTATCTTTTTATAAGATTGTTGTAAAATTAAAGCTAGCTAATGGTGAGGGCTTCCCAGGTGACTCAGTGGTAAAAAATCTGCATACCAAGCAGGAAACGCAGGTTTGATCCCTAGGTTGGGAAGATTCCTCTGGAGAAGGAAGTGGCAACTCACTCCAGTATTCTTGCCTGAGAAATCCCAAGGACAGAGGAACCTGGCAGACTGCAGTCCATGGAGTCACAAAGAGTCGGAGATGACTGAGCGACTAAACAGCAACAGCAGTGCAGTGAATCACCAAGATATGGTGTCTGACATATTAAAAAATGATACATGTTTTACTATTACTGTTACTTTTAATATTTATTATAATGATTGCATTTTGTTTTGCTAACTGATAGTTGAAAAAGTGATGAAGAAATCATTTGTTGAGGTTTGCCATTGAAATGGGATAATCAGAGACAACAGTAATTCAGCCAAGTCAAGTAAAGCTTTTTCAAGCAGTAAGGAGTTATATTTGAGTGTAACCTGAATAAAACTGAGGCTTCACTTGGTTCACTCCAAGCATGTAATAGCATTCTAAGAAAACAGCAACAGACTGCTAAAGCATTTAAGAATAGTACATAAACTTTCTTAAGCAGTCCTTGGAAATGATCTGCACAGCATATTTAACAGGGAATTCCTAAAATCTTCTCTACATATTGCTTTCTTTCCAAGTGTTTTTCCACTAACAGTAGCTGCTTATATTTTTCCTACTTCTCAAACATGGGGTTTCCATATCACTGTTATGGAAGTAGTTAAATCCCTGAAAACTTCCTTCCCCTACAGCCTATGCCACTCACATAACCCTGTTCCTTGCCACTGACTCTCAGCTCCTGTACCTCTGAGAAATTCAGCCTGGTCTCCTACCTAGAATTTCTCCTACCCCTCACCCCCTTTTTTAAAATATTGAAAACATTCCCTGAAATTTGATGAATAAAATGGTCTACCTTATTGTATATTCCTTCTCTTTTGCAGCTCTTCACAAGAGGGACACAACATCTGTTTGAGCCATCCAGAGACATCAAAAAACCATTCCCAAGTTTCATTATTTATTCTTTTTCTCTTTCTTCTGTGGCAAGGATCCCTGGAAATGCTATACAGCCTGGCCTAACAGTGTCTATTAAACTTCTTCCAAGCAGACCTGGGAGCAGCATGTCAATATTAGACTTTATTTTTCCCATGGCAACTCCCTCATCTTCTTCTTAGGACCTCCAAGAACATATGAAAACTGATGAGTTCACTGAGTTAATTTTTTTTGTGGATACAGCAGGCATTAATTATCCCCTTATCAAAACATAGAAAATGAGGGTTATCTTCATAACTGTTGGAGTCTGTGACATACAGAGTAAGGATACCCAATAATTTTCCTTGATATCACCCTACTATACCAGCTGCAAACTAAAACCACCTTTTCCAACTCACACCTCACAAGGCCTCACTGGGTTTGTGGAAATTGCTTATCTTCACCCGCTGGGGCCTTGCCTGGAGAGAGCTGGACTTCAAGGGGTAGAAGTATCCCCATGTTGCTTCTGACTTTCCAAGTCTACCTCAGTGTTTGAGATCAGAGTGTCACTGTCCGATCTTACTCTTAAAATGCTGCTATGGTCTTCTCTTTTGGCTTTGTCAACTCTGATGAACACAAAATTAGCAAGAGTTTCTGAGTCAGGGGTCTCTGCATGGGGTTGTAAAATGTCAGTTCAGTTCAGTTCAGTTGCTCAGTCGTGTCCGACTCTCTGCGACCCCATGAATCACAGCACACCAGGCCTCCCTGTCCATCACTCATGTCCATCGAGTTGGTGATGCCATCCAGCCATCTCATCTTCTCTCGTCCCCTTCTTCTCCTGCCCCCAATCCCTCCCAGCATCAAAATCTTTTCCAATGAGTCAGCTCTTCGCATGAGGTGGCCAAAGTACTGGAGTTTCAGCTTTAGCATCATTCCTTCCAAAGAAATCCCAGGGTTGATATCCTTCAGAATGGACTGGTTGGATCTCCTTGCAGTCCAAGGGACTCTCAAGAGTCTTCGCCAACACCACAGTTCAAAAGCATCAATTCTTCGGCGTTCAGCCTTCTTCACAGTCCAACTCTCACATCCATACATGACCACTGGAAAAACCACAGCCTTGACTAGACGGACCTTAGTCGGCAAAGTAATGTCTCTGCTTTTGAATATGCTATCTAACATATTTCACGTGTTTCTAGTTGGCTTGTTCTTCCACAAGCACGTATGAAACCTATACTTTCCCCTTACTTCCCACACTGCCATATTCTGTAGGAAGTAAAGCAGTTCATCCCTAAAGAGCACACATGCATGCACACACAGACACGCATGCATACGTTAATGCTAATGCCTTAGCTGACGGTCTTTCTCAACCTCTGAGACTTTTCCTCTGCATACTTGCAAAGGAATGCTCTACCTATAACTCAGAAATTTTCCTCTCATCTCTGGCATAGTGTTCCCAGTTAATTTTTTCAGCTTATGATAGAAAATTATCTAGACCAGTCATGTTGTACCCTGATTAAGTCCCATGAGCAGGACCAAGGCCTTGGACCAGTTCAGCATACTGCCACCAACTTTCCATTTCTGGAAGGGACTGTAATTTCTTCTTAAAAAATTATGAGTCTCTTGATAGGTTATGACCAGTTTCCAGTGATAATTTAATGGAAGAGTTTGTGTTTCATTTTTAGACTTCCTTAAAGAGCTCACAAATATTTGAAAACCTGTAAATCTGGGTATAATATCCTACTCTGGAACAGCATATTACATCATATCTATCATCCCTGATTCCCTTTTCTTTCTTACCACTAGTATCCATCAACAAGTTCTATTAATTTTACTTCCAAATTATATTTAGAATGTAGTCTATGTCAGTAGCACCTAAGGTCTCCCAACGTCCGTGCTAGCCCCTCGGTACTCCATACTTCAGACCACAGCATGGGTTTTGGAATATCCATCAGGTAACGCTCCTGCTTTTAAATTATCCAGTGGCTTTCCATTGCAATTAGAATCCAACCTTCTTCCTTTGGTGTTCAGAACACTTCATGATATGATCACCAGCCCCACTTCACTCTACTCCAGCCACAGTGACCTTCATTCCAAGAACTTGCCAAGTTTTTTGCTACAGATGGAAAAATCTTGGTTTTTCAGTTTTTCCATATCTTAACCATTCTACCAGGAATGCTCTTCCTGCAAGTCATTTCATGTTGGTCTTCATAATTCATTTCTCAAATATCACCTCTTTGAGGAGTCTTCTCTGGCCACTACACTAAAGGAGACTCACATCAAGGCATTCTAGCATATTGTCCCCTCATTTTCTTTATTTATTTTTTTAAATTAATTTTTCTATTTTAGTTTGTTTTGCTTTACAATACTGTATTCGTTTTGCTATACATTGACATGAATCAGCCACGAGTGTACATGAACTCCCAATCCCGACCCCCACCTCCCCCCTCCCGCCCCACACCTTCTCTCTGGATTATCCCCGTGCATCAGTCCCAAGCATCCTGCATCCTGCATCAAACCTAGACTGGCGATTCGTTTCACTTATGATATCATACATGTTACA
>SJXQ01001842.1:0-32075 GCA_006408695.1 Aepyceros melampus | reverse complement strand
CCCCCACCCCCCCATCTCTCTCTGTCTCTGTCTCCAAGAATAGAAAGATCTTGCTATCCTTTCAGGATAGGGTGGGGGAAAAGAAAAAGACTACTTCTCATTCTTTTATGCTGAGCCTATAATCATGAATGGCAGAGTAATTATGTTCTAGTCCAGTAACCTGGATGTGACTATAACTGGCCTTTGAATAACGACCATTTACTCATACCAGAAAACAAAAGTCAGTTTTTCCCTTTCAAGTAGAGATTTTGAAGACTTTTAGACTTTTAGAACTCATATTGTTCTTAGTTTAAAATCAAGAATGAGTATAAAATAATATAGACACAATTCCACAGAGATGTTTGAACTAAATCATGTCCTCAAACCAAGTGAAATGACTCATTAGGGGACTTTTTCATTTGTTCAATATTCACTTAGGCTACTTAGTTCTAAAGATATTAAATCTATAAAATATTTCCCAGTCTCCTCTGAAAGGGCATTTCCCTGTTGTTGATTCTGTTTTTAGCAGTCTTCTGTTCATTTATCGAGATTCTTTGGAATTATTTACCATAGAGTGTTCCTAACTTTCCACCACACTTATCTGAGTCATAATTATCTGTATCTGTGTTTGTGAATCCCTTGAGGATAAGGGACATTGTTGGAGGCCTTGTCTTTCTTTTAAAGTATCCACGATCTGGGAGCTACCCTTTGGAGCCAAAAGCTCTTCACCTGACCAGCTCTTCTCCAGTTCAGGACAGGAAGGAAGGAGACAAAAACAGTCATTGTTAAGTAAGAGAAGCATATAAGTATGGGTGTCAGGTGATGACAGCTGCTACCCCTAGGGCATCTACATATATTAATTGCCCCTGTATTTTAATCAGTTATATAACCAGGGCTTCCCAGGTCATGTGCAGTGGTAAAGAATCTGCTTCCCAATGCAGGAGATGCCAGAGATGCGGGTTCAATGCCTGGGTCAGGAAGAGTGCCCTGGAGTAGGAAATGGCAACAGCTTCAGAAAATTGCCTGGAAAATTCCATGGACAGAGGAGCCTGGCGGGCTACAGCCATGAGGTCGCAAGAGGGTTGGACACTACTTAGCCACTCAACAACAAATCATATAACCAGGGTAAAATGTTCTGCTCCATGAGATCTGTTTGGCACCAGCCTATGGGGCTTCCCTGTTGGCTCAGACAGTAAAGTGTCTGCCTGCAATGCGGGAGACCCGGGTTCAATCCCTGGGTCAGGAAGATCCCCTGGAGAAGGAAATGGCAACCCACTCCAGTACTCTTGCCTGGAAGATTCCATGGATGAGGGAGCTTGGTGGGCTACAGTCCATGGGGTCACAAAGAGTCAGACACGACTGAGAAACTTCACTTGGACTTTCACTATGGGAGTATGAATAGCTGTCAAAGGTGGAGGCAACAGTCGGTGAGAGTTGGTGAATACTGTTTGGCACCAGCCTATGGGGCTTCCCTGTTGGCTCAGACAGTAAAGTGTCTGCCTGCAATGCGGGAGACCCGGGTTCAATCCCTGGGTCAGGAAGATCCCCTGGAGAAGGAAATGGCAACCCACTCCAGTACTCTTGCCTGGAAGATTCCATGGATGAGGGAGCTTGGTGGGCTACAGTCCATGGGGTCACAAAGAGTCAGACACGACTGAGAAACTTCACTTGGACTTTCACTATGGGAGTATGAATAGCTGTCAAAGGTGGAGGCAACAGTCGGTGAGAGTTGGTGAATGGGGACAGAGAGAGAAATGGGCATAGCATACAACTGTGGCTTATAAATCTAGGTAATCAAGAAATAGAACATGGGGCAAAATCTGGATGTTGTCTTTATATATTATAATAAAATTCATTATCTACATTGTTAGTGAAAACAAAGCAGTTTGTCAATTTTTTTTAAGTATCTTTATTATGTACCATTCTTAATGATCAAGAAAGTTTACTGGAAATTGCTCCTTCACCAGGAAATTGTAGCATCACTTCAGGCCCACTTGTAAGATCCTGAAATCTCTCTCTCTAAGGATAGGACAAACATAGATCATGTTGCTTGTTTCAAGGGCAAGAGTGAAAGCAGAAAGGGCAGAGGTAGAGGGAAGAGTAGTGTTGATAACAATTAACCAAACTAAATGAACGAAGGGGGTTTATACTGTAATTGCAAAGAATTCTTCATTCAGTTTTTTTCCTTAAACATTATGGTATCAGTTTTAAAAACTTCAGTGTGCATGTAAGTCATGTGGGGATGGTGCTGAAATGTAGACTCTCAGGACCACCCCCAGATTTAACAGGCCTGTGGCAGAGACCTGGAATCTGTGTTTAAACGACTATCCCAAGTCAACTGTGATCCAAGTGACCCTCAGAAATGCTCCAAGAAACAGGACATTGGCAATGATGAGTTTTTCACCTCTAAAGATGAACAGAGTAAGGGAGTGTGTGAACAGGACATGGTGATTCTCGAGATGATCAGGTAGGTGACTGCTTCTACAGCTGTGGCTTCCCACTGCTCATCTCTTGTCTCAGCACTCCTCCATCCACTGCCCTCAAATCACAAAACCTGAACAGGGTTTTGGGAGTAATGCCCCCTGGTTGTTAAATTTTCATATGCTTCTTTGAGGTGATAAAAATCTATTTTCTTCTTAACTCATCCTGTTTTTCTAACTCCAGAAGATATACAAACTCCATTAAGCTTAATAAATGGTATGGGAAAATATGAATGGTTGAAGGGTGGGAACAGGTGGGTGAGATGAACAAAATCACAAACCCTCAGATTACTAATTACTCAGATTACTAATATGTAAGTCATTGAGCAGAAAGCTGAGTAAATACCTTCCATTCCCATCAACAGCTTCAGAGAAAGACAAATTCCACTCACCTCCTACCTTCCCTGCTGATCATTATGTAGACCCTGAACACTGCTTTGGTAAAACAAATAAACAATCCCCCTGACCCTCAGTTTTAAAAAATTATTCATGCATCATAGAGGCTGTCTAAGAGGAATTACTTATCTGCCTACTCAGTAAATTATTTGCTCCAGAAAACTCAGTGAGTTAGTGGTAGGTGGCTCTGCTGCTGCTGCTGCTGCTAAGTCGCTTCAGTCGTGTCCAACTCTGTGTGACCCCACAGATGGCAGCCCACCAGGCTCCCCCATCCCTGGGATTCTCCAGGCAAGAATACTGGAGTAGGTTGCCCTTTCCTTCTCCAATGCATGAAAGTGAAAAGTGAAAGTGAAGTTGCTCAGTCGTGTCCGACTCTTAGAGCCAGCTTTTTCCTGTGTGACAATCATGACCCCAATAGCAGGTCATGAAAATCCTGGGTCTTGACTGTCATTTTTAGAAAAATGAAACTGGTTAAATAGAAAATATCACAGAAGATTAAGTTGAAAAAACATGATTCTGTTCTACCATGTGGTCTCAAAGAGATGTGAGCTAAATCTCCAAGTCTATTACAGTTTTATTAAAGCTAAAGAGAATTTCATACCCCCTACCAGATTTTAAAGGTAGTATCATCTTGTGTATTTTTCCAAGTTAAAAAATAATAATTAAAAAAAATGTGATATGCTAAGAATGTGAAAGGCCTTACTTGGGAAGCAGGTGCCTAACCGTGACAATGAACATCTCAGTATTCATTCATTATCCCTATTTTGAATTGCCCGATGAGATGAATAAACAGGAAAGGCAAGCAATGAAGAGTCCAAGTTATCAATTTAAAATTATTATAAAAAGAAAGAAAGGAGGGAGGGACGATGGACAGTGAGACTGCCCTAGAGAGCCAGAACGAAAGAGCAAAAGAGATGCACCTAGAAGTTCGGTGGTGCTTAAAATAATCCTGGCCTCCTGAGTGTGAGTCACATGGTTTCAGCTTGCCCTCAGCCAGTGATCCGGAGTTACCAGAGGATTTTCTCAACCCATACGTAGAATGTGCTACCCTAACCTGGATCTCAAAGAGGCAAAATAGCAGGATCCCCAGGGCATTCTTAAAAGGTGTCAGTCCTGATGGGAAGTTATTTTAATGACAAGGCGTTATGGTTTCACTATGTCGAGGAACTTTGAGGAAGTGACAAAATCCACGTTTTAAAAATAACATTTCCTATCATACACATACACCTACTTTCTAAATAAAAAAATCAATGCCATCCGGGCAGGCCTGGAAGAGGAGGTATAATGAGTAATTAGGGAAATATCGTTTTACTTTCTGTATGTTGTAGATCGAGTTCTGTCAGGATGATCCGACATCTTGTAAGAGCTTTTATCAGAAAGGAGAAACCTCATGGCAGAATTTAGTGTGGATTCTCAAGGCAAAACCAACGTAGGACATCTGTGATGATTTCCGACGTTGGTTTGTTTCTAAATATTGTTTAAAACGTCAGATAATGATTTGTTTTCATTTTTAAACTTTTCCTTTAAAAAGCTGATTTACGGGAAGCCGAATTTAAGTTTCACTTTTGGTTTCTTTTATCTATCTTTTTATTCCAAGAATGGAAAAAACGCTTATTTCCCAACTCACATGCTTGGGTCAGGGTTAGAAAATCCAGTCCCCTCAGGGCTCACGGGGCGGGGCGGGCCAGAAAGTGGGCGGAGAAACACCCACTGCAGCTCAAGAGCTGCGGGTGGCCCTGGCTGTCCCGGGCACAGCGCCGAGGTCTCGACGCCAGCCGCGACTCTCCCGCCGGCAGGTAGGGAGCGTTCTCGCTCACTGGCCAGTGTCTTTGGCTGCCTCACTCGCTTGGCACTTTAAAACCGGACTGCCACACCGACCCTTTCTTTGGGATGGAGAGAGGAGAAGGGAAAGGGAGAGCATGTGCTGGTTTCGGTGATGTAGAGCCGTTTACTTGTCTTAAATTAATAAGAAGAACAAGTAACAGATTTAGCTTTTCGTTAGGCGGGATTTAGTTTTGCTTATTTTGTAAGTACATACATGTTTCTGCGCGTTCATGACTGTGGTCCTGAGGTGGGTAAACGGGTCTAGAGGGAAATTTCTGGGCTGGAGGTCAGGACACCTGAGTCCTAGTACACTTTCAGCTGCTCACTAGCGGTCTGCTCTGGTAAGTCCTCACGCCCGCAGCATCTCCTGAGGCCCCTTCCTGCTGTAAGAGCCGGTACCTAACCGGAGTTCTTTGCTCTGTCTGCTCTGAGGACTAAAGGAGTCCTGAAGGAGGGAGGAGCCTGAGGAAAAAAATGTTAAAGCATTTCTTAACACTTTAAGCCTATAGCCTATATCAAAGTTGAGTTTGGATTTGTCTTTATAGGGATGTCATATCAGTATTACACCTTGTTTTGGGGGGCTTAATGTGGATGAGTTTCTATGCTTTCTAAAATCGCTTTCTAAAAATGTGATTTTTTATTTTAATGGCTACATTCCATGATGCTGGATAACCAAACAAAATTAATCCCCTCATGCTGGACGTCAAGATTATGTAGAGATTCTCTATTTTAGCCACTCACCCATCTTCATTGCTTATAAAAGGTGGAACATTGGTGATTATTTCCTTCAGATGAACTCTTACAAGTATAACTACTAATCAAAGTCTGAATGATTTAAGAGCCTTTAATGATTTAAGAGCTCTTAATAATTTAAGAGCCTCAACAGATTTAAAATTGCCTTCCAGAAAGGTTGTGACAGTTCGTATTGACAGTTGCCCAGCAGTTTATTAGAACCACTCTGCTGCTGCCGCTAACAAGTCGCTTCAATCGCGTCCAACTCTGTGCGATCACTGTGACACTCTTTCAGTTCAGTTCAGTTCAGTCGCGCAGTCATGTCCGACTCTTTGCGACCCCATGAATCGCACGCAGTACGCCAGGCCTCCCTGTCCATCACCAACTCCCGGAGTTCACTCAGACTCACGTCCATTGAGTCTGTGATGCCATCCAGCCATCTCATCCTCGGTCGTCCCTTTCTCCTCCTGCCCCCAATCCCTCCCAGCATCAGGGTCTTTTCCAATGAGTCAACTCTTCGCATAAGGTGCCCAAAGTACTGGAGCTTCAGTTTTAGCATCATTCCTTCCAAAGAAATCCCAGGGTTGATCTCCTTCAGAATGGACTGGTTGGATCTCCTTGCAGTCCAAGGGACTCTCAAGAGTCTTCTCCAACACCACAGTTCAAAAGCATCAATTCTTCAGTCCATTGAGTCTGTGATGCCATCCAGCCATCTCATCCTCGGTCGTCCCTTTCTCCTCCTGCCCCCAATCCCTCCCAGCATCAGGGTCTTTTCCAATGAGTCAACTCTTCGCATAAGGTGCCCAAAGTACTGGAGCTTCAGTTTTAGCATCATTCCTTCCAAAGAAATCCCAGGGTTGATCTCCTTCAGAATGGACTGGTTGGATCTCCTTGCAGTCCAAGTGACACTCTTTAAAAAAACATTAATAATAATAATAATAAACACTCCCCCACCCCAGTGGAATAGAGTAGGCAGAGGTTACAGGACAATAGTTAGAGTGTGTTCGTAAAGGAAGCCACAGAAATACTGTGGAACTGAAGCCACACCTGGGAAATGTAGAATAGCTCAGTGTGACTAAAGGGAGGGAGTCAAGGCACAGGATTTAGTCGGGTTTAATAGAGTTTGACAACAAAGGGTCGCAAAGAGTCGCACACAACTAAAGAGACTGAATACGAGCACAGAGGTTTAATAGATCAACTATCTTGATCTGTTAATTGAGTAGGTTTTCCCCTTGCTTGGAGACATTTTCAAAGTCTAGGAATTTTTCAAAATCAAATCGTCGTTCGTATACATCAGATAAAAATCAAAGGAAACCCTGAACTAACAGGTAATACGACAGTCCTTGCTTTTAAGAAAACTTGAGTTCTTTTCCCTTTCTGTCGTGTCTGTCCTACCTTGGTGAGATAGAGAAGTAGTATCAGTTCCATATTGGTATCTGGGTTCCCCCAGGGACAAACCTGCTTCCCCATCCTGAATGAACCATCACTTCTTTCCTAGTTCACATTTTCTTACTCTTTAAATGTCTCAGTTCTTGTCTGGGAATTTAGTTATACTGAGTTTCTTATCTAAAGACAGTGTTAGTGTTCTTATCTTAGACCAACTGCCTTGATGTGGGGTTTAGAGGTCAAGAAAGAAAGAAACTGAAGTCGCTCAGTCGTGTCCGACTCCTTGTAACCCAATGAACTGTATGTAGCCCGCCAGGCCTCTCCATCCATGGGATTTTGCAGGCAAGAATACTGTAGTGGGTTGCTATTTCATACTCCAGGGGATCTTCCAGACCCAGGGATCAAACTCAGGTCTCTCGCATTGCAGGTAACACTTTACCTTCTGAACCACCAGGTAACTAACTGTTAGAGGTCAAAGACCATGTCTACTTACATGGTGTCTTACCTTCCCCCTACTATTCCCTCACTAACAATAGCTGTACTCCAAAGGAATGGAGCCCTAGAAGAGGAGGTATAATGAGGACTTAGGTAAATATCAGATCTAATCCCTCACCTTCCAGTAAACTTTCATTACCTCTAAAATTTTCAACCAGATTCGTCAAGAGATAGGAACTCCATCAAGGAATGTCATAAACACTGGAAAAATTAGTTGAAATCTGTGAATGGATTTAATGTGCCTCTGTTTTATACAATAGTTCTTTGCTTGTTTTTTTTTTAATAATTAAATTAGAATATATATATGTAAAATACGTGCTAGGTGAAGACACAGTGTAACTGGCACCAGTTATCCATATGTGTCAAGAACTAGGAAAATGTTCTTTCTCCTTGATCAGCAGTTCTACTTGGGGAAAATCTATCCTCAGGGCCTAGCCTGAGACCTGGTACACAGTGGGCACTTAACAAATATTTGCTGAATACACAAATACTTATGTTATTTTAAAAACTGAACACAATACTATACCTAACAACAGGGAAACTAAACATTATGGGGCCACTAAATAAGATATTTATAATATTGTGTGGCAAAATGGAAAATATTCATCAAAATATTAAATTTAAAAAGTGGGTGTTATGTGTCTAATTGTTTTTAAAAGCTTTGTAGGGGAAAATCTAGAAGGAAAATATATACTGAAATACTCACAGTGATTGCAAGGTTTCTCAGCCTTGTCATTGTTGACATCTGGGACCAGATGTATCTTTGCTGCAGGGGTTGTCATGGGCACTCTAGGATGTTTAGCAGCATCCCTGGCCTTTACTACTTTACTACTAGATAGTAGCAGATAGTGCCTCTAAAATCTTTTGATGTCTGTTGTCATATGCTTGTGTTTTCGTTTTTGTAAGATATATTTCTTAGAGAGGAAGTGAAAGCTAAATGGCATATACATTTAAAATTTTAATGGAGATTACCAAATTGCCCTCCAAAAAAACAAGGTTATATAACTTCACATTCCTATCAGTAGTTGGTAAGGAAACCCATTTGTTCATATCCTCATAAACACTAAATATTAGGAATACTTATAGTCTTAATCAAGCAAATAAGTGAAAAGTTATGTCTTGTGTCTTAAACTATTATCTTTTCTTCATTGGTAAGATAGAGAATCCTTCCCTTTGTTTAGATGTCATTTGTATTTCTTATTCTCTGAACTGTATAGTAGAACCTTTGGCTCATTTAAGGTAAGGTGTAAGGTAAGGTGAAGTCACTCAGTCGTGTCCGACTCTTTGCGACCCCGTGGACTGTAACCTACTAGGCTTCTCTGTCCATGGGATTCTCCAGGCAAGAATACTGGAGTGGATTGCCATTTCCTTCTCCAGGGGATCTTCCCAACCCAGGGATTGAACCCGGGTCTCCCACATTGGAGGCAGATGCTTTAACCTCTGAGATACATAGCATTGATTAATTGATCAATTGTGATTTTTTGTATGTATACAAAAGTCACAGAGACTCTTAAGGGGGAAAACTGGCTTTCTCTTCAAAGTGTGTAAATATGTGTATATCATGAGAAAATGTTAATAAGTAAACAGATTTGCTGAACTTAGCCCAAATCTTTTCTATTTACTGAATATATGCTTCTAGAAGAAAGAGAGTGATTTTTCTTTCCTGTTCACTGCTATATCTCTAATGCTTAAAATAATGCCTGGCACAGAAAAGGTATTCAATTAATGTTTGCTAAATTAAAGAATTGGTAGAATTTCAAGCAGGATGACATGATAAAGAGTAGAATTGAGGCAGATACCACTGAAAAAAGGCTGTGAGTGAGTTACATCTTAGTATGAAGTGGTTGAAGCCAACTATTTCTCCTTCTCACTCCCCCTGCTACTAGTGGAATCAGTTTATTGAGGGAATATAATATAATTTCTAATTTGGAATAAGCAAAGGACAAAAGAGGAGATTTTGGAAAGATGGCACCTTGACAAGAACTGGCATGGTTTGGATAATAATCTGGAACAGTTGAATAGTTAAAGAGCAGGATGAAGGTATTCAGCTGCTGAGAGGAAAAGGCGTTGAAGTGTGGGAGACATGGAAGTCAGATTCTGCTTGCTTTGAAATTTTGTATAGGGCAGGCTTGGATTTCTATAGATGTTACACTGTAGAAAAAAACCCGTAAGATATTTGAGAGGATTTTGGTGCAATATTTTCATCTTAGTTTTCTTTTGTGTGTACAAGTTTTTTCCAGGCCTTGTAATTAAATTTTTAAAGTCTCATCATAGTATATATTTTTTTTCACTTAGATTTATATGACTATGGGCTATTATGTGAAGGTATTGAACTTCTAAATTCCCTGCTGCATTTTAACACTTACAAATAAGTCATTGTCTGATTATCAGTAGACAGTTTCAATTAGAACTGCCAAGTCCCATAATGTCTGGGTATTCAATTATTGAGTAAAGGAGTTTCCTTTTTTCTGTTTTCCATAATTAGGTCATTCCAGAAAGATGAGGATGTATAGTGTCTTAACATTCATGGCTTACTGTTGTTTGCTGAAAGGTAAGACACAAAATCCTTTCATTAGGTTCTATATTTTAAATATTTTAACTATAAGATCAAAAGTGAAATATAAAATGGATATAATTTTTATAGAGAGGACTTTTTATTCTTCCTTCATTATAATTGATAAACATATTTCATAAACCTGTTTCACTGGACAAAGATATAAGGAGTATGGACACACTGAAAGAAACAAAATTAACCCATATCCATTACTCGTTGTGTGCATGCTAAGTCGCTTCAATCATGTCTGATTCTTTGCAACACTATGGACTGTAGCCCACCAAGTTCCTCTGTCCATGGAGATTCTCCAGGCAAGAATACTGGAGTGGATTTCCAGGTCCTCCTCCAGGGGATTTTCCCAACCCAGGAATTGAACTTGCGTCTCTTACATCTCCTGCATTTGCAGGCAGATTCTTTACTACTAGTGCCACCTGGGAAGCCCATCTATTACTCTTTATCCATTATCTATTTCCCAAGAATAATTACTGAAAATATCTGGGGAAATGGCCTATGTGTATACTTTTACATATTTGTTTTAAATAAGGACAGGATCATTCTATCCACCTTGCTCTATGACCTGTTTTATCCAATAAGTATATTCTAAGGAAGAATTGTAGAGTACATGGAATGTCAGAGCAACACAGTACCTGCATCAGCCTGAGATGCTCCCTAAATCTCTATACTCATCGGGCCAGACAACTGATTAAGAGTTTGGGGCAATAAGTAGAGAGATCCATCGGAATCTATGATTTAGACTATGTAAAAGGCAAATAAGTGTCCAGTCAAAGGACATTCTGGGGATGTCCACATGAAACAAAGTCTTCCTGGTTGTAAGTACCCCTTTACCATGTACTAATTCTACAGTAGTGTATGTTTATGAATTTTGGGACAACTTGTTTAGCTAATTTTATTATTCTAACTTGGGGGTGAGATATGTCTCAGGCTCACTGGATGAAATAAATATTTCAGGGAAGTAAGTCCGTAAGTGTAATTATCATGTTAGTGACCAGTAAAGCTTCTGTAAATCCTGGATTCATTCTATAAATTTTTTGAGGAATTTTCCATCTTCTAAAGATTGGTTATCTTTCTTTCAGCATTTACTATCACAGTTCCCAAGGACCTGTATGTGGTAGAATATGGCAGCAATGTGACGTTGGAATGCAGATTTCCAGTAGACAAACAATTAAACCTGCTTGTGTTAGTTGTTTACTGGGAAATGGAGGATAAGAAAATTATTCAGTTTGTGAATGGGAAGGAAGATCTGAACGTTCAGCACAGTAGCTACCATGGGAGGGCCCAACTGTTGAAGGACCAGCTCTCCTTGGGAAAGGCTGCACTTCAGATAACAGATGTGAAATTGCAGGATGCCGGGGTTTACTGCTGCTTGATCAGCTATGGAGGTGCTGACTACAAGCGGATTACTTTGAAAGTCAATGGTAAGATTTATTATAGATAATAAGGCACAACCTTTGTTAAAACCATATCTCAGTCTTGAACTTTTCGTTCTTGGAAGTCCAGCTTCACTTTCCACAGCAGCAGTCTGTTATTCATTCATTTGCACACTCATCCAATGAGTGTTGCTTGAGCACATCCTATTTGATCGTCCCCAGAGATCTAGAACCAAACATGACAGTCATGTTTCACAGTACATCCAGTCCAGTTTTCCTAAAAATTCCTAACCTTCACTTTTTTATTGTTATAAAAGTAATATGTATACAGATTCTTGCAAATAATTCACATGCTATGGAAAAGGATACAATGAACTACAAAAATGTCTCTCCTCCCTTTGCCACTATATCTTCCATGGCATGCAAAGGTAATAATCACTATTTGTATGTTCCTCCAGGAATTTTTAAATTTAGTACCTATTTCTCAGTTTTATGAAGTCTGCCTGCATTTTCCTTCCTTGGAAGCTCTCTATGTCAAATGTAAATACATATATTAAAAACAAATCCCATTGTAAAGTTCACATTCAAAAAGACTTGAAGTCAATCTATGAAGGCAAAAAATAATCATGTCAAGTATTGAATAAATGAAGAGTGTATGAACTGTGCTCACTCGGCACACTTTCATCTTAAAAATCTGTGCCAATATTATGTTGGAGCCTTGAAAGGAACTGTGAGTGTCCAATTCCTAGGTACTGACCTATAAATATGATGTCTGGCCACTTGGGTTCAAAATTTGGAGTTGCTTCTAGCTAAATACAGAGAAGGAAATGGCAACCCACTCCAGTACTCTTGCCTGGAAAATCCCATGGACGGAGGAGCCTGGTAGGCTGCAGTTCATGGGGTCGCTGAGAGTTGGACACAACTGAGTGACTTCACTTTCATTTTTCACTTCCATGCATTGGAGAAGGAAATGGCAACCCACTCCAGTGTTCTTGCCTGGAGAATCCCAGGGACAGTGGAGCCTGGTGGGCTGCCATCTATGGGGTCACACAGAGTTGGACATGACTGACGCGACTTAGTGGCAGCAGCTAGCTAAATAAAGGAAAACACTTTAGCTGACCACCTCTGCTTTCACTGTTAAGATCCACAAAATTGAGAGCTGAAAGAATCCCAGACGAGAGCAGCTAGTCCAAACACCCAAAGAAATCTCCACAAAGGATCTTCTATTCACATACTTACTGCGATGATACCCTTGTCATTTGGACCTCCTTTCCATAGCCTTTTGTAATTTCTTTCAGATGCTGAATTGGAATCTGCCATCTATAGTCACAGTTTTGAGAGTATCTGCTTGCTTCTTTTTTTCACATGGTGACCTTTTAATATGTAACTAGAGTTAGTGTTCCTTGGTGTTTCTATTCCTGATCTAAGCGTCAATCCAAAGATGTGTAATATGAATAAGAAAAGTTTACATTTATCATAAAAGAGTAACTAATCATTATACACTCAAAATAAAATTTATATAGGAATGTGTCTTATTTCATGGTGTGTCACTGGGCCTCTGAATTTGGCTCAGTTAATGCTACTGTTGTCAAAATCTCACTTGTCTTGTGAAATAGATTTAATTTAATTGTGTCTTACCATATGTTTCTCCAGAGCAGATATTTATAAAAACAAGCTGATGGGATCCCAGGTTGAGATTTTTAACTTTTCTTCAGTCTATCAGCAGTTATCAGGCATACTATATTCAAGGTATTAAAGAAATGATCAAGACTTAGCTCTATGAACAGCCAGCATTGTTAGATCTTGGGTGGGTAGGAAGAGTATCAGCCTGGCATAAGTGGATTAGAAGGAAATACAGAGTACAAGCTTCTGCTTCCATAAGAAGAGTCAATCATCAGCCTGTAGGGAGTATGCAGAGAGTGGGAAAGCTGTCCCTGTTGTAAAGTTGTTCTTTCAGTTTTTCTGGGCTGTGTAATGTCCCTTGTGGATTTGTGATTTTCTTTGCTGTAGTTTAACACAGTAAAAACCCTTTCAGCACTGATGGTTCTTCCAAGGTGAGGTCCTTGATGGAGCAAAACAGATGACCAGCCGGATTTGAAGACGTGATTTGTTTGACCATTCCATTGCATATTGTAAATTACTAAATTGACATCCTAGTCCCAGAACATCTCATTGTCATTTGCACACAGTGGTCTTGGAGGTCACGTTGAGCTGCACTGAAAGCAAGCCAGAGACCAAGCTTTCATTGCACCAAAGCCATGCTGGCTTACATGAGCTTTACAACTCAGGGAAGTATAACTCCTGAGTCATCTCCATATGCAAATAATTTCACGAGTAAAGCTGTCGAGCTTCTCTTCCCATCACTGCAAGCATGTGGTCTCATAGCTTCCCCACAGGGAGTTCAGTCACCATGGGCTTTTAAAGGTGAAGCATTTCAAAACTAAAATTTGAGTTTAGTTTTAGATTAACTCAATTATTATTTGGAGAATGAAATGGCAACCCACTCCAGTATTCTTGCCTGGAAAATCTCATGGATGGAGCCTGGTAGGCTACAGTCCATAGGGTCACAAAGAATCGGACACGACTGAGCAACTTCACTTCAGTTATTATTATCACTTTGGTATTTTTTCACCTTTCATTTTTGTTTAAATACCAGATTCTCAGACATTTGACTTTTCAGTTGAAAATGTTATTTTTTCCTTAAACACTGAACTCTATAGCCAGGAAAATGAAGTGCCCATTTATACTTTCAAGAACTTAAATAGGATAGGCAACTGAAAGAACAAAGTATGTGTAGTTATCCTGATAAAGCTAATCTGTTTATATGGACCAAGGATTAACTGCTGGACCAAGGTTAACTGCTTTACCACCCCCATCTCTCCCCCAAATTCACCAACCAGTCTTGTTTAAGTTTTTTCTGTAGCATTTGACCCCATATCATGTGACATATCATATAGATGTACCTATATATTTTGTTATTATCTGTCTTCTTCTAGAACATACAGTTCTAGAAAGACACAAAGACAGAGACTTTGGTCTGTTATATTTATTGCTGTTTTCCTAGGATTTGACATATAAGAGTAGTAGTAAGACAGGAACACGTAAAAAAATTTTCTTGAATGAATGAATGATGTATTTCCTCAAATAGGATAAATCTAAAATTTTTGAAACTTGAACAAGTTTGGATATATGAAAATTTATTTCCAAGGCTGTTCGTCAGGAGCTGTCAGTACTTTCTAAAGAATACCACGTGAGTGCACTCTGGTAGCAGTAAGAAGAGGAAGAGCAACTCTAGCAGTAATTCTGTAGTACTTAAGGGCCAGACCCCAGTCTAAGCACTTTGCCTGTATTACCACATTTAATCCTCAAATGACTCCATGGAGTCAGAGCTTACCATGTTAAAAATGTATATTTTTCACATTTTACTAGCTCTGAAATCTGAGTGTATCTTTCAGTAGGTAACATCTTAGAGTCAGTGACATGTGGTGTTACTCTCCTCATTTCATTGATGAGGAAACTGAGATCCAAAGAAATGTAAGTAATTTGCCAAGCTCATTCAACGATTAAGTGATGAAGCCAGGTTCTAAACTCAAACAATTTGGCTCTGAGGTCTGCCCTTAACAGCCATGTTTTATTTTCTGTGTTTTTACCTCCAAAGTGTGTATTGAGCTATATTAATATATTGACTTAAAACTACTGTTAACTTTTCATGGTCTGGATCAGCACATGTGTACTCCAGATCTAGTAAACCACTCATCTGCAAATGTTTTTGACTACCTATCCCATCAGAAAGCATGTTAAACTAATATATTTATGTGTGTGTGTGTGTGTGTTTATAAAGAATATATTTGTGCTAGTATATAGGTTATATCATAAGAAATTGACAGTTTTAAAGGCAAAAGAAATTGAACACCACCAATTTCATATGGTTCATATGAAAATACATTGGACAATCTATAAATATAAAAAATACAAATTTTAAAAAGATGACATGAGATTTAAATAAACATTATTTTCAATGTCTTACTAATTATGATGCTTCACTATCATCAGCTAATATCTCAAAGCAGAGTGTATCTCAGGTGAAATTCATCGATACACAAAGTGGATGGTCTTGACAATCTTGAAGTTTTTATTTTTAACCAATGCCTTGTCCTGTAGAGTTAGGTACTTGTTTTACTTCATAAAGTTGTGGTAAGAAGTATCACTCCTGCCATTTCCTTTTGGATTTTGCTTAAATTATTGGTAATATCTTCAATGTTCATCTTCTTTGTGGGAAACCTTTTTATTAGTTGTTCATTTTGTAAGCAGGTTAGTTTAGTTAAAATTAGATAAGAGAACCTGAATATCTGTAATAATCTCAAACAAGTCACTGTCCTCCCTTTGGTGTTATAAAATTCCTCTATTCCTTTAAGACCCTCATGAGGCGCATGAAGTGAGGGACAGTGTCAGTCAGTAAAATTTGTTAAGTTTAGATTATTTCTTAATTGTTATGATAAAAATACATATGAGTGTAAGTTCTAATATTTTCTTCTTATACCATTAGTGGTAACACTAAACTATTAGGAGTAAAAATTATGCCAACAGAATAATAACATGTTAACATAGTTATAATGAATAAACATGAAATAAAGCTCTTAAGCAACAATGTAAATGCATTAATCTACTAAAATATTCAGTACATTGGATATCTTAATCCTAAAAGCATCCCAAATTAGTGACCTTCAAATAAAATTTATTCGAAGTTAAATGATTTATTAAAATAACCAGCTAAAAAGTTTAAAAAATAAGTATCATAATAGTATTCTAGAGAAATCCTAGAACAGCAAAAGGACAGTAGGGAAAATCTAGTGAAATGGAACAAAATATAAGATTTCGTTAACAGTATTGTTCTAGTGTTGGCTCCTTAGGATGAAAGTACCATGGTAATGTAAGGTGGTAATAGTAGGGGAAACTGGAGAAGAGGTACACAGGTACCCTATACTATCTTTGCAACTTTTCTGTAAATCTAAAACTATTCTAAAATCCTATAAATGCACTTAAACTTTTAAAAGTACCATTCAGGAACATATATCAACTTTTACAATGACATAATACTATTTTCATTCCTAATTTCTGATCATTCACATAATGTTGAAAAAGTGAATGGCATATCAAAATGAAATTTTCTTTATTAAATAAAATGTAAGAAAACAGTGCTGAACAGCTGGAGAGGTTTGTGTTTATGAAGACAGCCTTACAAAAACGAAGGGAAAATGTCCAGGAATAAATTTAAGAATTTGGTCCTTTATAAAAACTATAAAACTTTACTGAGAAACATATAAAGACTTGAATAAATGAACAGACATGTTTTATATTTGGAGAGAAAGACTACTGGTTTAAAGTTGAAAGTTCTCTTTTAAAACAATCTATACATTTACTTTGACCTCAATAAAAATAGCAATATACTTTTTATAGCAAGGTAGGTATTCCTTTAAGCCCAAACTTGGCCCAAGTATGAGTGGAAGAGTTGAGGCCAAACTACCAGACATTCCCTACTGCTGAGACATCTGAGCTTTAAGATTATTTCTCTGAGAACAGCCTGGATTGGTATTCTATCTAAGGTTGATAAGACCAAAAAGCCACATGTCTAGTTCTGTGTTAAATGAAAGCCATGCCTTCTTTTTGTTCATGACCTAGCTCCATATCGCAAAATCTACCACACAATTTCTGTGGATCCAGTCACCTCTGAACATGAACTAACGTGTCAGGCTGAGGGTTACCCTGAAGCTGATGTCATCTGGACAAGTAGCGATCACCAAGTCCTGAGTGGCAAAACCAGCATCACCAATTCAAGAGGGAGGAAAAGCTTTTCAATGTGACCAGCACACTGAGAATCAACACAACAGCTGACAAAATTTTCTACTGCACTTTTCGGAGATTAGGTCACGAGGAAAACAACACAGCTGAGTTGGTCATCCCAGGTAATATTTTGAACATCTCAATTAAAATGTACCTAGTATTATCTCTTGGTACATAGCCTGATGCCTGCTCCTCATAAACTTTCATTGTTTGTTGAATGAATGAATGAATAAACTATATTTATATGAATGAACTACATTTACAAAATGCATTCTGCTTCCTCACCTCCATTCATCTGAGTCATATTTCTACTTAGTAAACATTAAGGACTGATGCTAAAGCTGAAACTCCAATACTTTGGCCACCTCATGCGAAGAGTTGACTCACTGGAAAAGACTCTGATGCTGGGAGGGATTGGGGACAAGAGGAGAAGGGGATGACAGAGGATGAGATGGCTGGATGGCATCACCAACTCGATGGACATGAGTTTGAGTAAACTCCAGGAGTTGGTGATGGACAGGGAGGCCTGGTGTGCTGCTATTCATGGGGTCGCAAAGAGTCAGACACAACTGAGCGACTGAACTGAACTGAAACATTAAGCAAGTATTTATTCAATATGCTGTACGTTCCAGGCATTGGAAGCTCATAGAAAAGTAAAAAACAGTTAACACTCTGCAGGAAATGGATAATAAAACAGGCAATCTCATTTCATGTTAGAAATGCTCTTGTGGCTAGGGGGATCGGGGGAGCACCTGAGAGGAAGACTCAACTCAGGCCATGTTTTAGGAATCCAGATCGAAGTACGTCACAGCTGTTACCTTCTTTCCAGAGTTTCTGTGGCAGGAAACAAATAGGATGTACTTTTCTCTTATTCCAGATGGGAGAGTGCCTTCCTGCCCATTCTGTCTCCTCCAAGGTAGTCTTCTTAGTGCATAAATCAGTGTTCCCTTGGGCAAGTGACTTGATTTCTTCTGTGCTTTTCACTTGTCTTACATAGTTATAACCTATCGGGCACAGTATCCTGGAAATACATGGGCTACAATGCATGAAAATGATTTGAGACTCTTGTTTGCACAGAATCAGCTATTTTTTTATCTCACTTTCCTACAGAAGTGGGTAAGGCAGGATTTAATTTGGTGAGAGGCTCAGACCTTTAGAAAAGGTGAGCCTTGAGAGCATGATAATATAAACCCAGAGGTCTTCTCAGAGGCACTTCTCACCACACTCTCCTCACCCCCACTAGATGTTGACAGTAAAGCTCTGATACTTCAGAGAAAACAACCCAAAAATTGAAGAGAAAAGGCAAACAATAGGAAAAGACAATCCAGGATAGCCCTAAGAACAAAAAGAACAAAAGCAGTTTAGAAAATTAAAGAGTCACTTTTGGAGGAGCTGCATTAGTATTCCCCTGCCATTTAAAAGCTGTTTTATAACAACTTACTTGTGGGAAGACCTAGGGTTAACTAACCTAACTGTTTAAAATATGTGTTCTCATCTGTCACCTGGGGGTTTTCTCTTTAATACTTGGCACACCTAACTCATAAAGTTATTAACAGACTTTGTAAACTGCCAGCTACTAGAGAAAGACTGACTATGATTGTGGCTTTCAAACTTGAACTAGGTAATCACGAAGCATGGCTAATGGAGGGAGGTGGGAGTTAGTCTCTGAGGAGCAAGTGCCATAAGACCGCCTTTCTTCCTGCAGGGTGCTGGAGATAGATTGGTGAAAAGTACCAGTGATTAGATGTCCCAAGGTGTTCAAGCGGTGGAGAGAAAAAAAGCAAACTGTGATCTACAGTCACAGCCACAGATGTGGGGAAGAAGGAGCTCTTTGAGGAGTGCCAATTAGCCATCACACTGCCTCTTTGCCATGTGCAGTAGGCTGCTAGCTTTTATATTAGGGAATGCAAGAAGTGAAATAATCAAGGCTATCATATAATTCTGAGCTGCCACTCCCTGTGAAAAGCATTTTATTAACATTTAGCCCACAAAAATTTCAGTATCATTTCCATTTTGTAGACTGGTTAAATGATTTGCAGAGAACTCAAAGCTAGTGAGTAGCAGCAGAACTTAACCCCAGGTCCACCTGTCCAACACCTGGGCTGCTTCCAGTTTTCCATGTTGCCCCCATTTTCATATCTGAGGTATTTCACCATTCCAGCCACTCACTGGAAAGGAACTTTTGGTACTTAAGAAAATGCTAACCTAAATTAAACCTCAAAGATGATGATTCTCTTTGTCCCTCCCAAAGAAAATTTTACCTTTAGTCAGTTTCATTTTGTTTTGTTTTTCAGAACCATATCTAGATCCAGCAAAAAAGAGGAATCACTTGGTGATTCTGGGAGCTCTCTTCTTGTTCCTGCATGTAACCCTGGCAGTCATCTTCTGTCTGAAAAGAGATGGTATTTCCTTTATTGTGACAGTCTCTGGTGGAGTTGTGGAAAAATGTATGAGAGTGCTACTGTTGTCACAGTGGCACTTGCCGGGCAGAGCCAGGGAAGCTACATCTCCTGTAATGTGCAGGACAGTCCCATGTATCAGAAAACTATTCTACCCCAAATGCTAGGGGTGCCCCTAACAGGAAACAGTGATTTATAAAATGCCTTTCTATTAGCCTTCCCTTCCAGGGCTAACTTTCAATTATGTAAAGTATATTTTTAGCTACCGTTGTGTAGCATCATTTGAATTGGAGGGTGGCAGTAAACACTTGTAGTAACATTTCTAAGGGGGTGAGAGTTAGATCATGGCTGCAGGCAAACCTGACTTGCCTCTGCAAAGTAGTGCAAAGATACTCCACTGTTTCACAACAGTTATAGTGAAGCTGTGCAGGATTGCAGGGTGAAGATCAGGAGAAAAAGGGTGTGCCTAGAGGTTGAAGAAGACCAAGTGTTAAACAGTTTCTTTCTATCATGCAGATAACCACAGACTTACAGGAAAGAAAGAGTTAAGATGCCTGTTGATTTCAGTTGAATTTGTCTTGAGTTAGTTACACTGTTATATTGAGCTGGCTTCTGGGAGCTTTAAATAATAAAAATAGTTCCTTATATAGAACAGTGGTCTTTTACCACAGAGCAGTTTGCTGAAGGTATTATATAGTTTTCAAAATAATTTTAATGTGTATATTTCTCTATTTACCCAAGGGGACAATTAAAATTCAGGAAAATGTGTCTATTCAAATAATTTCCTTTCATTTTAAGATGATTCAGAGTAAACATTTCCCCATTACTTTGAGAAGTATACCAAAGGATCTGATGATGATCTGTGTATAGAGTTATCTGCTGGCAAATAGGGAAGTGGAAAATGAAAGGGAATTCCAATAGTTGTTGAGAAATTCTGTACAACCCCTTAAGAGGTGGGTGGATCTGGGAAAGTGGTGTAATTGAGGGAGTGGAGGTCAGCTTCTTTTAATGAACAGAGAACTGAGACAGCCAGACTATATGGATCCAGTTTCAGTGACAGGAAGATCCTGAGGTGGTGTTGATTTGTCCAAGGAAGTGGCTGTGACCACAACTTGCATTTCCATGTGAAAAATCATTAACTGGCATTAGAAAGGGCTAGAAAACTAAAGTATAATAAAGTGTCTCAGGATATGGTACATCTGTGGGGGAAGAATAAAAAATAAAACTATATGCCCCTGAAGAAAATTTAGAAACAAAAGTATGTGTTCTAAACTGTTGGGACCCCTGGAAAAAGGAAGTCTACCAGATTTCCTAAGGGATTAGAAATATTTCATAGGAACCTAGGATTTTAACTTGGGTCACTGTGTGGGATGTATAGTTGTATTACATGAAAATAAAAATAACTTTTTTCTTCAAGTGAGAAAGATGGATGTAGAAAAATGTGGCACCCAAGATATGAATTCAAAGCAACAAAATGGTAAGAATTTTAGCAGGGATTGGAAATTGAAGAAAGGAAACAAAAAGTTAAAGAACAAGGGGAAAGCTATCATTATAATCTCCCCTTATTTTACTGAATGCTGAGTGTTGGAACTACTAGCTCCTGTTTGTCTCATGACTCTGATATAAGAACGGTTCCCACAGTCTGAGATTTAGGGATAACAGAGGGGAGTAGAGGGATGGCCTTTGAGGAGGTGGGAGAAGGAGGCAGCTTCTCTCTGCTAGGTCCTTTGCTTTGTATCCTAACATCTCCCTGCATTAGGGGACCAAGTTGATTTATGTGGATGGGTGATAGATGAATGGATGGGTAGATAGATGAAACTTTTATATTGGGCACTGTGTGTACTGCTTCATGTACAATACCTCAATCTTCTCCCTCCACAATATCAAAGAAGATTTATTTTTTTATTATCCCAGGATAATACTAGATTATCCTGTTTTATAGTGGAGAAAGCAAAGAATCAAGAAGATAATATGAATTGCTCAAGAACACAAGTCTTGACAATAATCAGGCTTTGGAGCCTGCTAACCTGGCCATAGAACCTAACTCAACCTGTTCACTTAGATCTGTTTCACCACAAATATCTACATTTGTAGAAGTCCAGAAAGACCTCACCCAATCAAGATCATTGAACTAAGAAGAAAACTATATTGAGGTTTCTGACTCTTCTTACGTAATTCGAAACCAAACTTCACAATAAGCCCAGGTTTAAGGTTAGTCTAATTACCCTGGACAAGCTCAGGCATATTTCATTTGTAGTTCATAACACTCATTTGTGTTGTAAAGTTAATTAGTGAGTGTTGTTTGGAGCTTCTTAGAGTGACAGACCATCCCAGTTTGCCAAGAAGTAAGGGTTTTCTCAGAGCATGAGTCTTTCAGTTTCATAACCAGGACAGTTCCTGGCAAACCATGGTAGATGGTTACAGTCTATCATGTAAAGGGAATTGGGCATAAATATAATGTTTCTTTGTCTTGTTGAAAGCTTATTATATCCTCTAGCAAATACATCTTATGTTTCTCATTTTCACTCTCCAGCTATACAGTTCGAGGAGACGTAATCCAGTGTTGAAACTTCTAATCTTAAAACAGGGATTCTCAGCCTGTGGTTTGGGTTTATCAGACCAGAGATATGCAGTGGGCCAGGGGGCTGCAGATGATGTAGAACTTAAAAAGCCCAAGCTCTGAAAACAGAAGCTGAGAAAGAAAGGAGGACAAAGGAATAAGGAATAAAGGTACCCTGGAAGGAAACACTGGTACTTCCGAATGGTGGAAGACTCATCAATACATGTGAAAAGGAGAAAGGACACTTCTAAATGATGAACCTCCATGCACATTATCCGGTCACTCATCTTAGAAAAACAGGTTGAGATTCCCTGATTTAATGGTCAGTTCCTACAGAAGTGCCCTTTGCCTTTACTCAGTGTCTTGATTTGTCTTCTGGTTGATTGAGCATCCCAGTGTTGCCACAGTATTTGAGTATGATTTAGTTTTATTTATTTTGAGTCTGTGGGGTCTTATCATGTGAGTGTGGTTGTGAGTGATTTCTTTTGAAGATATGCTGTAGTAGAAATTAACACTTTGTCACCAGACCAAATTTACTGCTCGATGACTTGTGCGTGTCAAGTAAAATGTAGTATTTGTAAAGTACTTGATAATCCTCTATAACTGTCAGTACTTAGGAATCATAGAGAACAAACCATTAGTTTGTATAAGATATTTTTAATACCTTGTTTAACCCACTGATACTTCAATTGACTTGGATAATCTTATTCTCAGACCTCAAAATAAGATAAGTTACCAAAATATCTCTTACATTTAAATATCAGCTTTACAACTATGTGTGCACATAATCTCATTTCATCCCTGTAGCAACTGTGTTGTGGTAAGCACTATTATTCTACCTGTTTCACAGCTGAGGGAGCAGAGGTACAGAAACTTGACCAAGGCAATACATAGCAGACTTCAGATTTCCAAAGCTGTCAGCATCGTCCTTTTATTTATTTATTTATTTAAGTTGAGGTATAGTTGATTTACAGTGTTGTGCCAATCTCTGCTCTTAAGCAAGGTAACTCAGTTATATTTATATATATATATATATATGTTCTTTTTTAATTATTAAAGAGTTAATGCTAATGCTAAGTCACTTCAGTTGTGTCCGACTCTGTGTGACCCCATAAATGGCAGCCCACCAGTCTCCCCTGTCCCTGGGATTCTCCAGGCAAGAACATGGAGTGGGTTGCCATTTCCTTCTCCATTAAAGAATTAATAAAAACAGTTTTTTTTTTAACCTTCTGTCCTTTTAGAATATAATTTACAGCTATGCTTTACTTTAAGACATGTTCATTAAGCGAACTTTTAGGAAGTGCCCTAGCATGTCAGTCACTGTGCCAGGCAGAGTCTACAGATATGAGCAAGATAAGGAAACTTCCCTCTAGGAGCTCATAGTATAATAATGACATCATTAAGAAAATGTATTGCTACAATATGGTCCATTATAGCACAAGGTATAAGAGGAGAAAAATGTTGTGAGGAGGAAAGTTTAGAAAGCTTCCAAAGGAGGGATTTCTCTGGGTAGCCAGCCAGTGTGTTCCTGGACAGTTGAAAAGAATAAATATTTTAAAAATAAAAGCGATTTCAGCTTATGAGATGTCATTATTCTTTAAAACCATGGAAAATGGCTCTTGAAATCCTTTTCTATCACTGTATTTAGCCCTGATTTGTTTGCCTTTGCCATGAAATTTGATGCTTATTTATATAGGGCCTGGTATTGTTAATAGCAGTTTTCTTTTTATTTAAATGCAACTGAATTTTGAATTTATACTTTTTCATGATTCGAAATTCAAAAAGTCCTATAGGAGACAGTAAAAAGTCTCCATTCCATCTTCCTACTCATCCAGTTTCCCTTTCCAGAAGCAACCACTCTTATCTTTTGTTCATTTATCTTCTAAAGATATTCTGTGAATATATGTGGAAATACTTGTAAAATGTGTACATATTTTTGATTTTTTGCTCTTTTCCACATAAGTAGTAATGCATTATGCATCTGCTGTGCACTTTACAATTTTTATTTAATATACTATTTCTTATGTAGTAGATAGAAGAAATGTGAAGTTCCCAGAGGCTGGGCACTGTCTTGTTTGTTCTAGGTCATCTTTTCCATAGCCTCTTAGTGTCTTTCAGAAGATGTGTGTGCATGCTAAGTCACCAGTCGTGTCCCTGTGCGACCCTATGGACTGTAGCCTGCCAGGCTCTCTGTCCATGGAATGCTCCAGGTGAGCATACTGGAGTGAGTTGCCCTGCTCTTCTCCAGGGGATCTCCCCATCCCAAGGATCAAATCCATGTTTGATCTTATGGGAGACATAAAAGAAGTGGGTTTGATCCTTAGGTTGGGAAGATCACCTGGAAGAGGACAGGGCAACCCATTCCAGTATTCTTGCCTAGAGAATTCCATGGACAGAGAAGCCTGGCAGGCTACAGTCCCAGGGTGGTATGTACCAAACAGTTACTACATTTAGACAACCAACCTTTGTCGAGTACTTGCTCTATGACTGTGTTTGGATTTGGTTTATTTTGTGTTTCTCAAAGAGAGAATGTGTTCTCACAATGGATTTCCCAGAATGTACTATGTCAACCTGGCCTTAAAGGATGACTTTATTGCTAAGTCTGTTTGACAGAATCATGTCTGGAACTTGGTTTTGTTTTTTTTTTTCCTTCTGTTTTCTCTTGAGTATAAACTTGACTTTGATGTTGCACTTGCAAAATATGTGTTCTTTTTGGAAATTCCAGTCAAGAACCTTGACCCTAGATCCTCATTTGTGCCAGAAAAGGCTTGTGAGGCTTATGAGCTGTCTGAACCCTTGAGTCCAACCAGTTCTTACCACTACACAGGTCTCTTAAGATATTGCTTTCCAAAGGTTCAGATGCTCTCTAAGGAGATTCCAGAATATTTCTTCCCTCCTCCCTTACCTGGATCAATGACAAGGAAAATATTGTTTGCTTTGCCATATATCAAGGCTGAAGAAACAGAATCTCCAACAGAAATTTTCCTATTATCTTTTTGTACATGTTCATTTGCACAATATCCCTTGTTTGGGTGACAGTATCCTTTGTTTTGTGTGAAGTACAAGCAAGAATTTTGGTTCAGCAAGTTTTGAAATCTGTTTACTCCATTCCTAAATCTTAATGCCTTTTTGTGGTGTTGTATTTCTAAGGCACTTTATTTCTTTGTCTTGTGTTTCATTGTAAATGATATAGGTAGAGATGATATCTATTCTGCATTTTTCATTGTTTACACATGCATTAATTTAATAAAATATTCTTATTTATTTTGTTCCTCAGTTTATCTGCATATTGATTTTCTTGTTTCCTACATGTTTTATAAAAACATTCTGAGTTTAACATCGCGATGGAGACAATTACTTGGAATATCTTCAGCTATGTTCATAGCTATGTAAACATAGCTTCTATGTTTACACAGTATACTCTTGCAACCCATATAATGAAAAATATCAAAATTATGTTTTAAAGAATGTATTGAAATTTTTCATCCTCTCTCACTCGATAGCTTCCTTTAGGATAGTACCAAGAAAAGAGTCAAAATTGTGATGTTCAGATCACTATTGTGACAATCTGAGGGAAGGGGGATGAGAGAAAAGTGAGCTTCGAGAGAACTATAAGGAAATGAAGGGACTTTCCTTTACAAGAGTACTGTTCTCAGATCAGTAGACATGGATATGCAAGCCCATGCATGTGAAGCTGGATTTATTCAGTCATCAGGTTCTGAAAAGGAAGTGAAAAACCTAGAACAAAGTTGAGGATTAAGGCCTGGCACAGGGTGGGACAGTAAGGTTTAATGTGTCAACTAACTTATGTAGTCATCAATCTTACTTTAAAGAGACTTTTAATCATTTCTCTAAATCAGACAGTCTTAAAAGATAATGATGACTATTTCTAAGAATATATGACAGATTATAGATGATTCTAAAGAAAAAGCATCAATATCTTTGTAGAATGATGATATAATGTTAATGCTACTGCTGGACAATGAAAGCAATAAAAATCTTTAGCTAACATCAGAATATTTCACCTTTCTGACCAGACTTCCTGGCTGGCCTTGGTGGTCGTGGTTCTGGATGAAATTTTATGACATTGGAAGGATCTGTATCGTAGGAAAGTTAGCCTGAAAATGGACCATGAGCTTTCATTAAGGTTTTACTCGAATCCCATTTATAAGCATGTGACTCTCTGCCACAAGTGGACCAAATATATTTTTATCTAAATATTTTAGAAACATATCAGTTCAGTTCAGTCACTCAGTCGTGTCTGACTCTTTGCGACCCCATATTCTGAGTTTAACATCGCGATGGAGACAATTACTTGGAATATCTTCAGCTATGTTCATAGCTATGTAAACATAGCTTCTATGTTTACACAGTATACTCTTGCAACCCATATAATGAAAAATATCAAAATTATGTTTTAAAGAATGTATTGAAATTTTTCATCCTCTCTCACTCGATAGCTTCCTTTAGGATAGTACCAAGAAAAGAGTCAAAATTGTGATGTTCAGATCACTATTGTGACAATCTGAGGGAAGGGGGATGAGAGAAAAGTGAGCTTCGAGAGAACTATAAGGAAATGAAGGGACTTTCCTTACAAGAGTACTGTTCTCAGATCAGTAGACATGGATATGCAAGCCCATGCATGTGAAGCTGGATTTATTCAGTCATCAGGTTCTGAAAAGGAAGTGAAAAACCTAGAACAAAGTTGAGGATTAAGGCCTGGCACAGGGTGGGACAGTAAGGTTTAATGTGTCAACTAACTTATGTAGTCATCAATCTTACTTTAAAGAGACTTTTAATCATTTCTCTAAATCAGACAGTCTTAAAAGATAATGATGACTATTTCTAAGAATATATGACAGATTATAGATGATTCTAAAGAAAAAGCATCAATATCTTTGTAGAATGATGATATAATGTTAATGCTACTGCTGGACAATGAAAGCAATAAAAATCTTTAGCTAACATCAGAATATTTCACCTTTCTGACCAGACTTCCTGGCTGGCCTTGGTGGTCGTGGTTCTGGATGAAATTTTATGACATTGGAAGGATCTGTATCGTAGGAAAGTTAGCCTGAAAATGGACCATGAGCTTTCATTAAGGTTTTACTCGAATCCCATTTATAAGCATGTGACTCTCTGCCACAAGTGGACCAAATATATTTTTATCTAAATATTTTAGAAACATATCAGTTCAGTTCAGTCACTCAGTCGTGTCTGACTCTTTGCGACCCCATGAATTGCAGCACACCAGGCCTCCCTGTCCATCACCATCTCCCGGAGTTCACTCAGATTCATGTCCAGCAAGTTGGTGATACCATCCAGCCATCTCATCCTCTGTCGTCCCCTTCTCCTCCTGCCCCCAATCCCTCCCAGCATCAGGGTCTTTTCCAATGAGTCAACTCTTCACATGAGGTGGCCAAAGTATTGGAGTTTCAGCTTAGCATCAGTCCTTCCAAAGAACACCCAGGATTGATCTCCTTCAGAATGGACTGGTTGAATCTCCTTGCAGTCCAAGGGACTCTCAAGAGTCTTCTCCAACACCACACTTCAAAAGCATCAATTCTTCGGCACTCAGCTTTCTTCACAGTCCAGATCTCATGCATATTCATGACACTGGAAAAACCATAGCGTTGACTAGAGACAGACCTTTGTTGGCAAAGTAATGTCTCTCCTTTTTAATATGCTATCTAGGTTGGTCATAACTTTCCTTCCAAGGAGTAAGTGTCTTTTAATTTCATGGCTGCAATCACCATCTGCAGTGATTTTGGAGCCCCCCAAAATAAAGTCTGACACTGTTTCTACTGTTTCCCCATCTGTTTCCCACGAAGTGATGGGACCAGATGCCATGATCTTCGTTTTCTGAATGTTGAGCTTTAAGCCAACTTTTTCACTCTCCTCTTTTACTTTCATCAAGAGGCTCTTTAGTTCCTCTTCACTTTCTGTCATAAGGGTGGTGTCATCTATAGGTTACTACTATTTTAAAACTTAGAATTCAGAATTAACTTTATATATATATATATATATATATATAACCATATTTGTGAGGATAAATACATTTTCTTTTTATAAGTTTTCACTATTCCAAGCCCCCTAAGTTTCAAGGAAATTAATATTACAAACCAAATTTTTCCTATTATATTTTAAATATTTTCAGAGTTATCTGTATTTTAAAAGAGATTAGGGCCTTTCCTGGTGACCAACTGGCTGAGACTCTGTGCTCTCAATGTAGGGGGCCTGGGTTTAATCCCTGATCAGGGAGCTAGATCCCATATACCACAATTAAGGTTTTGCATGCTGCCACCAAAGATCCTGCATGCTGCAACAAAGATGGGAGATCCTACATGCTCCAACTAAAACTTGGTGCAACCAGGTAAATAAATAAATATTTTTAAGAGGTTAAATTTTAACCAAATTGAAGCAGTTATCATTCAGTTGCTCAGTTTTGTCCGATTCTTTGTGACCCCATGGACTACAGCATGCCGGGCCTCCCTGTCCTTCACTGTCTCCCAGAGTTTTCTCAGACTTATGTCCATTGAGTCGATGATACCATCCAACCATCTCATCCTTTGTTGCCCCCTTCTCCTCCTATCCTCCATCTTTCCCAGTATCAGTCGCTTTTACAATGGGTTGACTTTCACATCAGGTGGCCAAAGTAGTGGAGTTTCAGCTTTAGCATCAGTTCTTCCAATGAATATTCAGGACTGATTTCCTTTAGGATTCACTGGTTGGATCTCCTTGCAGTCCAAGGGACTCTCAAGAGTCTTCTCCAACACCGCACTTCAAAAGCATCAATTCTTTGGTGCTCAGCCTTCTTTATGGTGCAACTCTCACATCTGTACATGACTATTGGAAAAACCGTAGCTTTGGCTATATGGACCTTTCTCAGCAAAGTGATAGCTCTGCTTTTTAATATACTGTCTACATTTGTCATAGCTTTTCTTGCAAGGAGCAGGTGTCTTAATTTCATGGTTGCAGTCACTATCCACAGTGTTTTTGGAGCCCAAGAAAATAAAATAATTATGATAATTACTATTTATTGAGCATGTACTCTGTCAGGCACTAGGATTACATACATTATCTCATTTAATGTCATGGCCTGGTGATGAGGTGTGCCACAAAAGTGCACCACATTTACCTAGAAAGCTACCAAATCAGGAAAGTTAAGAAAAACTGGAGCATTCATAAGGCAAAATTGGAATTCCTTGGTGGTACAGTGGATAAGAATCTGCCTGCCAATGCAGGGGACATGAGTTTGATCCCTGCTCCAGGGAGATTCTATGTGCTGTGGAGCAACTAAGCCACAACTGCTGAGACTGCATGCTGCAACTCCTGAAGCCCATGCATCTAGAGCCCGTGCTCCTCCACAAGAGAGGTCACTGCAGTGAGAAGCCTGAGCACCTCAACAAAGAGTAGCCCCAGCTCGCTGCAACTAGAGAAAACCCACATGTAGCAATGAAGATCCAGCACAGACAAAAATAATTTTTTTAATTTTAATTTTTACTTTATTTTACTTTACATTACTGTATTGGTTTTGCCATACATTGACATGAATCCGTCTCAGGTGTACATGAGTTCCCAATCCTGAACCCCCTCCCACCTTCCACCCCATATCAACTCTCTGGATCATCCCCGTGCACCAGCCCCAAGCATCCTGTTCCTGTATCGAACATAAGGCAAAAATAAATAACTTCATAACTGCAGTGATATTATGGGAAGGTGTTTTTTTTTAAAGAGTTTGTATTATAATTCTTGCTGAATATTTACTTAATTATTTTCCCTTGAGAGAAAAATACAATGGTCATTCAAATTTTATATATATATAAAACTGTAACATTAATTTTTAATGGAGAGGAAAGATGATTCTGTGAAAGTGCTGCACTTAATATGCCAGCGAATTGGGAAAACTCAGCAGTGGCCACAGGACTGGAAAAGATCAGTTTTTATTCCAATCCCAAGGAAAGGCAATGCCAAAGAATGCTCAAACTGCTGCACAATTGCACTCATCTCACATGTTAGTAAAGTAATACTCAAAATTCTCCAAGCCAGGCTTCAGCAATACGTGAACCGTGAACTTCCAGATGTTCAAGCTGGTTTTAGAAAAGGCAGAGGAACCAGAGATCAAATTGCCAACATCCGCTGGATCATGGAAAAAGCAAGAGAGTTCCAGAAAAACATCTATTTCTGCTTTATTGACTATGCCAAAGCCTTTGACTGTGTGGATCACAATAAACTGTGGAAAATTCTGAAAGAGATGAGAATACCAGACCACCTGACCTGCCCCTTGAGAAACCTGTATGCAGGCCAGGAGGCAACAGTTAGAACTGGGCATGGAACAACAGACTGGTTCCAAATAGGAAAAGGAATACATCAAGGCTGTATATTGCCACCCTGCTTCTTTAACTTATATGCAGAGTACATCATGAGAAATGCTGGACTAGAGGAAGCACAAGCTGGAATCAAGATTGCCAGGAGAAATATCAATAACCTCAGATATGCAGATGACACCACCCTTATGGCAGAAAGTGAAGAGGAGCTAAAAAGCCTCTTGATGAAAGTGAAAGAGGAGAGTGAAAAAGTTGGCTTAAAGCTCAACATTCAGAAAACGAAGATCATGGCATCTGGTCCCATCACTTCATGGGAAATAGATGGGGAAACAGTAGAAACAGTGTCAGACTTTATTTTTCAGATAGAGCTATAATCATTTTCTTCCTGTTGGTCTTCACTTCAGTGAGATGAGTGAAAGAGATATATCTGTCCTCAAATGGGCAACAATGCCTCACTTTCATCTTGTGCACCAATTTCTCTCTGTCAAAAGGAAGTATTTTTGTTTTCATTTCAGCTGCAAAGGAAAGAAAAGACATTTTCTCCTTGTTGAATATGTTAATCTACAGTAAAGCTAATCACCCTGCCTTATTAAAAGGCTAGGGATAGAGAGCAATATTTAAACACTCACCAAATGATAAAATACTTCCTAAGAACAGGAGGCAAGAATATCCAGGGCATATATTAAATGATTTCTTTTATGTTCAGAATTTAAGAGGATATACTTTCCCAGAGTTCTGGACACACAATGGCTTCCAAGTCTCTCTACTTTTGAAATATAAATACTATGATAACTATTGAGATCCATGTTCTACAAAACTTATGATATGAAAGCAGAATGTGGACTATTATAAAACTACAAATAGTGGGTCTAATTGATATTTAATGTTCATAAAATAACCAAAGGCATCATGATTATCTTCATTTGATTTGGACCTTATCAAAAACATAAAATTGGGTTAAATCAAGGGGTGACTTTGAAGGAATGCATTGAGTTTTTTGACAGGAAAGATTTTACCTATCAATAGAAGGTAAAAATGCCAAAATATTTTCTTGTTTATTTGTTTACTTTTCATCAATGTACCAGTTAGGACTATTATTGTAGTAATAATATCTGCAAGAATTGTAGTGTAAGATGGAATATTTTGATAACCTTGAATATGTACAGAAACAAAATAATAAAGTCAAGTTCTTTAACTTTAAGCTCAAGTAACAGTCTTAAAAGCCAGAGTTTATATACAACTTCAGACTGTCATAAAGACCACAGTAGCACATGGATCCTCTGATCCAGCAGATTCAATGATATTTGAAATGTTTATGGCAAGTGGAGATGCTGTATGGAATCTCTGCATGTGTGGGTGCATCCTAAGTCACTTCAATCGTGTCTGACTCTTTGTGACCCTATGGACTGTAGCCTCTGTCTCTGCTATTCTCCAGGCATGAATACTGGAGTGGGTTGCCATGCCCTCTTCCAGGGTATCTTCCTGATTCAGGGATTGAACCTGCATCTCTTATGTCTCTGGTATTGGCAAGCAGGTTCTTTACCACTAGTGCCACCTGGGAAACCCATATGGAAATTCTAAGATGCACTAATAGAAGAATCATAGCTCAGAGTTCTAGGATTTTAGAGAAAATCTATGCTGTCTCTTAAAGCTATTTTGAGAAAGAGCCACTGAATACAATGGGCTTTGATTACAGTTGAATTCTTTTTTTTTT